>JAHUUD020000045.1:625000-1008926 GCA_020010945.3 Muscidifurax raptorellus
CAAGTTTGCTCGAATTTTGGCCCGGACGCGGATGATTACGTTTTTATCTCTATAGCAAATAAATTATCCGGAAAAGCAGCGGACAGCTTCACGGTACGCTTGCTTAGCTATACTTCTGTAAACAATTTCTTATCGGATATCGTGTTACAGTATAGTAACATCGGCCTTGCGGACGAGATTATGAGTCAACTTAAAGTAATTACACAAAATGCAAATAAAAAAGCGGGTGACTATGGAATCGGTACAAAGAAACTGTTGAATCAATTAGTTACAATCTATGAGTCTACCCCCAGTATTGATAGCAATAACAGAGAATACAGAAAACGAAGTGCAAATAATGAAGCATTGCATAACTTCACTTTTGGTCTAAGATCACCCCTCGACCATCAGGTGCGTAGCTACCATCCCAATTCGCTGGGCGAAGCTATAAGAGTAGCAACTGAATACGAGTGTAAGCAGAGTGCACGTTTAGCATTTGCGAGAAATCCGAATAACCAAACAAACTCGCAAGCGCATATAAATTTGGCCACAGCAAAATCACCACCAAATCAAAATAATATTAATGATCGTGCTAATGTTACGGAAACACGCCCCAGTCGATAGGGAGGCCAATACCCTTACTTGTGTTTATTGTGGTTTAAAAGGTCACTTACTGCCAGCTTGCGAGAAACGCAAGAATGATAAGGGTTTTTGCAATTTTTGTGGCCGAATAGGTTACACTATTAGTGAATGTCGAACCAAAGATCTTCAGTTTGGGGGTAATCGTAATGTTAATAATAATAACTACAACGCGAATGGTTTCAACAATGGCAACGGCAATCAGAATCGAAATAATAGCGGTAATCAGGGAAATAACTACGAAATAGAAATCCTAATGATAGGAACTATAACAATAGCAATAATGGCAGAAAATATTTAATAATCGTGGTCAGAACAATCCAGGAGATAATCAAGGCAATGATTATTTCGATTGAAATAGCGATGCAAGGCGAGATGCACCTTAAGACAATGGCAATCGCAATTCAGGTAATGCAAAACCAGATGGCAGACAATCTGGTAGCCAAGATAACAATTATTTAAACTAGACACCTGCTCGATTCCATTTTCAAGTATCGAGCAGCTAGGAAAAGAAGTGTTGGGTAATTTTAAACAATTAAAAGAACATGATGCAACAAAGAAAGATCAGACATTCTAGATTTCAGAAAGTAACAGCGAGTCAATTGATACCGTCGACTCTAGCATCAGTAGTGATAAGAGCTCGAACACCATATAAATAGATCAAATCACTCTCCCAATTCGAGAAAAATAAAATGAATACGCAATTTAAAGATGTCAAACAAAACGAGTAATGTAACAGCCGAAAGCATTGATATTACGACGTCCAGCAAGAAATAAAAAAAATCATCGTCAGAAAAGGATGTCGATACAGTAAATATAAGACTAACTAGAGCAGGGCATTCTCCGCCTATTATTTGAGTCAGCAGCGAGAATATTATCGAGAAGAATGCAGATTTTTACATAGACACAGGCGCAGAAATTTCTGTAATAAAAGACAAGTATGTAGAGGAAAATATTTCCGACATAGATGACGAATAACATTTTGGCGATTGGCGGCGTCATACCAGACCGATCTTTTACGATGGGAACATTGAACAAGAAAATAAATGATGATCTAGTTTGCAAGGTGCACATTGTTCATGACAATTTCCCAATTAATGTTGCGGGTCTAATTGGCAGTGACATCATAAGTAAATACAGTGGGAAAATAGATTTTGTACAGAAAAATCTGTAACTGCAAAAATACATTTTCCCGTTCAAGCGAGAAGAAACCATTACAGTTTCCGCCAGATCGCGTCAAATAATCTTTACAAGAGTCATTAATACGGAGGATGGGTTCCTATGCAAGACTTAGGACCAGACCTTTTATATGGAAATTTCTACAAATAGAAATGCGATATTATATCCAGGCTGTTACAATATAGGACACAAACCGATAAAATTATCGGTTCCATACGTGGAATTGCAAGTTGTTATACTTCGAAACAATTTGGAGGCTATATAACCGATTAGGACAGTTATGTTGACACTTCCAATAACTTTAATATATATATATATATCAATTATTCTGTGACACGGACGGCTGGTTGACGTCGCTGTGAAAAATAAAATTTTAGAAGAAAATCCAGATTTAAGAGAAGAAAGACTTGATAAAATAATGTCACTCGTGGATACTAAAGGATGTACAGTGGAAGAAATTCAACATGTACGGGAATTGATAAGAGAATATTCGGGAGTGTTTAGCTTAGATGGCGAACCACTACCAGCAACGAAAGTATTACAACATGTTATAAAATTGAAAACAGGGAAAGTTGAGCATGCAAAGCGCTTCCGACTTACAATCGACTTAAGAGAAAACTTATTAAAAGAAGTTGAGGAATTAAGAAGAAATGGTATCGTAGAACTTTCAGATTCTGATTTTTGCAGCAATTTAAGGATAGTGCCTAGAAAGCCTGACGCAGATGGCAATCAATAAGGATACGGAAGGCATAGCATAGCCGCTACCCTTTTCAAGTGGCATTTTGGAACTTCTGGCGCCAGCGAAAATTATTAAAGTAGTTGATTCAACTTGACTTAAAGCAGGGATTTCACCAAATACCTATACATCCAGACTCAGCAGCTTATACTGCTTTTAGCACTCCTGTAGGTGCAAACGGTTTTCAGCTCTTACAATTTAAACGCATGCCAACGAGTTTCAAAACGGCTAGTAATACTTTCGCAAAAGCAATGTCATTAGCAATGGCAAGACTACAATCGCAAGAAGTTGCAATATACTTAGATGATCTAATGATTTTTGGAAAAGACTCAGAGAAACATGCTAAGAGGTTTAGAAGAGTGATGCAGCGTTTAGTAGATGCCAATGTTACTATTGAGCCAAGAAAATGTCAATTTTCGAAAAGAAAAGCAACAGTACTTGGGCACATAGTAGGAGGCGGATGTATACGCACAAATCCAAGAAAGGTCGAAGCAGCAGTCAAATATTCCGAACCTACTACAACTAAGAAAGTTAGGTAAGCAGTAGCATTTTTCGAATATTACAGGATGTATATTAAGGATTTCGTTAAAATAGCTACACCCTTATATGATTTATTACGCAAAAATGTAAAATTTAACTGTGGCGAGGAGCAACAGAGAGCATTTGATAAATAAAAGGAAATTTGCAATGCGATGCAAGTGATTATGGCCTTGGAGCAGTTATTAGTCAAAGTAAAATAGGTTAAGATCGTCCGTGTGCGTATGCTTCCAGACCTCTTAAAGGCAGTGAACTTAGATACTCGACCTACGACAAGGAGTTATTGGCAATAGTTTTTGCGAAGGAGCAGTTTAGACACTGGCTGTATGGACGTAAATTTACAGTCGTCACTGACCACGGACTTCTTAAACATTTTTATACAACGAAGAAGGTTGATCTACAATTTAATAGAATGAAAGCGGCCCTAAGAGGATACGACTTTGATGTAGTGTACAGGCCAGGTCGAACAAACGTCAACGCGGATGCCCTATCACGTAACGCCATAATACCAGAAAGTGAGATAAACCCGGACTTACCGCGTGTCCAACTTTACGAACTTGCGAGTGAAGAAGAAAACGAAGACAGTGATTTAGACGAAAAATCACTGCCTGCAAGATTATTTGGAGTCAATGTCATTGATGAAAGCAGAAAAGGAGACAAAAAGAAGCGGGCACATACTGGAACAAGGAATTCAACTCTACAAATACCTGAAAAGAGATATAGAGAACAGAAAATATTATACAAGCGGGGAGAGTTTTTGGCATTAAGAAACATAGAGAACGAGTATTATTTATGCCTACTGACTCATAATGTATATGAAAACGAAGTAGAAGTATTAATTAAATGGCTCACTCAAATATGCAGAGACAGTTTTATTTACATCTTGGTCTATAGAGATGTTATACCTTTTGAAAGCATACTCACTAATGTGAAAGTTAAAAAGTTTAGGGAAATTTACCAGTACCACCGGTAGCTGACAGATACAAATTAATAAGGGAATATAACGAAGCAGTCCTTGGAGGACATCGAGGCATTAATAAAACAATAAGCAAAATAGCTAATGACTATTATTGGTGTAATATGAGACCAGATGTTCGACAGTTCGTATTAGGCTATCCCCAATGTCAAACTAACAAATTAGTGAGAATAAAAACCAGAATGCCCTTAAAAATCACAGATACACCATCTAAACCTTTCTAAAAAGTATCGATGGACTTTTATGGTCCTTTGAAGGAATCAAGGCTTTAGGTATATTTTAACTGTGCAAGATTGGCTAACAAAATACAGCGTATTAATACCAATTAGAAGGGCCACAGCAGAAGAAGTCGCACGAGCTTTTACGGATAAAGTTATTTGTTATTTTGGACCACCACCGGCCTTATTAACAGACCAAGGCACATATTTTCAGAATAGATTATTGGAAGAATTTGCAAAAATATTATAATCGATAAATACTGCTCTACAGCGTATCATCTACAATCTAATGGAGGCAAAGAAAGAATGCACCATACTCTAACTGAATATTTAAAGAAATATATGGAATCTCAGTCAGATTGGAGCAGATGGTTTCCAATCTGACAACATGCTTATAACTGTACAGAACACGAGGCCTCAGACTACACTCTACACGAGCTAGTTTTTGGCCAGAAACCACGTACACCATCAAGTTTTCAGACAATATATAACGATACAACTATTACATACAATCAATACTTAACAGATTTGATAAATAAGTTATTACAGTTACAAACCTGGTAGCAATGAACCTAGTGCAAGCAAAATACAGGTCAAAATATTATTACGATAGGAAACTGAATACAAAACATTTTAGAGAGGGTGAACTGGTATATATGCTGAAAGAACCTCAGAAGGGTAAACACGATCTGGATTATGAAGGTCCATATGAAATAATAGAAATCGACTACAAGACCAAAAATGTAAAATTAAAAAATGGCGACGTAATAAAAATCAATATAATTGATAAGATAAAGAGATGTTCAGTTCTCAAAAATCCATCACCGCTAATCTCAGAAACTCACACGCAGTTAAACAATAGCTTATCAAATACAAGTGATAACTCAGATTTACAATAAGGTATAACAACAATTAGACATACATGCGTAATAAGCAATTAATACACATTTATGAAAACTTCGGAACAATCATGAGACTATTGCAAAAATCACTCAGAATTCACATACGAGTGGGGTATGATAGTAGCGTAACTTGCACAATACAAGCTCGACACGGAATTTACACAAAATACACACTGACACTCTAGGCACAGGCACAAGCTTTCATGATGTAATTCAGAGGGCAAAATCTCTATCAGAATTTCACAAAGTCAATTACAATTTCGAAACATTTAAAAGTACAATTTTGATTACTGGCTACGTGTTTATAGGCATAGCCAACGCCGTTTTATTCATATGGAAAAGCGCAATCCCTGGGGGGTTTCAATTACTAACGTTCATAAGAGTTTCAGGAAATTTTAAAAAGACCACAACCCGACGAAACATTCATAATTTAAGAGCGCTACGCTCGCAAGAAGGTATGCAGATACTTCCAGCTGCTCCGGTCCCTTGGCTGATAAGTGTACCCCAACCTCTTCAAGCATCGGGAACCAACTCGTAGAACTTGCGAGCCATCGAAAACTAATCGCTAGATGCAACGTGAGCCATTATAGAATGGCCATTTACACAGAACAAGCCAAAGAAATCGGACAGATTTCAAGAGAAAACAAACTTAGCTACTCCCGCAGAAATGACGACCAAAGGCATTTCAAACGAGCAACCAGAGATACAACCAAATAGCAGAGAAGACGACATTTCATCGTGAAGAGGAAACGCCTAGCCGACAAGTAACAGCTGCGATACACGTGGAACCACCAGCTGCAGTTGCAGTACTCCAAGCAGTGTAAGTGATCAGTGATAAAGGCAGTGCTTAATATATAAAGTGGTTAGTTCTATTATGTAGAAAATGTAAGAAAAATATATGGAAAATAATGGGTTATGTTTATAACATTTAATGGTATCGATATTTCGTATATTATATAAGTCAACATGTATTAAATTCTTGTATTCATATTTCTTTATTTAAATAATAACAAGGGTAAAGCAATAAGAGCAAAGCAATAATAAAGTATTAAAATAATACATTATATAGACGATCTACAATATCTGGCCGAAATATATACTCTTTTAATCACGCACGTAGATAAGCCAAAATGCAATTTTCAATAATAAATTAAATAACTTTCTTCATTAAAAAAAAAATAGAAGAAGAAGGAAATATATAGCTTTAAAGAAAAAACTATATTTTGCATCGTTATTGAAAGTTGCATACCTAAAGAGACATATATATGAACCGTCTAAGTTAGCCAAATGCTTATTATACAATTTTGTTAACAAGAATCTTATTCAAACGTAGTAGTAATGGTATTGCCAAATTCATGCAAACGGAAAATGCGTATCTTATGAACTTTTAAAATAATAAATAGATAAATATTGAAACAAGCAGTTCGAGGAAAATGTAATTAACAGTATTATGCATACGCATTGAGCATTCGAAAAATATGAGAATCATTTACTGCCTAGAGCAACTTTACAGTGCTATATATTTAGCAATATTTATTATATGCCAAAGCAAATTATATTTTTATTTAGATATTAAAGAAGAATAATGGAGTTTCTTTTTATTTTGTAAACAATCAACATTTATACGTTTACATGCACGCAAGTGCACCCTTTTTTTCATACCGAAACAATGTATGCACTTATATATTCGTTAAATACGTTCCAATGTGTAGATCATATAGTTCGATATTCGAGGAGATAAGATCTTCGAACAAGAATACTGCTGTTATCATCGCTTCGACTGTATCAGTGGAACTTAACGGTTCAGCATATTTATGCATCACTGACGAAAGATCATACATGAATAATCTGTAAGCAATGTACATCGCTTCAAACAAATTTCAAACACAGCAAAAAAAAATCAATCGAAGAGAACACATCGCCTTATATATATATATATATGATATTAAATAGTTTATTGTTCGCTATGTTTGATACGCCTGAAATAAAATTTAATTTTAATTTATTTAACCGCGAGTCATTAGCACAGGATTTATTGCCCTAGCTTTGACTCCAAAAATTTGAGCACTGTTTGTAAGATCTCCATCGTTTTCTTTGTGAGAGAGGTACACCGACAGACTATATTGCCGTAACCATCTTATTGGAACAATTCAACCATGGACCCGTCTAGTTGTCATTCAGACTTGTGCAAGAATTTCTCGTAAAAGATCTTTGGACCTTACTATACAGTGCAATGCAAAGTGCAAATGAATTTAATGTGAACGAGAGATTAACGGTGAATAGTGCCCTTGTCAAAAGTGTTGTGGGTCGTTGACGAGTACGTCTAACCGAATTGTCGATGAAGAAACAATCAATATTAACCATTATTAATGATGAAAAACCTCGCTGTTCGAGGTCAAATACGCACACAACTTCAGGCTTACTGGGACCTAATATGAAAAAGTCAGATATTTCAATCGATGTTATAAGTCTATGTCATCTCCGTCGAGGAAGCTTTGTAATAGTAAAATTTTCAGTTTCGCTAAAACTTCATAGAAACATGTTTTTAGATGTTAGTAGTTCGAATTACGTGTTTTTAGGAAATGTCCGTATGGATGTGTGTGTGTATGTATATCGTGATATTTCTGAAACTACTCACAAAGGGGGGCAGGTTAGTGTCCGTCGCCAATTTTGATGAAACTTTGCTAATAGATAGAGTATCGAAAAATATTGGACACGTGTTTTTTTATTTGTGCCAAAGCTTAGATGAAATGGGTGAAAAGCACCCTCGAAATGATAAAAATAGGTATTTTTGGTATTATGCATGCATCAATCTTAAATACAAAGAGACAATTAATAATTTTTTTGATTACACAATCTGAAAGAAGCTGAAAAAGTACTCGATATGTGTTTTTGCTTTTACTCAAAAACTCAGGTAATTAGTAGAAAACACCCTTCCAAATATTACTATGTATTTTGTCCCATTTGAATATATTCATGCCTTCTCTGGTTTCAATCGTATTAAAAAAATATTCTCTATCAAGCTTGTCGAGTTTAGAAGTAGTTATTGAGTGGTGCTCGGCATTTTGACCTTGGAATCAAATTTAAAGGTCATCACAAGGTCATTTTTCATTTTTTTAAAAATAGGATAACTTATTTTTACTGTAAATGAAGATTCCAATGTTTTACATCGAAAACCCAAGATCTATTCAATACATTTTTGGTTTTTCGATGAATATTTTCAGTAAAGACTTTAGCATTCAAATTCTTTTTTAACGATTGACAACGGCTATTCAAGATGATCGTGGCAGTCGCTGAAGTTTCTAGAATTGCTGATTGTCAGCTATTCTAACAATAAGAATTATTTCATAAATGAAATATATATTGTGTAAAGTTTGTAATAATAAATGCCTTGCAATTTTTTTTAATCGATGTGATAAAGATATATTACATATTTGAAACTGTATAATATGTATTGTAATTTTATATTTTATGTAAGTGTTTATCCCATGACAGGGTATATATTTATTACAATAATGATAATCTATGAAAAAATGTTTAAGAATAGTTGTTTTTTACACTATGCACATCTTATTATTGCTAGGTCTCCACACATGTCACAAATCGGTTCCTCATCGACTTTAAAACACTGCATAACCACTTTTGTACCATCCGTACTCAAATGCATCTTGAAATCTTGGCGCAGAAAGCTGGTTATGCGTCAGGAATTGCATTCGCGTCAGGAGTTGCATGTAAATTAAATTTACATTATAGCTGAGTAAAATTACTATATCTAAAAATTTTCTAACGAAGTTCTTCTAAATACGGAAGCCGTATACATCTAAGGGCTGAATCATGGCAGTTGTACCTTGTGGTATTGTTTTCAACTTCAGATTAAAGTGTGGAGGTGCAACTCTCTTACTGTACTTTCACATTGCCCACTCCAAGAATCCAATAAAAGAACTGGAAAGTTGTCGCTACGCGGTAAAAATATTTCTTGTAGCCGAATTTGGAATAGTTCTTTAGATAACTTTCCAGAGCTAGATACTTCGACGTATACATTTGTTGGTTTGAATAGATTTTGGATAACGCGTGGTCCAAAATTTTCACCTGTTTCTTTCAATACTATAAATAGCGGTGATTGCAACTTTCCTTCAGCAGATATAAATGGCTGAATTGTGTAGCTATTATTGTAGATGATACTGATTGAGCGACACATTCTACTTTCTTTGCTCCTTGGTAACATAATGTTCTACCACTATGCATTTCCAAATTGAATCCACTTTGGTCGGAATTAAAAATATTTTCTGGGCCATATTGAGAAATTAATCCATTAACGTCTTCTTTAAAGGTTTCACATTGTGCCAATAGATTATTCATGTTTTCAACAGCTGAATGGGTAACAAATTTAATTATTTTGCGTGAAACAATCTTATGTTTCCTTTTACCCACCAATTCTTTTACCCACTAATGAGATCCTGTAATGTAATCACCGATTCCATTACGCATCCAAAACACTACGATTGCTATACATATCACATCTACACACACACATACACACACACGCAACACTTACTCACTAGCACGTCATCGCGGCACTCAAGAAGCGGAGCTGAAAATCGGGAGAGAGAGAGAGAGGTTCACTCATACGTGCAAGCGGCACCCAAGAAGTGAATCTGAAAAACCAGGAGAGAGAGAGAGAGAGATTCACTCATACGTACAAGCGGCACCCAAGAAGAAAAACCGGGAGAGAGAGAGAGAGATTCGCTCATACGTGCGAGCGGCACCTTCACAAAAATAGGCTATATTCCAACGAACCACGCAGTAAATTCAAAATGCCAGAAAAACGCTAAGCGATATTTTAGATTCAATGATAACTTCATAAGAACCGCGTGTTCGTATTTTTAAACGGAGAGCCATGAATTACGAAGCACGAGAACGGGGGGAGCTGTTTCCACGCAATGCGACGACAAACCACCGCGAAAAAATGAGCACAACTATGAGAAAAAACTAGCGAGGAGAGAAAGAAACCAAGGCGCAATATTCGACGATCTGCAATTCCATAGGAAACACGTGTGCGATCTCCAGTAAAAGAGAGACCGCGGGAGAGTTCTAAAAGAGACAAATTCTTAAGTGGTACTCATAAACTATGATGTTTATGACTTGACCTGCTACGATTCCCTTAAAATTGAGAGAGGAAAATACAAAATAGTGAGGTGACCCAATATGGAAATCGCTAGCCCGAGAAAGACAAGGGGATTTGCAAGTATATAAAGCCCGGGAGCAAAGGGCAAGCAGCGTCAGTAATATCCGAAATCTCTCGTAGAACGTTACTCTGCTCGTCGCTAGACCATTCTTGAAACAAATATCACACATTACTCGCTACTTGTACGTTTAAAAGTAGAGAGCATACCGGACTTAGTCGCTCAGTCGAGCAAGTGCATCCATCGGTACTTTTCCGAATATCACCCCCCTGCTGAAAAGAAGAAGCAACAGAGGCAGTGGACTCCCTGCGATCTACACTACGCACATCGAAAGGACGAGCCGTCACATCTAAGTGCATCTAGCCACCGCTGTAACCTGAACCACCGAGCCTAGGCTGGAAGGCGCCGAGGATTGACAGCTACAGACACTCAAGAATCTCTTCACACATTTATACAAACAGCCACGTACACTCACGCATTAAGGTACTTTTCTCTTTTCATAGAAATAAACGTGTGTCGATTTTAAAAGAAATAATGTATAGTTTAAGTGACTTCGTATCCGGCTCCCTTCCCCGGTAGGCGATGACCGCGTCCCCGGTAGCCAAAAGGGATTTCCTATCATTTACTCTTTTAATCATTTAAAGTATTATAACTTTCACGTATCGTGAAGTTCGATTATCAATTCAGGTAGGAATTCATGTAATTGTATTAATGTGTTAGATTTTGTAATTAAAAATTGGTAATCTGGACGTAACAATCCTTTAAACCACGACATCTTCAAGTCAATTTTTTTTGCAGAGCCCATCTCTTCAAATCTATATCATGAGCAGCTATTTCAAAAGCCATAGCTTCTTTGAATTTATCAAGAGTGTATTTCGAAATTTGGTGTAATTTTTCGTTTCTGTCTCCTCCTGATTCAACCTGAGCTTTCCACCGACTATTTATCCGAAGTTACTTTTCTAAAATTTCTTTTTACACTTTCAATTGATAATGGCATTGTTTTTCCGCTCTGCCAAAATTCTACAGCTCGTTTCTTGTAGTCGAAATTTACTGGCTCATTTTTATATAAACCAGCAGGGGTCTGTTTGTAATCTTCATCTTTATCACTCTCATCAATACCGTGTGCAAGTATATCATCACTATCATCTCGATCAAAATGAAGTCGGATTTCTTGCTCTAATCCAACAGGATTATCTATACTATTTCGTATTATATCTACTATGTAATCATGCAGAATTTGTTCTTCCTCCTTTACATGAGAAAGGTCAATTTTTAATTTATTTGGATTAAAAGTTAGTGACAATAACGTCACTATAATTAATGAATCAACAATCATGGTAAAGAATATGAAAAAATGATTAAAATTACTAACACTTTAATAATATTACGCGATATGAGTAGTGACAAAAAATTACTAAGTATTTCAACAGCATTCCTCCTTCGAAAACAGCGTGCATTATACTGGTTTGCAAATATTCGTTTATTTATAGAATTTTCATTTATAGAAATGAGAAAGCTAGAATAAAGGAAAAAATACTTATAATTCAATGTTTTGCAAAATAAAAGTATATTTTAAGCATAAATATAAGAAATATATCTTTTGTATAACTGATTTCCATTCAAAGTTACAAAAATATCTTTTGACTATTTTTAGTATACACTGGTACAAAAAATCAAAATTAGCTATAATCTGACTCCAGCCTCGGCAGCCTAAAAATACACAATCCTACGGTAATTTTAAAGAAAATCAATCATATGAAAGGCATTACTGAATAATGAATAATGAATAATGAATTTTATAAAATTTAATGTTTATAATTAGAATTTATAAAATGATTAGTATTGCCTCTGTGCTACAAGCTCGTACATTGGAGAATGAATGATTTTACTTTAACATATTTGAATGGACAAAGTAGTTTATTTTAAAGTGGATTGTACTGATGCTTAAATATGAAAAGAATTCGTGACTAATAAAAAAGATTAGAATTTATTAATTATATATCTTGAAAACACAAAGTATCCCATATTCGGAATGCATAAGAAGCATTCATAGATTTAATTACATTCAAAAATTAAAAACAAATTTTTTCTTGTAATTTCTAAATTCTTTTGTCAAATTAGTATTTTATATAAGCTTATATAAAAATTTATTGAATGATTTATTGACAAATAACAAGGGACTTAAAAGAGACGCTTAACTTACTTTGACCTAGGCTTATTGTTACTTCCAGGTGTAGACTTTGATTTTATCCCTTTTGTAATTAATATTGTAACATTTGATAGAAAAACATTACAATCTTCATTTATATAAATATTCATTTTCATAAACGGGCCTGTGCCATCTTTTACAATTGCAGTAATTGCATAGTTACATTTACAGTAAAAATAAGTTATCCTATTTTTAAAAAAAATGAAAGATGACCTTGCGATGACCTTTAAATTTGATCCCAAGATCAAAATGCAGAGCACCACTCAATACCTACTTCTAAACTCGACAAGCTTGATAGAGTATATTTTTTTAGTACGATCGAAACCAGAGAATGGCGTGAATACATTCAAATTGGACAAAATACATAGTAATATTTGGAAGGGTGGTTTCTACTAATTACGTGAGTTTTAGAGTAAAAGCAAAAACACGTATCAAGTACTTTTTCAGCCTCTTTCAGATTGTGTAATCAAAAAAATGATTAATTGTCTCCTCGTATTTAAGATTGATGCATGCATAATACCACAAATACCTATTTTTATCATTTCAACGGTGGTTTTCACTCCTTTCATTTGAGTTTTGGCACAAATATAAAAATACGTATCCAATATTTTTCGATACTCTATCTATTAGCAAAATCGGTTTCATCAAAATCGGCGACGGACACCAACATGCCCCCCCCCCCCCTTGTCAGTCAATATCAATCAAATTTGACATGCATATCTATTTTTGGATTCTAAATTCGGAAAAAACATTTATTTTTTAATTTTTTCAAATATTTTTTTTTATGGCCATTTTTGATTTTTGAAAAACATTATTTTCCTTTTTTCAATCATTTTATTGTTACAAACAATTCAGCTAAAATGCATTTAATAGATAATAAAATGACCTTTTTTCCCCGTTTGGTCCTCGGGATTGACCGCTCCGTTTGGCAGATAAAATGAGAAAGGTGATTTTTTTTACAAATTCATAACTCTGACACTAAACATCATAACCTCACGAAAAAAAATGTGTTGATGAGTTACGTGTCAAACTATATTCCATTAAAATTTTAAGTTATTTGACTACTTTTTTTTTAGTAATAAATTGAAAACTGATAACAATGAGAAAATAGATCTTTTGATTACCTCGGCTAAGTTCTTTTCGTAGCTTATGAAAACGATTAGTTGGAAAGATATTAAAATACAAATTCTTTGTCTCTCACCCTGTATACCTTGTATAACTGAAAATTATTATTTTGTAAAACCTTATAACTCGCTAACGTAAACTCAGAATGTTTTGATAGAATTCATGGTTTTATGAGGATATGAGATCTATTTGTGGTATAAATTGCAATTAATTTTATTAAGAAGATCCAAAGTAAAAGAAATGCATTATTAAATTAATATACTTGAACGATACATACGAACAAGGAACAATAGATTTGTTTGGAGGAAGCTACGTGGATCGTATAATAGAGAGAGTAATATGTGCAGCAAAGTCAGACTTTGTCAAGTTTGTTTCAAAATAATTCAAATAAATAAAAAAAGTGAACCTCATGTGTGTAGTATGTCTTTTTGTTCAACATGTAAATTTCGAATGCCCATTATACATCTATGCTACGTACAGCCAGTAAAACAAGTGCGATCCACTAAAAAGATTTTATTCCTGTTTTATCATTTTAAGACTCAGCAAAGTCTGCCGATACAGGGTGACGAGGAGAAGAAAGAACACGTTCAGAATTTGTGCGTTATTCAAAAAGTATGCACCTACTGCCTGGAGATTGAAGACATTTCCATCAGATGTGAGATGTGTGATATTCGTGAAAACGTTTTCAATCGTGGGCCGGTAAAGCAACTCGTTGAACTTGCTTTAGCACCAATACAGCAGTTTCATCAGGTTATATACATAGCGCACAATTCACAAGGGTTCGATGCACAGTTCGTATTCAAACACATTGTGGAAACATTTAACGAGGCTCGAGTAGTACTATCGGTCGTGATGAACGGATCAAAAATAATTCTAATGGAGGTTCTAAAGACAAAATTCATCTACAGCTTGAACTACTTTCACATGCCTCTCAGTAGTTTACCAAAAGTCTACGGTTTACCGGACGTTGGGGAGAAAGGCTCCTTTCCTCATTTATTTAACACGGAAAAAATCAATTTTACGAGGGTCCTCTACCACCTCTCGAATCATATGCAGTTGATTCGATCAGCACCGGTGAACGGGAGATATTTTTAAAATGGTACTATGAACTGGTATGAAACAATTACACGTTTAATTTTTAAAGAGATATTCTGAACTATTACATACGAGATGTAACAATTTTGAGATTAACATGTTTAGCTTTTCGCAAAATGTTCGCAAAATTCAATGTCGATTTATTTGCCGAGTGTACAACTATAGCCTCTACTTGTATGAGGGTTTTTATAAAAACTTTTTTGAAGAAAAACCAAATAGGCATTGTGCTACCTCATGATTACAGATTGACCGATAATAAATCTGAAATTACTATCCAGCGGCTCTCGTGGATGGAGAAGCGGATTCTACATTGTGACACCGAGCATCAGTGGTGGGTAAATGACACGTATCACCTATTTACGACACGATACGCGTATCATTCATTACGACGCGTATTATATGTCGTAAACGTCGCAAACTTCGCGGTATTAGAAATTTAAATTGAAAATGAATACATAACGGCTATAACCTATGATAACCTATATATTCATAAGTGTTCTGTTTACTTTTCTCGATTGAAAAGTGAATTTTATTGTCGTTGTAAGAAATAGAATTTGTACTGCAAAAATGAATAATCAAAGGTAAGATGTTTAAAGAGCAGTATATTTAAGTTTTTAATATGAAGTTATTCAATTAATATTTTTCATATAGGAATGTAGATTTATGTGGTGATATGGCTCCCAATAGAGAAATCAATTCAGATGAACTAGATAAACTACTAGAAAAGTTTTTCTTTGGTTGCAATATTCCTTTTATCATAGTCGAACCCAAACACTTTAGAAATTTTGTCCGTGCATTAAATCCTGCTTACGTTCCTCCAATAAGAAAAACATTATCATCTTCGATTTTAGATAAAACATATCAAGATTTACAAATATACCTCAGAAATGCTGCAACAAAAGATGGGATTTTGGCAATAGATGGATGGAGAAACTCATCAAAAAATAGAAAGAATGTTGTATCAATGCTTTACTTCCAAAATGAAGAAAGCATTTTTTTAAATTCATGGAATTTTAGCTTGCTCATTGAAACTGGAGAAAATCTCAGCGAGGTTGTTAACCAAAGTGTTACTATTGCTAACGATAAATACGGAGTAAATGTTTATACCGTTAATACAGATAATGCATCGAACATGAAGAGCATGGGACGCCAGGTCGATTTGTGGCATGTCACTTGCAACAGTCATAATGGCAATTTATTATGCAAATTTCTTATAAACTCATAATTTGCAGACACAGTACGAAAAATCCAAAAATAGATTAAATCTCCTGCTCTTGAAGCCGCAATTATTTCTAAGGGTGGAAACAAAGTTATTCTTGCTGGAGATACTCGATGGTGCAGTCACTGAGACTCTTTTCGAAAGTGTTCAAGAAACAATCAAATAATGATTGAAATCATTGATGAAGGCCAGCATATTATCAAGGAAAAAAACAGAAATGCCTTACTAGATCAGACTTTTTGTTTGAGACTTTTGGATCATATTGTGATTCTTGATCCAGTTTGCGAATTGATTAATTTATGCTAAAGAAACAAATCTAATATTTCTGATGCGCTTGAATGCTGGCTGACGTTAGATCTTCCAGCATTAAATGATGACTACAGACGTTTAATTGATGAAAAGTTGATAAAAGTTATTAATCCATTTGGATTAACAGCCAATTATTTAATCCCAAGGTATAGAGGCTTGCAATTTTTTAACAACCAGCAGTATTTAAATATAATAAACACGTTTTTTCAAAATAATTTGAGTGTAAATGGCCTTGACCAACTAGAAGAGTACAGAACTGGAGCTGGGATGTTTAGAGCTCTAATAAAAATAATTATCAGTTAGGGAAAATATTTTTGGAAGTTGCAAATACCTTTTACCAAGAACTTAGTTCTTTAGCAATCAGACTGTTAAATATTCCAGCTTCTACTAGAGAGCTAGAACGGCTGTTTTCCCAGTGGTCCTATGTACATTCGCCAAAAAGATGTAAATTGACACATGAAAAATCAGCCAAACTTGTTGCTTTGGATTATTTGTTTAGACTTAAAGACCGCCCTATAATACATAAAATGTTTGAAGAATTTTGAAGCAAGTATTGTTATGATAGATTAAAGTCTTTATTTATTGAATTTCTAGCTGTAAAAATCTCATAAATGTTGGCTGGTTACGAAATGAAGACAGATTATTATTTATATTTTTAAACTTTTATTTTCAATAATTTAGAATAATGATAAATTGCCATACATGTTACTTGTTTTTGATATAAAATATCTATACAAAAAACTATAATTATTTTTATAAGAACTCATAATATTAATAATTTACCAATAATAATAAATAGTGATACTAGTGTGTACGTTATTGCTCAACGTTTATGATGAAACGGGCCAAGCAATGCTGAGGCGAGGCCATGTGTAGGGTTCGAGACTCGATGTGGGAAGAGGCGAGGATGCGCTCGAGCAAGCAAGATTGAACTTACAATCACCCCGCACTATCGGTTGAGTGAATATAAGCTTTCCCTACCCTCTGTAATGGAGAAACCACCAGAGGGAAGCTGCTCGTGTGCACCGGGAGTCGTGGAGGGAGATCAACTCCACGAGCTCCGCACACTTAGGGGATCCACGCAGCTTCTGGCCAGTGCGTGAGGATCTACCTTCTCACGCCCAATCCGTACTCGATAGATACCCACTTAAGAACAGGGAACTACCTTCCTGATCCAAAGGGATATTCGAGAGGGGAAGGGTGAACAAAGCAATGCCTATAATGTAACAAAAAATTAAATAAATTATAGATATATATTATTTCAAGAATACAGATCTGGTCTTATGCTAAATGGTAAGGGGGAGGGTCCCCTAAGTACTGTTCGAGAAAACACTACTCGTTTGCATACTAGATACTAAGGAGACAGAGCACTTGGTGAGGACGATAGTTCTCCTTGTGCCCTCCGCGCTAGAGCTAGATCGTATGTGATCGCTGCTGGCTGCGGGTCTCCTTTTATATCCGTGGCCGTCCCTCTCTCCAATGCTTTATGCGCGCACGCCATCTACCTGCGCTTATGTAGGCTATTACATGTGAATACTATCGCTCACTTAGTCGGTAACTTATCTCTTAGTATTTATCGGTAAGTTATCCGTTGGTGGTCTCTTACCTACCACTCGGGGCCGCCGTCTCAACGATATAAAATATCTGTACAGAAACTATATTATTAATACTGACAAAGAAATAAATAAATTCTTTATTAAAAAATTCTCGTTCTAATCTACTGAATCTACTCATTTATTTTTAGCAAATAATAAAAATCTAAAGCTCCATTTTCGATCTCATCACTGAAGTTTGAACTATTAAAAGACTGGATGATTTTTGTGATTATACAAGCTGGAATTCGCAATAACTTTAAAGTTAATTGTGAAAGTTTCTTATGTTTTTCTCCAACTAATTTCCAAAACGTTAAAGCAGAATAGTCGGTTTTACTCAATAGTTGAAAAATATCAGAGCTACTTTTGTACTGAAAAAACTGCATAAACCTTCTTCCTCTAATTTTATATTAATAAAAAACGTCATTAACTCATTCTCAATATTAGCCATCAAGTTTTGACCTCTACAATAAGGGTGTAAGTAATTAGCTGCAATTACCATTGGACTACGAAAGTCTAAAAATTGTTCAATTATAACTTGATTATCTATACTTTTTATCATTTTAAATAATCTCATCCAATCTTCTAAAGCGTTAGCCCACATATAATTCAAGTATTCTCTCTGCATGTTATCGTGAACATATTTCAATAAAGATACGATTTCATCTAAGCTTGCTTCGAATTCTTCGTTATATAAAAGTGCAATAACATTAGCAGGAAATTAGTATTTGTATCACCTAAAAGTTGCTTCATAAAATTATAGTTTTCTAAGCAAGAAGACAAAGCTCCATAGTATGACATAGGGTCAGTTTTATCGAATATAATTAATTTTTTTCCAATTTCGCGTAATGATTTTTGAAATGTCGAGTACAATAACGCGACGTTTAATAAACAAGTACCACTTACTAGAAAACTAATTAGTACCAGTAATTGTCAGATGATACTTTATGAGCAGTGTTCGAAACCACAGTATAAATGTCAACATTACATTTCTGTTTTACTAAACTAATGGATTGGTTGACAAAATCTGTAATATCGTCTGGCGTTTTATCAGCCTTTATAGATAGAAATTTACCTTCTTCATTAAATGTCATGCTAATGACTTATTCAGTAGCTGCTTTTTGTTTACCAATAAATAAAATTCCTAAAGAATCAAATTTAGTTTGACTATCAATGTGATTTCTATAAACATTAAAAAACGTTTGTTTCAATTCCAATTCGGTTGGTAAAGTGTAAGCTGGTCTCAGTAAATTGATAAATTTTTTAAATAAACTGACTTTATGGAGTCAAAGTCAACATTAGTTGTAAGCAAATATTCAACCAGGGCGTTATTAATGGATTGTAACTCCAAAGTATCAAGTTTGTCAACAAAACTTTAGTGTTGCATTTTTCTTCCTTGGATTCTTATTTTCACCTTTTGTTTCTCCAGCTTTATGTTATGCCGTTGTTATAACATTTTTCTTCAGGGTTGGCTGTTTTGTGATCAAATATATACATTATAACGGAATGAACGCGATGTTAATTACGTTGCTTTACAATCGAGATTACATTGCGTTATAATCGAGTAGCCGACGGGCGTACTCGTTTGCTCGCGGAGGCGAGCGGTTTGGGACCTCTGCACCAGGTTCCTGCGTGCCCACGGAGGCGGCTGGGTTGCCGAAATACGCGAAGTGGCAAGAAAGGCGATAACACATGCAAAATGTATAAAATAAGTAAAAGCGATAGTTGACGTTACAATATACAGTTTATTCAGTGAAAAGACGGATATTTACAGCAGAGTGGCAAGCGTGTAAGCTGCGTGAAAAGCGTGTACGCGTGATGAGCTCGAGCGAGGTCAGCGAGAGCGCGAAAGCACTCGTGAGTGAGCAGGCAAGAGAAGGAGAGTAGGTACTTACAAATCGTAGCCGCAACAAAAGGCAGGAACTGGCACGTGCAGCAGGCGGGAAACGCAGGCTGCAGTCGTCGGGTCAGTTTTACGAAAATCCTCCGCGAATTCGCACAAAATCACTGTTAGCACGCTTGACAAAAAATATTGTTCAAAGGTCTCGCTCGTGAGCTAGTCGAAACGTATCTCCCGCTCTAGTCGTGGATCGCGTTGCACTCTCTCCCTACTCTACTTACCTGCAGCTCGTCTCCGCTGTCTCTCCTGTAAACACATGTAGAACTTAACCTACAGGAGCATGCTGGGTTAGACGAGGGTTTAATACACCACTCGTCACAATATATATATAAGCGTTTTATTACTAATGATGATTTTGTTGTTTGTCAGTTTTACCTGTAAGTTATCAGCCACATTACATTTATTTGAATTGTAATTGAGTAACTGATCTTTAGAACTTGAACTACAACCTGAATCATCAAAATCATCTTGACTTCGCACTTTTTGTTTATGAGATGATCCACTCTCAGAATGATCATTGACTCTAGAGTTCTCTATTGCTTTGTTTAAACTTGAATTAGAGTCACCCTCACACTTTTTCTCATTTTCATCTTTCTTACTACATACACGCCTACAATATTTAACACATTAACTCTAGAAATATTATAGAAATTATTATTTTTTATAATAAATTAAAGTTATAAAATGAAACTTACCTGTGTACTTGTAATCGTGCTACAGCGGTGTTTTTACAATCAATTGCACAAAGCAAACAATGTGCGATATTTTTTTGCGTTACGGGATCTTTTCTAAGTTCGAAATACAATTCTTGGTAATAATCATGCGGCCTTTTTCCTGATTTTTTCATTGTAATTTGTTTAAGGTATATACTTTAGTATCTAGGTATCTACTAACGTAATGTCTGCAATCTACCTTGTTAGTTTATTGCTTGATTTTTTTAGGTTAGGGGACCATAAACAAAATGTTCACAACGCATCGCGGTTTATTAAAAAAAATCAATTTGATATTTTCCCATTTATATTGTTTATATGAATAAAATAAGTATGTAAGATTGAAGGTCTACGCAAGTATAATTGAATGATCTGCACTTAAAATTTAGAATAAGATATTTTGTTGAATCTGTTGTTAAAATTTTTAATAATTAACTTAGACTATATACTATTTAAATTATTAATTCAAATGTGATAAAATCATACAGCGATGAACAACAGGAATAATTATCGAATCATAGGTGTATCATACACGTGTATCAAATTTCGCAATCAATTGCGACGTTTGCGACGCGTATTTGGGATTTATTACACCACGAGACAATGAAGACCATCATGGTATAGTGCTACAGTTCCGCGTCTGTTTTGGGATGATTGTCCTCGATGCAATAGGGTAAAAAGAGATACAGATTTGACGAGTGGTGAAACAATGAACGCTAGATACGAGAGGACAATAACTACAAGTAATAGAATAAGAACAGAAAATTATCAGTTGATTGAGTAGTGGGAGTGCTAGTTTATTAGTGAGATATTGATTGTTTTTGAATTTTTCCAATTTCTTTCTCTTTCTGTCTCGCGTATTATACTTTTGGACTGATCCGTCGGACTAAGAGCTATCGCTGTTGCGATTGTCTGTATGTATAATACTCTTGTTCGCACTGCGATTTATTGATTGTGAGTTTGAATCTTTCGGATTTGTCGTGATATAATTTCGGTGGATATAATTCTCAGTCGAAAATTTAAAGTGTTATGCACGAATTGGAATTGTAGGATAAATTTGTACCATTCGTTATGATTGTCATTTATATACGCGTTTATACGTATTTTTAAATCTCGGTTTACCCTTTCTATGGGATTACTTTGCGGGTGATATGCTGGCGTTCTTCCGTGAATTATCAAATCCTCATCTAAGAAAGTTTTCATCGTATGATTCGCCCATTAAATCTGCTTTGATTATTTTTCATGGGCTGTCGGCGGCACGTGTCCCCATTAAGCCTACTTGTGCGCGCTAATCGGTTTTCGTTTGTTGATATATTTTACAGTTTTTCACGAATCTAGTCGTGTCTTTATATTATCCAGGCCAACAACAAAATGTGCTAACTGATGGTATGTCTACCGATAGGCTGAAACCGCGAGACGCTGGCTCTGGCTACGCGCGCTATCCCGCGCTTGTGCCTCTCCTTGCCGCGCCAATTTCTCGGTAATTGCGTAGCAGACAACAACAGCATGCCAGATCGGCGCCGCTTCGCGGAAAGCCGTCTGATTCTCGCACTATTTACGTATATGCTTAGACTTGCCGTATCAGTCAGAAATTTTCCGACTCGATACGGCTGCGACGCACAACATCGCAGGTGATCCGAAGAAAAGAAATGCATTTCTAAATTAATATACTTGAACGATACATACGAACAAGGAACGATAGATTTATTTGGAGGAAGCTACATCCCAATGAATCGGCAGCGGTTTTTTAGGGGGATCTAACCACCTTAGAATTAAAAAAAAATGAGATGGAATTTTATTTTTGCATAAAACTTTAATTGATTTAACAATGATAGAAGCTAAGTAATACTGCAAAACACATGAATCAATTTGTATATTTACCATATGTCAGGTGCAACATGTCTACGAAGGCCGAAATTCCCAATTTTCATTATTTCACTCACCGTAGACTTACTTAAGATATGGCCATCGAAGAGCACTTTTTCTTTGGTAGAAATACTTGAAATATATATAATTCTGACATAAGAGTAGGAATTTGTATTTAAATTTAATTTTAAAAAGTTACCTACAACTCAAATATAATATTAAACATTTTTTTTCAATTTTTAAACAATTTTTTTTTATTTAACTGTGGATACATTTTTTAAGTTAAAATTTAATACAAATACCTAGACTCGTGTCAGAATTATATGTATTTAAAGTATTTCTATCAAAGTAAAAGTGCTCTTCAATGCCCATATCTTAAGTAAGTCTGCGGTGAGTAAAATAATGAAAATTGGAAATTTTGGCCTTCCAAAACATGTTGCACCTGAATATAAAATATAAAAAATGTTAGATGCTTTCTACAGTACTATTCAACGTCTATCATTGTTGAATCAATTATTTAAACAATTAAAGTTTCTTACAAAAATTTACTTCAATAGCTAACTTTTTGTAATTTTTAGGTGGTTAATCCCCTTAAGTATATTGTAACAATGACTATTAACGCTTTCGACATTTAATACAAAACTCCCACCACGCATTTTGAAGTATATACATACGTACAATTTTATGTAGAAGCGCTTTCGAGTTGTCTACGTGTCAACAATCTAAGTAGTTATAATATAATTCAAAATTGTTTTTGTATCATTCCATATACACTTTTTATTATCAAACGATTCGTTAATTGTGGTGTTGTATCATTATGAATAAATTTAGATCAATTATTATTGATAAGTATCGTGGGACTAAGCTCGGTAAATTTACTTAAAAGTATCGTAAAAACAAAAATTTGAGACATACAAAAAGCGAAATTGATATAGGATATAAGGAGTATATGTCATATATTAATTTTGATGTATTATTAAATATTGAACTTTTATTAAGGGGGCACACCACCTTTAAAACTCGAAAAAGTCATTATTTTTAATTTCACACAAATAAGTTGGATTGATTTGAAATTTTTTATACTGGAAGAAAGGAAGAAATTAGAAAAAATTCAGCTGGATTATTTTAGGTGGGTTCTAAAACTAGAATTTTGTACACCGAGATATATCATATATAGAGAGGCGTGCAAAGGGAAAATGAAAATTGAATGGGCCGTCAAGTTTGATGAAAGATAAGTAAACTAAGGGATGATAGGCTCATAAAAATATGTTGGAAAGAAAAATTGGTAGAAAAAACGACTGACAAGTTAAAAAGCACATATAATAAGGAAAGAAAGAAGTATTACAATAACGTAGGGTTAAGTGAGATAGAAGTACAAAATATGATAGAAAGAAATCGAAATGTACATGAGGAAACTGAAAGAAGGGATAGGGACATAGAGAGGCAAACGATAGACATGAAAATAAGAGAGGCAAAATATAATAGCAATTAGAAAGAATTCAGCGTGGTAAGGTTACCAAAATATTTTAAAAAATGGGAAAAAGATGATATAGAGATAATTGCGAAGATCAGATGCAGAAATTTTGAAAACGGAAACAAATATTGGCTTAGAGAGGAGGAAAAATTATATAGATTGTGTAAGAAAGATAGGGAAAAACTAAAACATTTTGTAATTACCTGTGAACATATAAAAGAATTAATAAAAAAGCTGTTAAAAAGCAAAAGCTTCGAATTTAGTGATATTTATAATGAGAATGGAGAAAAAACTGTAATTGAAAGTTTTAAGAAACTTTGGAAAGAGCTGCAAAAAATAGATAGGGAGGAGAGAAAAAAAAAGTTAGGATTTTTGGTAACCATAGGGAAGCAAAGGAAAAAACAGTAAAGGTTTTAGAGCGTAAGGCCGAGCTGTCTACGGTATGGAAGGATGAATGCGTGGATAGAATTAAGAATAGGGATTAGACATGTAGGTACATGGGCATTGTTAAGCTAGGCGTAATAACTGTTCAAGATTTGTAAAACCCTGTTGAGTGCATTTATGAGAGTGTAACTATTTTGGTAATTTTTGATGAGAGTATGTGAAATAGGAAATATAAAACAAGTAATAGAAGAAAAAAAAAAAATAATCGTGAAGAATGTTATTGAAAATTTTTGTAAAAAGTGTAAAAACTACAAGAAATAAAAAAAAGAAAAATCTGTTGTAAAAACTGTAAAACAATGTAAAAAGGCGAGGATCTAGAAATGTGTTAAAAAATAACAGAAATAAGTGTAATGATGAAGAAGGGTAAATATAAAAAAATGTTATATTTATCAATTAAGTCTGATCGGTGACGATAAGTCAGATTAAGTATGCGAAACATAACGAAAAGGTACATTAAGTTTACGCTACAAGACGAATGGAAGAATGAGTGAGGTTAAGAATATTCAAGTGTAAACGAAGTCCATTTCTGGGCCTTAGAGGCTGAAAGAAAGATTTATATATATATATATATATATATATATATATATATATATATATACACACATACGTAATGCAACTTTATCATTATTTGAAAATTTTTTGGCTGTAACGCAACGTACGGCCCAATCAGGCTGAAAATGTTTTGACATACTCTTAAAAGCACTAGTTTTGATATGAATGGAGGGAATTTAATGTAAGTGAATAGAAAACTTTTTAAAAATAAAACAAGACAAAAATTTAGTTGTTTTAACTTATCTGTGTGAAATTAAAAATAATTATTTTATGGAGTTTAAAGGTGGTGTGTTACCGACACACATCGGGTTACGGTCTACAGTCGCAAACTGCGACAGTCAGTTGTTCCACCGTAGTAGTTGCAGAATTGCTACGTAGGCGCGACACGGCGATCGAGAGGAACTATACGAGGTCGCATCTTCCTCTCCTCCAATTGAGCTGTCGATTGATTAAACGGAGGGGTTCAGGGCAAAGAAGTGACGGACTTCTTTGCGATCTGTTGCCAAGAAACAAGCTGGCTCGGAGCGAGGCCGCCTGAACGAAGTGCCGGTCCATTGCGGCTCTAGGCGAGCCGTTGTGTTAGTTATAATTTTAGGCTTAAATTTATGGTCGCTAGTGTATCGCGTCGCGTTATTTTAATGCTTAGTCTAAGTTGTAGTATGTGAGGGAAATATAAATCACTTATGGTACGGGTTTTCTCTTTCAAGAGTTTTGCCTGCATCACAGGTAACGGTGGGTGAATGCGAGAATAATTTTATATTTTTTGTCACTTGGAGAAATGTGTTGCTTTAGCGAGAGCAACTCTCAAGTAGGTACGAGCGTAACCTAAGAAAAGCTAGCATCTACCTGCCATAAGGTCTATGCTTATGGCATTGTGCGATGAGCGAAGGGTCGAGCGAGAGAGCGAGCAAGCTAGCGAGTAGCTGCTGCATGTTTTTCTTCGTCATCTGGCGAGGAAAATGAGTGAGAGTGGGAAAGGGCGGCTGTTTCTCTGCCGATCGCTGACGATGGTCGCGGGGATCGGCGGGGGGCAGTCCCCTTAATTTGAATATCTTTTTACAAAAAATATCAACGATATTGTTTTTCAAATGAAATCTCATTTTCGAATTGGTCATATGGCAAACAAATGGCTTTTCTATAATGGTATGTAAATATTTTGTAAATACTCGTTTCCCTGTGTAAATTCATTAAAACATTTTATTCTTCTTACAGTTAAACATTATTTTGAAGATTTGTTACAAATTTAACTTAAGAAGTTGATTGATACTTAAAAACCTAAATATATTTCAATATTAAGTTCAAATATGTGCACGAAGATTATACAACTCAAATATTTTCATAATTTTATAATAAAAACTATGTAGTAAATCAATTAACTATTTTCATTTATGTCCCTCACACACAAATGCTTAGATCGATATTTTTATCACTATGAGAAAATATGTTTCTTTTATTTTTGATTAAAATTAATTAGAATTTGATTTTCCAAAAGATATCTACAATATTATTTTTACAACGAACTATTTATTGAAATAAATCTTACGCGAAACAAATAGTAAATTCACAATTTTATGTAATTACATTGTATTATTAGTGAACTTTGTTTCCTTTACTCATTTCCCTGTGTAAATATTTTAATACTTTGAATACTTCTAACAGTTAAAGATTTACTTGACGATTTATTAAAAAGTTTATTTATACTTACAGACTTCATATTCTTTAATTCATACTTAAAGAATTATAGTGTTACTAAAACTAGAAGAATTATTTGGAAATAAAAGTTAATGTACTGTCTGTTTACGAATAATATATTGTTATGTACAGTAGCTGTTACCATAATAAATGAGGAAACAATCAGTTATCAATCACTTGAGAAATAATATTAAAAAAATAAAAGGCAAAAAAAGGCACACAAAGTAAAGTCCTAAAAATGAGGCCCAAAATTTGCATGGCCCAAAAATATAAGGCCCAAAAATCAGGCCCCAAAATTAGTAAATTCAACAATTTGTAAGAAAAAAATAAGACCCAAAAAAATACTACCCAAAATTTGTAAGGCCCAAACATTTCAAGTTTCAAAGTACGAGGGTCAGTCTTCTGGGAAACCCAGGTTGATCCTTTCACGGCAGAGCCGGAAACGATAAGCCCTTTAACGGGACAAAACAGTCCTATGGGCTAAAAAATAAAAGTACATAAAATTAATATCTTATATTTAATTAAAGTTGATCACCTAAAATTTCTCCGTTCCTCGGTCCCCCTTTTTCGGGTACTTTATTTTATACGACACAATTTTTATATAATTAGGGTGCCTATTTTTAGTTTTTTACATCTGATGCATTACCCAGTTAATGGTGTCCCGTCGACTTGAGGGTCATCCTAGCACCTAGACATCCGTAAACATCGTCTTCAGGGACAATTCGCGTTTTCACGATAGATCGATGTTACACCTGGTGCTTATCCTCGTAGATGGTGTCCCATCGACCTAGGGGTCATTCTGACACTTGGACATCGTCTACAGGGACAGTCCGTGTTCTCATGGTAGATCGATACTAAACATAGTGCTTATCCTCGTAAATGTTATTCCATTCGTATTGCGTATTATCATGAAAAAAAATTAATTAATGATATTATCCTGAAAAAAATTAATTAATAATTAGTCTTTCCCATCCAGCGTTAGCCAACGTATTTTCATTGTTGCCCGACTGTCACGACGAGGGCGTGCTGGTAAGGAATATTTTTGACAGTCATACAGCGCTTCATTTTAAAAATGTTGCTGCCGATTTTACAGTGACGCATCGCAAAGATGTTTATGCCGATTTCACATTGTTACCTAGCATTGCGAAAAGTTATTGTTAAATTTGCATAATAATATTATTAAGGTTTTATAATATTTCTTTAAAAACTACATTTTTAGTATAGATCTTTTTTTCCTGTTTCGATTTATTTTCTATTATTTTTGCATTAATTAATAATAGATTTTATAATTTTTTTTTCTTGTTCTTGAAAGAGCAACATACAATTGTCCGTGACTAAAAATAGTTGATGGTAAGTAAACACCTAGAGAATCATGCGATTGCCCTTGAGATTTATTAATCGTCATTGCAAAACTTAGCCTGATGGGAAATTGTTTTCGGCGCATATTGAAAGGTATATCTTCTTTGGATGGTGATAAAGATATTTACGTTATTAAAACTAATTTTCCGCTATTGTTTACACTTAAAACTCCGGCTTGAATTAAATATTTTAATAATTTTTTTTATTGATAATCGCGTCCCATTGCATGAACCTTCGTTCAAATTCAATTTTCTTAAAAGTATTACTATTGCACCAATTTTTAATTTTAGCCTATGCGGTGGTAGTCCATTGGGAGTTAAAGTGTTTAAAAACTCTGTTGGTAGCTTAACCATCCCAATTTTCTCCATTGTCGTCTTCTGCTCTATCTATACTTAAATATTCAAACAATTCTCCCTCCATATTATTGAGAATGCCGTTGTTAATATTAATAACATCGGAGTTTTTAGGAGCTAAAATAACGTTCTCTTTCAATTGCTTATCATTAAATTTTATATTATTTCTGTTAGAATTCAATGATACACACGCACATAGCTCAGCTGATGAGCAAAGAGGGGATGCGTTCCAGAACGTTCCCGTATACCTGGAATTTTATTGCACCCCCGCAGACCCTTTTTAGGACCCCACGCGCAGGCAGCAGAGACGCGGTAGCGTCAGTCCCTGACAAGCCATCAAGACGACAACACGCAGACCTCCAGCATATTCACCGCATTTATACAAACACTCTTATACTTCACGTTCTTTCACATTGTACTTGAATTCTGACAAAGTGTATTGTTCTATTTATCCTTAATAAAGTGCATCTAAGTAAATAGACCCAATATTAAACTCCAACAGGTTATGGGCCCAGACTCAAGTGTAATTGAAAGACTAAAGAATCTGAAGTGACTAAAGACAGTTAAAGTGAGTGTGATACAGACAGCTAAAGTGTAAATGAACTAAAGTTAATTGAAGTGCAAAAAGCTCTATAAAGATGGCAGAGAAAATGAATTTTTCTGTTGAGAAGCTCAACAACAGCAACTACTCTACGTGGAGTTTTAAAGTAAAGCTCTTATTAATGAGAGACAATTTGTGGGAAGTTATCGTTGACGCACCAGTTAATCCAGTAACGCCAGAATGGAGTAAGAAGGATCAGCAAGCGCAAGTGATCATAGGACTCTCGGTAGACGACACTTCTTTAAGGCTCATCAGGAGTTTGTCATCGGCAAAAGAGCAGTGGAACAAGTTAAAAGAATACCACCAGAAGTCGACGCTATCATCGAAGATTCACTTGTTAAAGCGTACAGCGCTGTACGCGTACAAGCGTTAAATTCCGTACAGTGCTGGCAGAAGACGGTGATATGTGTGAACACGTTGCGATACTGTCGGAAATAGTCGACCAGTTGTCAGGACTCGGACACAACTTGGCGGATGATACAATCGTTGGCGTTTACCTCAGCAATTTACCTGACTCGTACAGTACGCTCGTCATGGCTCTTGAGAGCCGACCAGAGTCAGATATTACGCCGGATTTCGTAAAAGGAAAATTAATTGACGAATATCAGCGACGGCAAAACAGTGACGCATCAAGAAAGGACGCCAACGAAACAGCCATGAAAGCCAGCTTCAAGAAAAAAGGTGAAAATACAGATACTAAGAAAAGTCAGTGTTTTTTCTGCAAAAAGCACGGACACATAAAGAGCGAGTGCACAAAGTACAAGGCTTGGAAGCAAACGCAGGAAAGCAAAGCAAATAAAGTTACAGCCGATAAGGATAGCGACGGTGAAGACTGCCACCTTGTAATTGAGGAATATTGTTTAAGTGCGACGGACTCGCGGCAGAACGTGACGAATTGGATCATCGATTCAGGAGCAACTAGCCATATGGCATATAATTCCGATTTTTTCATCAAGTTAGACTTAGGCAAAAAAGGCGGCTACGTGCGGCTAGCAGATGACAAAAATCGCCTGGAAGTGAAAGGCGTTGGGACAGTAGCCATAAAGTGTCCAGATGCCAGCGGGAAAATTTCGGAAGTAAGGATTAAGGATGTGCTCTACGTTCCGGACCTAGGATCAAATTTATTGTCGGTGAGAAAATTCACAGAGCAAGGCTTTAAGGCCATATTCGAGAACAATCGCTGCACGCTTGTAAAGGACGCCGAGACGCTAGCCATAGCAAAAGTACACTCGGGTCTTTACAACTTAAGTACGGAGAAAGCGTGCGCGGCTAAGGGACCAATAAATGCAAATTGCAGAGAGAATTGTATGCATGTGTGGCACAGGCGTTTTGGTCACCGCTGTCCGGCAGCCATAAAAAGCTTAGCCGAAAAAGGACTGGCCCTCGGGATCCAGGTAGAGGAGTGCGGGCGGGATGAAGAGTGCGAGTACTGCCTCAGAGGAAAAATGACACGTGTGCCGTTTCCAAAAGAGTCTACATCGGAAACAAAAGAGAAGCTCGATCTCATCCATACGGACGTTTGCGGCCCATTACAGACTCCAACCCCGAGCCAGAAGAGGTACATATTAACGGTCATAGACGACTACTCCAGGTATACACATCTGTTTCTGATGCGCCATAAAGATGAGACGGCCGGGATTATAAAGGATTTCGTGCAAATGACCCGGATTCAGTTCAATAAAGTACCTAAAGTGATCAGATCAGATCGAGGAAGGGAGTACGTTAATAACAGTTTACAGTCGTACCTGAAAGAAAACGGCACTCGGATACAGTATACAGCACCATATTCGCCACAGCAGAACGGCGTGGCTGAGAGAAAAAATAGATACTTGCTCGATATGTCAAGATGCATGCTTCTCGATGCAAATCTTGATAAAAAGTACTGGGGAGAGGCAGTATACGCAGCTAACTACCTACAGAACAGACTCCCTTCTAAAGCGACGAGCAAGACACCGTTCGAGTTATGGCATTCTAAAAAACCAGACGTCAGCCATCTACAGATTTTCGGAAGCACCGCGTACATGCATGTACCTAAAGAGATGCGCAGAAAACTAGATGACCATGGCATAAAGTTGATATTTGTCGGCTACTCGGAAGAGTCAAAAGCGTATCGGTTACTAGATACAACTACCGACAAAATAAAGATAAGCCGAGACGTGAAGTTTCTCGAAAAGAAAATCAAGAAGCCAGTAACTCAGCGTCAGGAAAATTTTGAAGTATTTTTCCCTAAAGTTGACCACACGCAAGACGTCATCGAAAATAATCAGGATGATAGCTCCAGTGAATCATCAGTCGAAAATGATCTCAGCGAGGAAGAAACAAGCTCTACAGAGTATGAATCCAGCAACAGCTTGGGTGAAGATATACCTGCCGTGGATGAGCGCGCATTAAGACGCTCTGTTAGATCTAACAGGGGCGTGCCGCCCGATAGGTATGTAGCAACTTTGAAGTTAGCATCAGATGAGAATCAAGACCCAACGAGCGTTGAGGAAGCCTTATCAAGGCCCGACAGAGATCACTGGATAAGGGCTATGCAAGAAGAAATCGATTCCTTATCAAAAAATGGCACGTGGGACATCGTTAATCGGCCAGAAGGACGAGATATTGTGACGTGCAAGTGGGTCTTCAAGACGAAAAGAGGCGCCGACGGACAGGTCATCAGGTATAAAGCAAGACTTGTCGCGCGCGGATTTTCACAAAAGTACGGAAAGGACTACATCGAAGTGTTTGCACCTGTTGTAAAACAGGCGACTCTGCGTACTTTTTTAGCAGTAGCAGGTCATCAAGGCATGAAAGTTAAGCACTTTGATGCCAAAACAGCATTTCTCAACGGAGAATTGAAAGAAATAATTTATATGCGCCAGCCTGAAGGTTACGCTATCAAAGGCAAAGAAGAAATGGTATGCAGATTAAGGAAGGGCATATATGGACTAAAGCAAGCAGCCAAAATTTGGTATGACCGTTTGGACAGTTGTCTTCAGGAATACGGTTTCAAGCCAAGTAAAGCCGATTCGTGTTTATACACAAAAGATTGCGGCATCAACAAAATCTATTTAATTGTATATGTAGACGATTTTTTGATAGCCGGAAAGAGTCTCAAAAATATTGATCAAGTCGCCAAATTTTTGAGCCAAAAATTTCAGTTAAAAGATCTTGGAAATTTAAAGTACTACTTAGGCATCGAAGTGCGACAAGATGGAAACGGTTTTTTCTGTCTTAAACAGACGAAATATATAGAGGCAATTTTAGAAAGATTCGGACTTCAAGATGCAAAAATTTCCAACGTACCGTTAGACCAAGGGTACTTAAAAACTCGAGACGATTCTCCAATGCCAGAAAGCGAAAGATACCAGCAACTGATTGGATCGTCATTATATCTAGCAGTAAACACTCGCCCAGATATTGCAGCAAGCGTAACTATACTCAGTCAGCACAATAAATCGCCATCAGTATCCGACTGGACGGAAGCAAAAAGAATCGCTAGATACCTGAAAGGGACGAAGGATTATCAACTTCGGCTAGGAAAAAAGGACGCATTGCCCGCACTAATCGGCTATGCAGACGCAGACTGGGCGGAAGACCGCACAGACCGAAAATCGAACAGTGGCTACCTGTTCCAATATCTCGACGCGCCAATAAGTTGGGCTTGTCGCAAACAACCATGCGTCTCATTGTCAACAACAGAGGCAGAATACATCGCCCTCGCGGAAGCAACGCAGGAAGGGGTATGGATACGTCGCTTACTCGAGAACTTTGATGATAATTCACATCAAAAGACAATAATTTATGAAGATAACCAAAGCTGCTTAAAACTTATAGACAACAAAAAGTTCAGTCATCGCACCAAACATATTGACACAAAGTATCATTACGTTAAAGATATCAAGAATCAACAGATTATAGAGTATAAATATTGTCCAACAGCTGAGATGATTGCAGATATGCTAACAAAACCTCTAGGAAGAATTAAGTTACAATATTTATCAGAGATGTGCGGCTTAATTCAACACTGAAAAATAATTTTTTCGTGTCTATCATTGAGGAAGGGTGTTAGAATTCAATGATACACACGCACATAGCTCAGCTGATGAGCAAAGAGGGGATGCGTTCCAGAACGTTCCCGTATACCTGGAATTTTATTGCACCCCCGCAGACCCTTTTTAGGACCCCACGCGCAGGCAGCAGAGACGCGGTAGCGTCAGTCCCTGACAAGCCATCAAGACGACAACACGGAGACCTCCAGCATATTCACCGCATTTATACAAACACTCTTATACTTCACGTTCTTTCACATTGTACTTGAATTCTGAAGTGTATTGTTCTATTTATCCTTAATAAAGTGCATCTAAGTAAATAGACCCAATATTAAACTCCAACAATTTCCATATATTTCTCTAATGATATCTTGTTCATTTGTTAGTATATCATTTGGAATTTCAAGTAATTCATGTTCATGCTCATAGGAATTTAATCGTTGCCCATTACCTACAGTTAATAACCATTCCTCAAAATTTTCATGTTTAGTGTCATACGTGTAAAATTGGTTCATAAATAACTTTGTTTCACTGAATTTTCAATAACTTGTGTTTTACGACCATGTCGGACAACTGGTAATGTTTGTCTAAAATCTCCTAAAACCAATATAGTTTTAGCGTGAAAAATATTTTTTATATTGCAAATGTCTTGAAGTATTTTGATGTCATTGATATTTCATCGCATATAATAATTTGTACTTCTTTTAATTTTCTACCTTCCTCAGAGTAATGTTTTATGCTACATGTTGAAGTATCAGTAATATTAAGCGGCAATTTAAATGTGGTATGCACTGTTTTCCCATTGGTCAATAAGTTAGCTGCAATACCAGTCCAAGCAACACATAAAAATAGTATGTTTGTAAATATCAAATAATCTATCAAAATGTTGAGTAATATACTTTTCCCAGTTCCACCAGGTCCATCAATAAAAATGCAATTATTTTGTTTATTTTCTAAACATTCTAAAACTGTATCAGATATCGTTTTTTGATTTTTATTTAATGATTTAACTTTCAATTGCAAATCATCAATTACCTTGCCTTTATTGTAAAATGTTGATACTTCATTATATTCTTCTACACATAAGTTTGTTTCAGGCAAATGAAAATCTTTTAAGGAAAATTAATTGATTTCTATATTTTTTTTAATTTTATACAATGCCATCTTTTCACTTATATTTTTCTCGTATTTAGGAGGACAAAAAGCAAATAACTCACAAAGTACAATAGGGAATTTTATTTTCGATGCTTCTTCTAAACATCTATCCCACTCAGCAGCTTCACTAACTGTTTAGCTATAGCAGGTTCATTAAATGTATTATATAATACGCCATTGACAGTATGCAATTCCTTAAATGAAACTGCACCTTTAGCATTGCAACGAGACATCAGTCTCGTGCAGAATATATACAAGTAGGCATACAAACATCGCGAGCGAAAGGCAGACCCGCACGACAATAACATGAGCACAAGCCGAGTGCTCATGGGTAGCAACACGTGCTCGTACAGTGTAAACTATGCACTCGTAACGGTACAGATACCGAAACTACCGTAATAAACCGCTAGACCCCGTTCCGTTGTTTCGACCATTCCTGTTGCCGCTGTGCGCACACAGGGCAATCGGAATACGAAACTACTCGCAGATACTGGCAGAGTCGTGCGCACACGTCTCAGTCAGAATCTGCATACACTCACACACACCGTTTCACCGCCACACCATTTCGACCGTTCTTGTTGCCGCTGTGCGCACACAGGGCAATCAGAACCCGAAACCGGCTGCAAATACTAGCAGAGTCGTGCGCACACGTCTCTGTCAGACTCTGCACGCTCACACACAGCCTCACCGTTCCGCCATTTCACTTGCCGCTGTGCGCACACAGGGTAAGAGAAACCGCGGAAAGCGATTCCAGTATCAGGTTGAGTCGTGAGCACACGTCTCAATCAGATCCTGTGGTCCACTGTACTTCACACACACACACACAGTCACTCACCACTCTGCCGCTTCACTTGCTGCTGTGCGCACACAGGGCAAGGGAAGCCGCGAGAGACAGCCACCGTACCGGGTTGAGTCGTGCGCACACGTCTCAATCAGGTCCTGTGAGACTCCACACTAAAACATCCCGCCGACGTTCCTCCGTTCCACCTACCGCTGTGCGCACACAGGGTAGGGGGAAAATAGAAACCAGTGCAGAGTCCACACGAGATCGTGCGCCCACGTTCTTGCGAGGACTCCGCAATAGCCAATTACACACCTAGTAACAACCGAACCGCCGTGCTCGAAGCGAAGTCGATAAGTAGGCGAAGCATACTGGCGACCGATCTAGCGTTATAAATGTTAAGCGAAATAAATGTAAGCGACTACTAGCGTAGAATTAAGGACCGTACCGTTAATTGATAAGTACCGCGATTGCCGCCTAGATTATAAGACATAACTGTAAAAGATAAGTCTTCTTAAAACCGTACTTTGTTTGGTTACAGATGGCGAATGGCGACGCACTGTAGGAGATGTTTAAATATATATATAATTATTAAAGTTTAACCAAACGGAGTTATTTCTAACCTCACCCCTTTCCGAATCCTGAATCCCGACTGACAAAATCCGTGGCAGGGGGAACGCAACCGTTACATGGCGCCCGAACAGGGACCGTTTTAAAAATACTAATCTCAACCGAAAGCGTTTAAACGTTGTGAAAAGAGCGAAAAATTGTAAAAAAATTTTTTTTTTTTGTCACATACACCATGAGAGTTTTATGGATTTACCGCCTGAATAAGGCACAAGTCGTGGAAGAACTGCGACGTCAACACCGACGAACCCTAGTGGAGGTACGACAACGACTTGTACGATACGTTAGGGACCATCCAGAGGAGTTCACCGATAAAGCAGAAGATCCAGCCACCTACGACGAGGAAAGAGACCTGAAGTTTGACCTCGAGGTAGAGAGAAATGAGACGATTAGAAGAATACTCGAGGAAACTAACCGGAACAACCCTCCAGAGGGCTCTTCGACACCACGAGACCCAGAACCACCAGCTACACTATCTGAAACAGCCCCCGGAGCGAACAAAGTCCTCGACCAAATGAGGAAATGGAACTGCCACTTCGAAGGAAGGGATGTATATACCTTCCTAGAAAGAGTCCGAGAGCTCCAGACGGCATACGGGTTCACCGGCCACCAGCTACTGCAAGGGGCTCCAGAACTTCTACGAGGAGATGCACTGCAATGGCGCCGCAACTACGCGAGCGACTGCCGAACCTGGGAAGAATTCGAAGACCGGCTGAGAAACTTCTACCTGTCAAGCGGAGAGCGGCGAAATCTCACCAGACAGGTAGCCGAGAGAACGCAGAAGCCTTACGAGAATATTCGCGCCTACTGCACCGCCTTAACCACGCTAATGAGACGTAGGGGAGGGTACAGCGTAGAAGAGCAGCTCGACAACCTCTACTACAACATGAGGCCTGACCTCCAACTAAGAGTCCGCCGGGAGGAGGTCAAGGAAGTTACCCAGTTAATACAACGTATCGAGGAGTACGAAGAAATAGCAGCGAAAGTAAGGAAGCAACAAAAACAAGAAGAGCGTAGCACCACCGTAAACAGCTCCGCCACAAAAGCTCCAGAGTATTATAACCGCAACGACTGCTGCTGGAGGTGCAAACAGCGAGGGCACTCAAGGGTAAACTGCCGCAACACTCCACGAAAATTTTGCTCAGTATGTGGTAAGGACAACATACTGACACGAGACTGCCACGGTTTCCCAGAGAAGGCGGGAAACGCCGAGAGGGCCGACTCCAAGGTAGCAGGAGCCCGGCCCTAGACCCAAGATACTTCATTAACGTACGCAATGGTACGCACATCGTAAGGGCTCTAGTCGATCCAGGGGCAGTGAGTTCATTTGTAACCGAAAGCACCGCCATCCTAGGACAGGAAAATGGCTGGAAGAGGAGGAAACAGGAAGTACTAGCCACTATGGCCGATGGATCGGTCACCACACTAAACAGCTACGTCCAAGGACCCGCTTCAACTCTCGGCATGACCTTCCGTGCCAAGTATATCGTCATGGACGGCCTGGGTCACGACATGCTACTAGGGATGGACGCCTTATCCAGCCTAGGTACCCGAATATTCGTGGCAAATCGAGAGCTGCGACACTCACCGACAAACGAAGCATCGGTAAAAGTTGAGAGCATCGGAATCAAAGGACTCACCGACGAACAGCAACGTCAAGTCGAAACCCTGATACAGGAACAACAAACGACGTTTAATGAAATAAAGGGGCCCACCCATCTCACAGAGTATAAAATCAGGCTGATCGACCTCACGCCTATAAGGTCAGGCTACCGCCAACGAAATCCCATGATGCAAAAGATTATCGACGAAGCAGTGGACGAGATGGTCGCGGAGGGGGTAATCGAACCTTCCAACAGCTCATACAGCTCCCCTATCGTCATCGCGAAGAAGAAAGATGGCAGATACCGTTTTTGTATCGACTTCCGCCGACTGAATAAAATCAGCGTCAGGGATGCATATCCGCTGCCGCAAGTACACGCCACATTAAACAAACTGCGAGGTGCAAAGTACCTTACAACTATAGACCTCAAAAACGGATACTGGCAGGTCCCACTGTCGGAAGAGAGCAAACAATACACCGTATTTACCGTTCCGGGAAGAGGTCTCATGCAGTTCAAGGTACTACCGTTTGGTTTACACTCCGCTCCTGGAGAATTCATGCGGTTGATGAACAGTGTCATCACGCCAGATCTAGAACCAAACGTCTTCAGCTAACTAGACGACATCGTCATCATCTCCCAAAACTTCCAGCACCATCTTCAACTGATACAAAATGTACTACAACGCCTCCGTGAGGCAAAGCTAAAACCAAATTGGGAGAAAAGTCATTTCTGCCGGCGACGTCTAAAGTATCTAGGACACGTAGTCGACGAAGAGGGACTACACACGGACCCGGAGAAAGTAGCAGCCATCACCAAACTCCTAGCACCGACAAACCTAAAGGAGCTCCGCCGATTCTCAGGACTCATATCCTGGTACCGTCGCTTCATCCCAAACGTTGCGAAGAAAACCGCCCCGCTAAATAGGCTGCTACAGAAGAAAGTGAAATGGGAATGGAACGAACCACAGCAAAAAGCCTTCGAGCAGCTCAAGCAAGATTTAGTCCAGGCTCCAGTTCTAGCGTGCCCGGATTTTTCAAAAATGTTCACGGTACAGACTGACGCTAGCAACGAAGGACTAGGTGCCGTACTGACCCAGGAGACGGACGGGAAAGAAAGCGTCGTGGCGTATGCCAGCCGTTCGCTGAATAAAGCCGAAAAAAATTATTCAGCAACGGAAAAGGAGTGTCTAGCCATTAAGTGGGGAATTTGGAAGTTCAGGGACTACCTGGAGGGCTACTACTTCAAGGTGGTTACTGATCACCAATCTCTCAAGTGGTTGGAGAAGATTGATAACCCGTCTGGACGGCTAGCCAGATGGGCGATCGAAATGTCCCAGTGGGACTATGAGGTCAAATATCGCAAAGGAACCGAGAACACCGTCGCAGATGCGCTATCAAGGCAACCGCTACAGGTATGCAAAATAGATACCAAAACCAAATGCACCTGGTAAAGCAGAAAACTAAAAGAAGTCCAAGAGAACCCAGGAGCGAATCCAGAGTATACCATAAAAGAGGGTATTTTATACCGTCATATCCTACATACATTGGACTTCAATGACAACGATACAGCAGACGACTGGAAAATCTGCGTACCAACGGACCAGAGAGCCGCCGTATTAAAAGAAGCGCACGACGACACCACCGCAGCACATCTCGGAGTGGCAAAAACTCTACAAAGACTAGCCAGGCACTATTACTGGCCGGGAATCTTACAGGAGGCTGCGCGCTACGTCAGAAACTGCCAGAATTGCCAAGCCTATAAGGCACAACAGCAAGGCAAACCAGGCCAAATGCATGCCACCAACGTAGAGCAGCCGTGGGAAATGGTGTCAATTGACCTGGTGGGACCTCAACCTCGATCAACGAAAGGAAATATCTGGCTGCTAGTAATGCAGGATCGACTGACTAAGTGGATCGAACTAGCAGCACTACGAAAAGCCGACGGGAAAGCCGTGAGCCGCCTGGTAAAGGAAAAAATATTCCTGAGGCACAACTGCCCACACACCATTGTAAGCGACAATGGCCGGCAATTCGTCGGGAAAGAATTCGAAACTTTCCTAAAGGAAAACGGGGTGGAGCACCGCAGAACCCCACCTTACAGCCCTCAGTGCAATCCTGTCGAACGCACAAATAGGGTTGTAAAGACTATGATATCGCAGTACGTAGGCAAACATCACAAAAAGTGGGACGAGAATCTCCACGAACTAGAATTTGCCTACAACACCGCCAGTAGTACCGCCACCGGGTACACCCCAGCATACCTGAACACCGGAAGAGAATTCCGAGTACCAGGAAGTTTGCACCAGAGAACTAAGAACAAGTCCGTAACGCCGCTAGCCGCACGGTTACAGAACATCAAGGACGCAATAGAACTTGCCAAAACGCAAATAGCCCAACAATTCGGGAAACAGCAGAAGCACTACAACCTGCGCCGACGGGATTGGGAACCAGCAATTGGCGATAAAGTGGCCAGAAGGATAATCACACTATCAAGTAAGAAGGACGACCGCAACGCAAAGCTCGCGCCAAAATATACCGGCCCCCTGTGTAAAAAGTGGTAAAACGAAAAACTTCGCCAGTCATTTTCGATTTACAAGACAACAGAGGGCGCTGGATCAAGCACATACATGTGAAGGACCTCAAACCGTTCCACGAAGCCGACAGTATAAATACCGAGGCAAACGCTACCGACAACCAGTCTACGACTTCAAAAAATCCGAGATGGATCTACATCCCCTAGCAGAGGACCTCTGGCAGCCCCGAGAACTCCCGGTGAAGATCACCATCCACGGCCGGCCACTCTACGCCATCGTCGACACCGGGAGGAGAATCTCCAGCATAAGCCAACGAGCGGCAGTCTTCAGCACGAACCAGGGGATACCGACGATAGCTGGGGAGGCTCCCGATACATTTTAATAGTGACGACACCACCAAAACCACCAGCACAATAGAACTTACGGTGGAAGTCAAGGGCATAGAAATCACGTATCCGTGGGCAGTCATCCGGGATCAGCCTCAGGACTAAATAAAGGGCATGAACATCCTTGCCGCCCTCCGGTTCCGCCTCTTCATCGCCTTGGAAGACGAGGAGTCCAGGAAGCAGAGGAAGAGGAGAAGAAGAACCACCGCACGGAGACGCCAGTGGAGGTTAACAGACGAGGGACTAGGGGACAGCGCCGACGAAGGTAGAGCAATCCGAAATAACTCATAAAACCGTTAGCAACCGGAAGAAATTGTAAGCGCGCTCAAAAGTATTATAGATGGACCCTAAGGTCCATATCCGTCCGCGGAACGACCCTGTGCCGGAACAGGTACAAGAAAACCACACAGGGAACGGGAATGGAACAGCCGCGAGCGAAATTGATGTAACACGATCCGCAAGAACCGGAAAATCGCCGATCTCGCCCGAATGCAACCGAAGCGAACCAAAACAAATCGGAGACGCGTGAATTTTTTTTCTATATAGGGTCTAGGACCGAAGGATTTTTTTTACATGGACTAGGTTTTCCACAGAACTTTCGAGATCGGTATTACGCAATTATAAAATGTACACGGATTCACACATACAAATTGTCATAAGATATAAATAGCCGGCCGAAAATATGGAAATTAGTTACAATGAATACCGATCTCGAAACACTTGACGAGATTCTCGCGGCCCTCGAGCGGGACCTCCCCGCGGGGACATTGGAGTATAGTCCTGGCGGAACAACGCCAACGCAGGATTTTATTGACATGATAATTGTTCTTGGATTGCAACCAATTTTGGTGCATCGTTCAATTTCTTCTTTTTCCACTGCATGCATCATTTTATAAGCTGTAGCATAAGGGTTTATATTCCTTAATAAATTATCTAATTGCTTTAATAATTCTAAATTAGGATTGGAATCTGGCTTAAACCGTTGTCTTTCAATTGTTGCTAATTCATTATCAAAAACATATAACTGTCCAAATTTTCGTCTTTTGTTTTCATTTGGATGCAAAGCATAAACATTATAATATATTTGACCACAAATTCGAATTATTTGTGGTCCAGTAGTCATATTTTTATCAAAATTAGCTCCCAATCTTGTGAATGCTAAAGCACTATTATATAATCGTATATTATTTCGAAAATGTATGCTATCAGTTGATGACCCTGTAGATAAAACTTCTAATTCATTTGGATAAGGAGGATTTTCCGCTAATTTTACTTTTCCTTTTTACACATTTCCGTCATAGATCCTAAATAGTTTTCTGTAATTAAATTTTCATCAAAATCTGTATTTCCTTTTCGACCTATAATGTTCGATTTACTAATATACTTTAAACAATTTCCATCCATTTTCAAAATAGAATATTTTTTTACTTTATCGCTTTTACAATTTCTTGCATTTTTTTTATCATTTATTATAATTGTTTTTTTCATCATTGAGCTTTAATCTTTTGCATACGATAAAAACTTCTTTTAACAAAACTTCTTTTGATTTATTATAAGTTACTCTTTTGCGTATTGCTTCATTTTTGCGATCTTCTTTCAATTCATCACTATTCATTTGTTTTGATTTTTGTTTTCTATATTGTTGCTGTTTTATCTTTTTATCTTCCAAATTATTTATTTGTTCCGATTTATTTTTCCAATAACTCTCTTTTTTTGTAATGCTTCTTTTTTACGATATTGTTGAAACTCATTACTATTCATTTTTTCAATTTTTCTCTTTCTATATTGTCGCGGTTTTAAATTCTTTTTTCGATTTATTTAGTTTCTCCATTTTCAACAACTTCACATTTTCAACATTTTCTTTTTTATCTTTTGTTTTATCATACTTTTTACTTTCAACATGGGCTTTATTTTTATGAAATTTTTTATTGAAATATCAACTTGAAATATTGAAATATTCACATTGAAATATCAACATGAAATATTGAAATATTCACATTGAAATATCAACTTGAAATATTGAAATATTCACATTGAAATATCAACTTGAAATATTGAAATATTCACATTGAAATATCAACTTATCTCTATTTGTATTTCCATTCTCCAGTTCATTAGATTGTCGTGTATTAAATGTCTTTCCTTCGAATCTATAATTTTGCTCAATTTTTTTCCATTATTATATTATTAATTGATCCACCAATTGATGTATTAATTTCCATAGGTTCAATATTATTAATATGTGTCAAGTTATTGCTACTATACGAATTAAGCATTTCCGGTTGCTGAAATATTAATTTTTCTGCGTATGTTTTTCTATTAACCCAATATCTTTTGTATTTAAAATTAACTTGTCTGCTTTAAAGTAAAATTTGTGAAAAAGATTTCTTCTCATTGGTATTTTACTCAAATCATATGACATGCTTTCGTATACATGATTTTTAAAATAGGAAACATTGTTATATTTCTTGTTTCATATATTTTTAATAAATGTGGTCGCATTTTAACAATATCATAACTAATGTTACATGGGCATATATTAAACAGAATGGTAACAGCAAAAGCTATTGCAAAAATTTCACAATCATAATTATTAGTTTGTGATTGTATTGACTCAAAAGTTATTGCTAAATCGTAATTAATTAAAAATAATCTATTAATAAATATTTTATGATCATTTTGTAAGCATTTAGCATTAGTACTATCGTAAACATATATATTTTTATTTTTTATTTTTACAATACATATAATTGAACATCTTTGAGAAAATTATAATTATTTAATGATGTTTATTTAAATTAAATAATAAAAACATATCAAACAAATTACAATCATAAAATTTACTAATTTATAATGTATCTTTAAACAATGCAGCAAAGAAATAAATCCGAGCGAGCGTCAGCGAGCGAGGGTATTGTTGCTAGTATAAAATTAATTCTTTATAGATAAATTTTTTATAATAAAACTAGGTCACATTACCTACAATTTGAGCCCTAATAAGCTTCTTGTACTGCTATCTGGTAGTGGGGACACTACGGGCACCCATTAAAGTATTTTGTCACTGTCCGTAAGATTCCAAGTGTACCGATGGATGAAATGGGCTAAAATTTTTTGTACAACTTCTCCACACCTGTCATTCTCATATGAATGGTGTGATTTCAATTTGAATGCGTAGAAGTTATTTTACAACAATAAAACGATATTTTGTATTGTTTGTCATAGACTGCTTTGCTACAGTCTCACAAGCTTCGCTCAACTGTTGGTTTGTTGAATCGAATGCTGACTGTGCCACTAGCTTCAGCGTATCCATAATACCACAGAAAGTGGTGAGGCCAGCGTGTCCATGACCAAGAGCACGTGCTTCAATTACTGCTCCTCTATTGTTCTCGTACGTCTGATTGAGAAGTCCAATCTTCTTACATGAATTACTTGACGCTAATTCATCACACTGATTGCACAGTACATCTATCTTGAATCCCAAGCCTTTGACTACTGATTCATTGAGTTACACTTCACTACGGCATTGTTTACAACACAAAATCTTTTGTAGCTCAGGGAACAGAATATTGAAATCAATACATCTGTTCCTGACCTCACAAGTATTTTATGTTGTTGAAGTTTTAGTAAGTTTTCTTAAGGAGGTAGAAGCGAATGATTTTTGTTGCGGTTCATCCTCAGTTGAACTTCCTAAAAATCTTCTTGGTCGTTTCGTTGTCCTGCCAAACGAGTACTTGGCATCCAGATGAGTAGAAGCAAATCTTCCCTTTGCATCCTCATTCGAAGCCTGTTATGTAACAACTTTACGATAATTATATTCGAACAATCATTTCGAATATAAAATCGAGAAAGTTCTACTCATAAAAGGTACAGCGAGACTCAAGGCCACAAAAGTATCAGGTAGCCAAGAATCTCGCTGACCTAAACAACTTCTCCTCCAATGTGCAAGACCGCACGTGCGAAGCCACGCTGAAGTTTTGAACTCTTGCACCATTAACAGGTCCCATAAGGCCTAATCAGTGCAACGAGTGAAGACGCACTGACGACAGCATGGGGAAGTGGAGCTTGGAGACGCGTGGGAGGTCCGGAAACACTTCCGAGCGTCCCCAAGCCACGCTACCTCAAGCATTCCGACTCGAGCCAAGCTGCCGAGCGGAGGAATATTTTTCAATAGTTTTTCTTTATTTTATTCTCGTTCGAATTGGTTGTTATATTTCTCTTTCTTATTTTTCAATTCTTGGTGAAATTACTCATTTCATTAAACTAATCTGCGGCCGCGATTCATTTTTCTTTCGGACTTATATACATAAACACAAACCATAATTGTCTACGAAAGAGACATATTTGTGTTCATTCTTGTGCTGAAACCATCCATAGATAGATTGGATTTTCCTTGGTCCAGGGCGAATAGAGAGAAGGTGTAAGCGATCCAGCGATTTGAATCGCGCGCCATGTCATGCGCAGGGTCGCCGCGGTTCGGCGCGCAGGCGCTGCGCGCGGCGCTCGGGACACCTCGCGTCGCGAGCGCGATCGAGAGAGATAGTTTCCGGCCACGAGAGTAGCAACACGTGCTCGAGATCATCGACCTTTTGATACCGCGCGAACGCGACCTACTGTGCCTCCACCGTGCGCGAGTGTATCCGTGGAGAGCAGCGAGCGGAGTCATCCAGCGAGCCAGCGACGAACCAGTCGGTACGCCACCGACTCGCAGACCACTCAGTGTACCTGAGGGAGGACGCTACCGCCATTTTGCGCGCGCCGCACCACGCAGGAGCGGCGCTTTGCGAGACTGTAAGTACAATCATCATTTGTCGCGCTTCAATTATTATAGCGATCGAATTCGCCGCGAGCGAGTTATTATCAGCGTGCGTAATCTACCTTCTCGCGTCGCGCGTATATAACGTATTGTTAGCTCGTGTAATCAGAATTGGAATAAACAAACATTCGTTTGTACTGAAGTGTTTACATTTCGTTTGCTCCTATCGTCCTCATATTCCCGAGTACCCCGACAGCCTACGCGGGTAAATCGTGTGTTTCGCGATTTGCAGGATAACTGACTGGCCGAGCAGAGTGTCACGGCGGCACGGCAGCGGTAGACTGCACGAGCGACGGCGCAGGTAATCGCCGTCGTATCAAGGAGAGTATCTCTCCGATGAACGGGCGCAGCGTTGGAGCCGTCGCATCGGCATAAACGCCCCGTTACAAGGGATAGATTACCGAGAAACAACAAAAGAGTACAAGGTAAGAGACTTTATCATACACAAGTCCGCGTTTCAATTTTGAGAAAGATCGGGCTGACAGCCAGAAAAGGTTCGAGGAGTGGAGTCTCTCCCGTAGCTGCAGAGTTGCGTGCGCGAGATCAACTCATACAATAATTAAATAAATATTGCTAGCTGACTCACAATCACCTAAGAAAAATTGGAGGCCCCACCAAGATCTCGCGCATAAGTGCCAGCTGATTTTTCTCTTTGTTGCATGAATGTAAAAGTTTTAAGTACCTAGAAAGATAGCAAAATATATATATTAAAAAAATTAAACAAAATTAAATATAATATAATAAAAAGTGCGCGAATAAATAAATAATAAAAACGCGAAGAAAATTAATAAATATTCAAAGTAAAGAGAAATACAAAAGAATAAGAAAAAGTATCACATTACCTAGCCGCGGGCTATCGGCAATAGCACACGTGTAGAAACAAAGTGTGGCGTCGTGCGGTGACGTTGCAATCACACTTTAAGCACAAAGAATAAATATCTGAAAAGAACACAAAGCGAGTTTAAATAGGTTTAGAAAGGTTTTAAATAGTTATGATAATTAATTGTGAATTTAAATTAAATTTTGTTATATGGTTCAAGAATAATAAGGATTGCTTAAAAAAAGGAAATGAGAATCTAAACTCTCTTGATGCTAAAAATGTCCAGTTTATTCTAAAGATTCTTTGATTCAAAGTAATAGGTCGAACGACAAATTTTGGAAGAGTTATCTCTGTAAGATTTTTATGTGCGTTTAACAATTATAATACAAGTAACATTTTACACCATTCAAAAAGATTTTGAAAGGAAATTGTGAATGATTGTAAAATAAAATTAGAAGGGAAGGACCCATTTAAAATAAGCGTGCCAAAAATTTTTTATATATGCAAGGTGTGAACATATAGAATTCGTATACACTCAGAAAACTCACCGAAATCTGGTCGACCAGCAAGGAAAAGCTGAATTGGCATCTGACTGCCACAGCCGAACCAGGGCGTAGCTGACGCAGGTGCTCAATAGAGGTGATAGACCCCGGAGAGCGTACTTGACCCTCTGCGCCTATGTATAAATATATTAATGAGCATTTCCAAAGAAAATACATGATATAATTTTATTGAATGGTCGACAACAAAAAGGTAAGGCCATTCACAATCGTTGTCTTGTACCCATATTAGAACAAATTATTTAAGAGTGTACATACCAATAAAGTGGTGTTCGCGAACAAAAGAAGTCCCCGGATACACTCGCCTGGTGTATAATATTACTGGCACCTGTAGTAAAGACATACAATTTACACAAAGCAACTTGCTCATGTGCTAAATTGATAAAATTTCAATTAAAATATTATAAATAAAGTACTTATCTGACAAGCAGTAACAGGTTGCACAGCTTACAATATACTGGCTCGGGTCCTTGAAGATTTTTACTGGCAACTTTGGTTTTAATTAGTCAAATAATTTGAAACACACACACACACACACACACACACGAATAGAGAAAACACTCACGAATCGGCAAATTATGGGTTTCGTCAACAAATAACGCGTTTTACACAAGATACTTCAATAAAAAAGTACGCAACGCGTGAGGAGGTTAAACGCGTAATACATGGCGTGTAGAAGCCCACGCCTCGTGTTTGTTCAGAGCAAACACCAGCGCAGGCGTGGAACTAGACGCGGCACTAGGGAGACTATAGTAGTGTAGGCCTAGTGACTTGGCACCTCTACAGCGGCCATTTTGGGAGAGCATAGAACGTGCGCGAAATTCAAACTACAGTTCATGTAAAATCGACATGTAAATGATGTTTGACAATAAAAATTAACAAATTATTATAAATAAATTATCAGAGTGCCAATTTAGATAAATAAATAATTTTTTTTTGACAATAAAATTGACTTGGGGCATTTTACAATTTTAATGGTTTTAGCTTGTTACAAATAGGATTTATTGTATATTATTAAAATAAAAATCAGTTTTTTAAATAATTAGAGTGGTATTCAGACACAATAAAGTTTCCTTGCCAGTTAAGCGTGAGTATCCAAGTTTGCAATTTCGTAATGGTTGATCATTAAATCGAGATTAACAACAAATGAATAACAATAATAGTATTATTAGTTCCTTGTTTTTTTTACATACTGAGGATTTTTGCAATATCTTTTCCGACTGAGGCATCACTCTAATGCGTCAATGCGTTAAATATCCATGCATTAACAATTATGCCAATAATTTTAAATAATAAATTCGCTCTTTTGATCATTTTCACTTAATTGAATTAGCAAATTCAATTAAGTGAAAATGAGAAAAATTTTCATTTATTTCAAACCAGGCGTAACAGTGATTTTCATTGAATTTTTGTTTTCTGAACATTTGTTAAGATAATCTTAGATACATACACTTTGCTTTATTTTTGAAAAATAGTTCATTGGCTGATGAATTTTCTACCTTTCCTTTAGGTTGTTTTGCAAAAGTGACTATGCATCATATACCTCACAAGTCAGCTTATTAGCGTCTTTTCCCTGGATCTGCTCAATAGCGGTCATTCTATATCCTAAGGTTTGCTCAATAGCAACCTGATCCTTTGGCCTGCTTAACAGCGACTACTCTTGTGCATCCTGAGTCAGCAGAGTAGCGGCTCTCCTTGGACCAGCTCAACAGCGGTCATTGTATCCAATCAGGAACAACCCATGAAGGAAGAAAATTACTCAGGCAGAGAAAAATTGTATAACAAAAAGAGATCAGGAAAAAAGTATTTCTTGCCGAAATTATTATTTGAAAAGAAGGCATTAGAGAAAAGACTCAAAGAAATAAATTATCAATTGCACAATTATTACCGAGAAGACAATAGTATAAACGCAAATAATAATAAAGTTTTTGAGATTAATTTACATTTTCAATCTGAAGTAAGCAAAAAATTTAATGAACTTTTGGAATTTGCTTTAAAGGAAACGAATAAACACAAAGCCAATTAATTTTTTTTTTACACTAGACCACATTTAGTCGTCTTTGAACCAGTTGGAGGTACTTCCTGGTGACCTTGCACCCACACTTTAGCGACACATAACCCGATTAAATGGACAATCCCAATATTTAGACTCATTATAAATTATTTTCTTTTGAAAGAAGAGAAGGGTGAGGGTGATCAGATTTTGCTCATTTAGAATTTTCATATATAAAAATACAAGAAGAGAAACAAATACCAGAGGTGGTAGAGCAACAAATGCAACTTCATCTGAGTCCAATTGTAAGCTAATGAATAGCATGGCAAACACCTTCGCGCTCATAAACTGCATAAGCGGCATTCCAACTTTTGATGGCAAGAGAAGTCTTAGAGAATACATTCAGGACTTAAGAAATGCAGCGTCTCTAGTAAGTGAGGACATACAACCACAGTTTTTACAGAATGCCTTGCACAAAATCACCGGACCAGCGAAGAAGAGTTTAATTAACAAACAAATTACCACAGTGGAAGAACTCGTAACACATTTGAAACAGAGATTAGGACCAGGAAGAAACTTTAGTTATTTCAATAACAAAATTCAAAATGTTCGAATGAGAGAACATAACACCGTCAGTGATTTCTATGATGAAATCAACGTCTTGCTTGGCAGTGCAAAGACAGCACTCTAAGAAGAAAAAGGTAAGAGTTATAAGAAAGAAATGATGGACCCATTGAAATCGCTCGCAGTGGACATATTTATAAAAGGTCTACCTGCCAATTTAGCAGAAAGAGTGGAGTATAGCAAACCAGCAACACTGCGTGAAGCCTACGAAGAAGCTGTACGTCTAGAGACGAGAATGGAAGCCAAAATAATTCCAGACTCCAGACCATACCGTAGCAGGACTCATGGCTACAACAACCCCAAATTATATAATGAACCACGGACTGGAACAATGTATAGGAATAGCAGAAGATACCATGACGGAGATCAATACAGAAACAGTAAACATGGAGATCCTCACTACATAGGTTATATGGAGGAATAATACGAATATGAAGAACCTGAATACATTGCCTATGTGCAAGATCGATCGCGAAATGTACGTTACAACAATACAAATTATGGAAATGGATTTCGCCAAAACCAGAACTACAACGACAACCGACAAGAGAGTAACCGTTGGCGTCAAAGCAATAATCAATCCTACAGAGCAAGCCAACGAATATTCAATCCTCAGACAGGAAGGTATGAAAATACGCAGAATCGACCCGACAGACGGAATAACAGTAGCTGGCGTAATGAAAATCCCAGATATGACAACCAAAATAATAGGGACAATTTAAACTACCAACAGGTTCGTCGCGAACCCAAGATGACAAGCCAAAACCAGAATTATTCGAGACAAAACGATCAACAGACACCAATGCATATGGATCAAGCAAGCTATCGAAAACAAATGCAGGAGTACAACTAGAATCGAGATTCGAGTCAAAGGAACCTAGACGAAAATCAGGCGAAAGCCCCAGTAATGTCGATACTAGCCAGACCTGAGAGATCGCAAGGATGTGTTCCACGAACTGTAAAGGACCTGAAAACTATAATTGGGAAGATGGAGAGGCAACAGCTGTAAGAATAAGGATACCCGAAGGAACACAGCGACCGTACTTAGATTTCATGATAGATAATGGCGCAACCGTAAACCTAATAAAAATCGGAGCTCTGCACGATGATTTACCAATAAGCATTGTAGATACCAGAGAATTAGGAGGCATCACGGATCAGACAGCGTGGACAGCAGGATCAGTGTACCTGGATATAAGAGGAACCCCGATAAAATTTCAAATAATACAAGACGATTTTCCTGTATAACAAGATGGCATGTTAGGAAGGAATTTCCTAAAGAAGGCAGAAGCCGTAATCTCTAACCATAAGAATGCTCTCATGGTAAGTGGTGATGTCATGCTTCTCATACCGTTCATAGGACATGAAGAAGAACACAATCCTAGGAATCTAAGGAGAGGATACAAATGCAAACAAGCAAATGAAGTACTAAAAGTGGAAGCGAAAATTGATGACGAGATTAAGGCGATGGAACAAAACATGGAGAACTAAGAAAATGTTACCACGGACATAGTAAAATAGATGATCAAAGCTAGAACTAGACATGTAGTTCAAATTAACCTAATCAAAAGTGATTTGAAGGAAGGCTACATTCCTAGGATACATGTGGGAAATGACAACGTATTTCTAGGTGAAGGTGTAGTCACTGATGTGAACAATACCTGCAAAATGATGGCCATAAACACAAGTGAATAGGATGTAATGATAGAAGTAGACCCAAAAGAGTTAATACCTTTCGACACCGGACCAGACTTTCTATAAGAAACAGACAGTGATTTTGATGGAGATGCAATTGTTGACCAAATCAAAAGATTAGAACGAGTGAAAGCATCAATCAGAAAAAAACATTTGAATAAAGAAGAATTAGAAATTGTGGACCACATAATTGAAGATTGTCTGGACCGATTCCTATTGCCAGGAGACAGGCTCCCGTGCACCGACATGATCGAGCATCATATTCACTTATTGTTAGAAAATATCGTACCTATAAACACTAAACAATACAGACATCCTCCTCAACACAAACAAGTTGTAAGAGAAAGCGTAGCCAAAAAGCTCAAAGACAAAATTATAAGAGAATCCAATTCTCCCTGTAATTCACAATCTGGATAGTACCCAAGAAATCAGATAGTCATGGCAACCCAAGATGGCGCATGGTGATCGATTTTAGAGAACTAAATAAGAAAACCATCAGCGATGCATACCCGTTACCAAACATTGCGGATATAATGGATCAACTGGGAGGAGCAACCTACTTTTCGATATCTGACTTGTCCAGTGGTTTCCAAAAATACCGATGGCTCCTGAAGATTGTTATAAAACAGCATTCACGACAATAAATGGACACTATGAGTACACAAGAATGCCTAAAGGATTGAAGAACGCTACGGCGACTTTTCAACGCCTCATGGAAAAGGTTCTCAGAGGACTTCAGAATATTGAAATGCTAGTATACCTGGATGACATTATAGTATACATTAAAAATTTAAAGGACCATGAAAGAAGAATACGAAATCTTATGGAAAGGTTAAGAGAGGCAAAGGTCTTGCAACCCGACAAGATTGAATTCTTTAGAAAAGAAGTTAGATTCTTAGGACACACAATTAGCGCAAAAGGAGTTGAACCCAATCCAGAAAAGGTTTCAGCAATAGCTAGACTAGCCACACCCAAGACTGCCAAGAATATAAGAGAAGTATTAGGAATGTTTGGATATTATCGAAAGTATATCAAAGACTTTGCGAAAATAGCGAAGCCATTGAATGAAACTACTAAAGAAAAACGTGAAGTTCGAATGGACTCCTCAATGTGACGAGTGCTTTCAAAAACTCAAGCAATGCCTAATGGAAGAACCCATCTTACAATTCGCGGACTTTGATAAGGAATTCACCTTAACCACAGATGCATCAAACAATGCGATCGGAGCAGTCATGAGTCAAGAAAAGGATGGATTTCATCATCCAGCCCAATACTTGTCTAGAGCTTTAAATAAAGCTGAAAGGAATTACTCAACCACTGAAAAAGAGTGCTTAGCGGTACTATATGCTCTACATCAGTTTAGACCATACTTACTGTGCCGCAAGTTCACTTTAGTGTCTGACCATGAACCATTGAATTGGATGCATAGCAGAAAAGACCCTGGACAAAAAAATGAGATGGATGTTTAGGTTCACAGGCTATGAATACACCTTCAATTACAAACCAGGAAAACTAAACAAAATGCCGATGCACTTTCAAGAAATCCTTCAGAAACCACCGAAGAGGAGATAAACAAAAATTTACCTAGAATCAAAGTGATGATAATAGAAGAAAAAGCAAAGGAAGAACAAGAAAAGGCCAGGAGCAAAGCACCATGACAGAAGACTAGTTTTCGCAATAGAGCACACTCAGCATCAGAGAAAACTACAGTACCCAGAGGCAGAGGTAGACCCATAGGACCGAAAACAAATAAAGAAGCGCCCAAACTAGAACATAGTTTGATAGCGCAGAGGACAAGATCAAAACGTGCTCAGATAGAAAGTCCAATAGGACAATACATCAAGCAAGGAGGATCAAGCAAGACATCCAAACCCATCGGTGCAAAGAAAACTACACAAACAGAGACACCAACAAAAACCGAGACAGCGGTCACAGAGACAACTTCCATCAAACCACGAGAAATGCCAGGAAGTTCATCTGATATTGATTCGGAGATTTCAATGACAGTCAATCCATCCAGAAGATCATGGCTATCGTCAACGGATAATGAGGACAGCGACTTAGATAAACCACCAATACCAGATCCCAGTTACAGCAGATTACGCCAACCAGACTCAGAAACCACAGAAGATGAAACCCAAGAAGTACCAGAAGACGAAATATCTTCTTCAGAAGACAGTCAGAGCAAAACCATAAGCAACATCGCAATAGACATGACTGCAGTAGAAAATTCCCAAGATGAAGATAAAGCAGATAAAGAATCCATAGAAAATTTATCAGTCAGAACCACCCTAACAAAACAAGAAGTAGAAGAAGCTAGCAGGAAATTTGAAGAAAGTATGAGGAAATATGAAATGGATAAACAAGCTGATATCGATGAATCAACAACTGAAATAAATACACAACTGCATTTACCCTCACACTTCTCTGACGATGACAATGTACCCAATGATGTGCGTGAAGTAATTTACACATCTGATCCACGGTTTGAGAAAGAAACCGACGTAGACAAAGTCTGGAGAGAAAGTGTGCAAACCCTCATAAAACGAGCACGTCAGAAGCTACAAGAAGCATTTGGTCAAGAGGATACAGGAAATGAGTCAGATGTAGAAAGTGTAACTGACATCATATTGCCACCAGTGAGAAAGACATTATCAGTCACACCCACAATAAAAAGTGACAGCCCTACAGCCAACAGTACGCCAAGAAATAAGTCAAAGAACCACAAGAAATTAGGGATATTCAGCGAGATAGAAGCCGAAGAAGGCTCCATTATAGATATAAGATTTTCGAAACCACCAGAACCCACAATGCCTTTTCTCCTACCCACACCATCAGATTTAGAACCTCTAAATAAAGGTCAAGACATACGACAAAACGAGCAAAAATCTGAAAGCTATTTGACCACTGAAAAAACCATGCGAATTCCCAACAACATAATTACCGTTAGAGAATGCCTCACACATAAGCGAGACAATATAGTACATTTCCTATCAGCGGATTATGACAATACATGGTCCGTTACAAGACTACTAGAAGAAATAGGAGCCATTGGTCTAATAAAAGTAAAGAACAGAAAATCAAAACCAGGACAAGTCTTAGTCACTCCTTTCAAGAAACATCAAATATTTACTGTAATAGAGAAAGACATGTACTTCAATACAATCAAAATGGAGAATGTACAGAAAGGACTCAAGAATCTAAAAGAAATATTACTCAACATCAATATACATGCGAGACCTACTAAGACCATACTAAGACTAGAAGAAATGAAGCTTCTAGCAGGAGAAACTCAAATAACTATCAAAATTAGGTCCAAAGAAAGGTATGACGAAAAGGTCAGAACTTTGAAAGGATAAGTCGGCGGATATGCTAGATTAATTAAAGAACCCCGCGTCCATAAGTTCGCTTCATATAGGAATAAACCACTAAAAATCATAGAATTCGTAGGTCGGAAAAATGTAATCCTAAAATACCCCAACGGAAAGAGGGTCAGAAAGCATATTGACAAACTAAAGGATGTCGAGATGGATTCTGACCCGAATTCCGACTAAATCACGTGAATAAAGAAAATAATCAAAGGTACAACGTCATTTATGCATGTAAACTAATGGCCATATTTTTACAGGGTGAGATACCAGAATATAAACATTATAATAATTTTAAGCATAAATATGATGACTCAAGGAACACCACAGTACCAATTGGACCCCCTGAACCCGAACCCCGGTATATATTACGAAAAGATGGACCTCATGAAAATTAAGAAGGCCGATTGGAAGATACAAATCTACGTCAATGTAGACGATTTCATGCAAATACACAAACCGCTGGACTCATATTAAACTGTTGACAATAACTGCATAGCAAGAATAGCAGACAATAAATGTAAACATGCTTTAGGATTGTACCTCATAGAACTCAAACATCAGACCTTACGTAGCATACAAAAAGAAATAAACGAGACAATCAAGACCATAACACTATAACCACCCAAACCAAAATGGTACAAATTATGGACAAGAATGCACATATAGTCTCAGCCCAATTTGAAGAGTTACACAATATAACCCAAAACCATCAAAAGGTACTGCAAAACTTTGAAGCAGTCCTGACCAAAACAGTAAACAATGTGGTCAAACAATAAGAAGAATTGAAACATCTAGTGGAAATGACAGTATATGTAAGACGTCTAGAATCAACACTAGATCACTTAGTAAGAAGTAATGAAAAAGTGCTAAAGGTACTAAGATATTTGAAAGAAGGAAAGATACACCCTGAACTTTTAACAACCAACATGATACATCAGATAATGACGGACGTGAAGAGGACAAGCGGTAGTTTGGATTTCGCAATACCCGCAGAACACCTAAGAATAGAATAAATCACGAAAGTATCAGAATTCGATGCCATTCACGAAAATGGCAGGACCATCGCGGTGTTACACATCTCCTTGGTTGAGAGAGACCCCTATCAAACATACAAATTACATGCGGTAACAATACTACAACACGAAACCAATGGAACTACTGGATTAGCCTTCATAGAGCCCTCACACAAGTACATTGCGATAAGCTCAAATGAAGAGAAATATATAAAATTTGATGATAACCTTGCAATCAAATGCAATTAAAACCCATTATACATCAATTTGCTCAGTACTGGGACCTCTACAGAGCGCTCCAAACGCTGAAGACTGCGAAGCAACAATATTATTAAACCCTAATGCTCAAGCATTGAAAAACTGTGACATAAAATACAACACCGGTACCAAAACGCAATGGAAATACCTAGAGAATGATCAATCGTGGCTATTCTCCACGACAGATCCTGATTAGTTGCGACTCTCATGTCCAAATCAAGAAGACGTGAAACTAACCTTAAAGGGAGCCGGCATCATACGTATATCACCAGTGTGCGTGGGCAGAACAACAGACACCTTAATAATCGGACAAGAAGCCAGATCAAGCCAACTCTCATATCTGTACAAACCCGAGATTGACCTAAAAATACAAAATATGTATCCATCCCTAAATCCTGAAACCTCGGACCTTGACAATGATCTACCACCAACCATCGAAATACTCGGGACAAATAATCAATGAATTAAACGAGATCAAAGCTCACAAAAGATGGGACAACTATACAAATAATTTGTTGTATGGTAGCGCAACCTTCCAGTTAGTGGTCATAATAATAATTATAATAGTAATAATAGGGATGAAACGTGGAATAATGATGCCAAGAGCCAGATCAAAGTCAAAAGCAACATCAACCTGGTAGAGCATTCAGCTGGAAATACCAATAAAGACCCCACAAACGCAGAAGCAGAAACTATTCTGATAAATAACCCAAAACCCCCAACACCGAAAATACCCCGAACCAATTTTCAGAACCGTGCAGAAGGCGACCATTGAGCGCCTTAAAAATAATGTTTATATACAGACTAGGACACCATGAATACCAGAACCAACACGTCCATGTTCTGTGACATCAACATACCCCTATGGAGCATAGTCAAAGAATTCGAATATATAGGCACACCATATGCCGTATATGTGGAAGACCACCGAACGGACCCAAAAAGCAAGAGAGTCACACAATGCTTTGGCACCGAAAAACAGACAACAAAGGCCAATGAATTAAAAATATCATTGATGAAACGAAATAAACTCAGGCGACGTACAAAATTTATGGCCGGACCATTATCAAGAGAAGACATACCAACTTCGAAGAAAAGAGAACCCAATATGAAGTCAGAAGTTCATGTCATAACCAATACATAGCACAACAACGAACTCAGTAAAAACAGACTATTTTGCCTATTACCCTGGGAAGGCAAAGACAAAGAAAAAGATGAAACATTCTTCAGACATTTTGCTCAATTCAGACCAATGGTACGAGACTGTACGAGATAAAAAAGACGCCTATCCTACGGATACGTGCAATACTTCAAAGACCGTAATTCTGTAGAGGCAAGACGGAAGAGCAATCCCATCCATTTACAAAGTAACTTTTGCAGAACCGAGAACACAGATGCGAGGCAAACCTGAAATGGAGACCAAATTCCATTCATTTTGCAAAAAGGAGATAGATCTAAATCTCTACAATTTACACGAAGTAACTTCCAGAAAACAAACCATGTGGACCACTTTTAGATATCCGGAGCAGTCACCACAAAGCAGTCAAACACCAACTCTGGACGAACTGAAGAAGACGCTAGCGTACTTGGAAAGCCTGGAAGAAAGAAAAATCAATCGAACAATTAAAATAAAAAGCGAAAACAAAACTGAGAGTGTATGTCAACAGATGAATGTGAACGAATGAAAATTAGGACCCTAGAATAAGTTATAACCAAAGCATACCCTACCTTATTCTCAATAATCTCATCCCATCCCGAATCGAAACACATATTTATCATATAAAACAAAATTTGTAGCCCCATTCTCAAGCGCACACACAACACACTTACATAATCACAATATAACAACAGAGAGAAAATGGGAGAAAATTGACAATATCATACATCATTAAAAAGGCAACCCAAATTGCATGTACTAGGGACCCAATATATGTTGCATGACCAAGCATGATATGAAATAAGGACTATAATAAGTACCCGTACCCAAACCTATATAGTAAAGAATTTTCTTTTTATTTCTTATGTTTCAGAAATGGAGGTGCAAGCAGCAGAAATCTTCAACCAAATAAGGATTCTCAAGGTAGAAAGGCGAGGACCAAAGCAGGCTTTGCTAGAGTTCATTGGGGACCCGAATAAGGTCGCAGAATTGTTAAGGATTTTTGGTATGTGCATCATGGACGTCAAACACCACGAGTCCGTCAACACACACACACACACCATTAGAGTCCGATACAATGAAGAAGAGGTCGCGGTAGCTGCTGCGCTAATATTCAGTTAAACAAACGATTGGTTGAACCATCACGCTTACGGGTCATAAAAATATAAACTTGCTCCATACCTACAAAATCAAAATGCACACTAACAAATCATCCCTGTAACATGCTCGCCCTTGTCCTTGATTTGAAACTTTAGTTTTTCTTTTCATTAACTGATATACTCACATCATTGAACCTTACTCGTTATGGACCACCAACTGAACCATACCAGCAGCAGGACCCGCGAAGTTTGTCGGGGACGACAAACGTTTTCAAGGGGGGGAGGATGTTATGTGACAACTTTACGATAATTATATTCGAACAATCATTGCGAATATAAAATCGAGAAAGTTCTATACATAAAAGGTACAGCGAGACTCAAGGCCACAAAAGTATCAGGTAGCCAAGAATCTCGCTGCTCAAACAACTTCCCCTCCACTGTGCAAGACCGCACGTGCGAAGCCACGCTGCAGTTTTGAACTCTTGCACCATTAACAGGTCCCGTAAGGCCTAATGATTGCGACAAATGTCGACGCAGTGACGTCAGCATGGGGAAGTGGAGATTAGAGACGCGCGGGAGGTCCGGAAACACTGCCGAACGTCCCCAAGCTGGGCAACCTCAAGCACTCCGACTCGAGCCAAGCTGCCGAGCGCACGAATATTTTTCAATGGTGGTGTGATTTCCTCCTCGTGCGATCGCCCGAAATCGTGAGAGGGGTGACGCGCTGATTCCGAAGAATCGGACTTTGGAGCGAGTCCGTGCTGTTTGCACGCGTGGATTTGGCGACTCATGCTGAATTGCATTATAATTAGCGACGCTATATGCGTGGGACCCGTCATACGTGACAACGTATACACGCGTAATTTTTTATTAAAATACACGTAAAAAATATATATGACTTATATTTCACAGATATTAATAATAATATATTGCAAGTCATAATTTTCTTTGTTTATTTGATCGTTTATTAAGGAAAAATTAAAAATACGTCATTTTCGAAAAACGTTAAAAAGATAGATTCAGTATTTAGCCTATAACTTTGGGACAAATTTTTTTTTCAAAAACGAGTATCGGGAGCTTATTCTACGTACAATTTGCTATCAAAATATCACATGACAAATCGAATTTTTAAGAAATAGGACTGTTTTGTCACATTATTATAATATAAGATAATTGTTTTTTATACCATTTGTCCGTTGTGACTTCTATAATCGTGCTGATTTTAACTGATACGTAGTCTTCGAACATTCGCGAGAGTGCGCGGGTACTACGTTATTTGTGCCTCTTCTGAGCATGCTTTTAAAGTCATCACTCATTAATTCTTGTGCCTACCGCCCTGATCTGATATCACAGTAAAAGTGCCGCCTTCGATATACGGTCTGAATTTCTCTATCGCAAATTTTATCGTTAAGCAATCGCGTTCCGTTGTGCTATGATTTAATTCGTTTTTTCTTAATGCTCTATAAGCGTATTCTAGTACTCTTTCTACCCCATCAACTACTTGTGTTATTACGCATCCCAAGCCTGTGTTTGATGCATCGCAATGCAAAATAAATTCCGCGTCCGAATCCAGTCTGTGTAAAAGAGGGGCTTTACTAAGATTTTTCTTAATAATCGGAAGCTTTAACGTGTTCTTCTTTCCACATAAATTTAACGTCCTTTCGGGTTAGCTTCGTGAGCCGATCCGCTATAGACGCATAATTTGTAATGAATTTTCTATATCAAGTGGCCATTCCCAAGAATCTGCGCAGCTGTCGCAGTGTTCTAGGTCTCAGGTGGTTCCTAACTGCTTCGGTTTTCTCGGGATCTACCATTAATCCTCGCTCATGTATCAGAAAACCTAAAAACTTTACTTCTTTTTGACAGAATTCTTGTCGCGATATATTGTTAATCCGGCGCCGTTTATACGGTTAATTAATTTTCGCAGCATTGTCAAATCCTCCTTGAATGATTCTATCGCAAGTACAATATCATCTAGATAATTGTAGGCGTATGGTCCTAGGTAAACGCGAGAACTGCCATAATCGACGACCAGGTATTGTGAATGCCGTAATTACGTTCGGCGCTTTTGTTAGTCATATTTTGTGGTACGCGTTGTTTAAATCGACCGCAGTTATGTATTCGGCGCATTTTAATTTATTTAGAATTACGTCCATATATGGTAGAGGATACGCGTGTTTTTTCGACAAACTATTCAATATTTACACATTTGGTACGTATGATCGCGTTTGCCACCATAACTATCGGGTTGTTCCAGGCGCTGTGCGACTTCTCGACTATCCCTGCTTCGATTATACTATCCAATTGATCTGACATAATTTTTTGCATCTTTTCTGATTCAGGGTAGTATCGCTGTTTGACTGGTCTTACGCTATGCATGATCTAAATTTCGTGCTCTACAAGATCTATCGATTTTAGAACTTCAATTTGTCGTCCGTCGCGTGGCAATAATTTTTCAATCAGATTGTTCATTTATATTTCTAAATACGTTTATTTGTATAATTTCTCGCGTTAGCCGAAGTACGCGAAATTTAGCTTAATGACATTTTGCCGTTTTGTCGTAATCAAAATTAATCAAATTTCGATCAGTTTTTCGTATTGAGATTGGATTGAGGTATACATTTTTTTATACTTTTTTGAACATTAAAGAATTTATGTTTTTTATTTTTCTGGATAGAATAATACATGTCTTTCCGCTTGGCATTAAATTAATTTGAACGAATTTTCATTTACGTACTCATGTATGCATCCATACATATATATACTCTCACAACGCTTCGTGGAGAAAAATTTTTGACGGAGTATTTTGAAATATTATTTTAGCTTATTTCACTCAAGCTGTGCAACGCTATAGACTTCACAAGTTCGGCTACTGAATGTTGATGCTCGTCGGCCTATTTGTTTATGCACTCGGGTTAGCGCGCTGGCTCTCTGGTGTCACTATGCCGCATATGTTGTATTTCTTTGAATGCTCGAGTCTAACTCGGCTTTTACTTATTCAACTATTGTGTAGTTGTGAAATAAAACTTTCTAGAATTTTCTAGCAAGTGTTTGCACTCGCGCATTCCATTGGAGATAAATTCTAACGCCTATTTTCCTACCCTCTGTTCGCTAACAATGATTCAAACATCATTCGCGGTCTATCTAAAAAAATTGGCTTTATGAGAAAATGAATTTAGTTACTGCGATATTTCCGTTAACGCGAATGGGTGCCACTTCGGTAATGTTATGCGGGCTTGGCTTCCATTTTGATGATTCTCTCGCGTTTTAATATCTTTCGTACGGGATTTTATTGTTGATTTTGCAATACCGTCATTTTGTGGTACTTCAACCTTTATGTATATATATATATATATATATATATATATATATATATATATATATATATATATATATATATATATATTGTAACGAGGTTCAAGCCCTCGCTATGCCGGTAATTGGAGCAAGAACGAGAGTGATGGAATAAGGCGGCATTGGCAGAACGGATAGAGCGTGCGCCTAGAGATCTCGGGAGCGCCGGAGCGATTCTCGGTCCCGGCGTCTCCTTTTGTATTTTCCTCCTCTCAACGACAGTCCCACCGCGTTACATGGCGCGTAACTGAATAATCCACAGGAGTGGATAAAGCAGATTCTTCACCCGATCGCATCTTCCAGAAGATCGTCTACGTCGCCGCGCGGTACGCGTTAGGAAGTACGAGAAGAATTAAAAAACCCCAAACTAAGATCCAGAGACTTTCCGTGCAGTTCGCCTGCTGCGTGATATAAATCGCAGAGAAGGGATGGAGTGGATCCGCAAAGTACGACATGCGTCGGAAAAGCATACAGAGTTGCGGGGATGTACGAGGTTGGAGACATCGTCGAAGAGCTAGTCGGCGAAAATGAGTTCCTGCATTACCGGACTTTCTAAGGTGTAGAGTCGAAATCGGGACGATAATCCGACTCTATCGGGGGGTTGTAACGAGGTTCAAGTCCTCGCTATGCCGCTAATCGGAGCAAGAACGAGAGTAATGAAATAACGCGGCATTGGCTCAATGGATAGAGCGTGCGCCTAGAGATCTCGACCGCCGGATCGATTCTCGGTCCCGGCGTCTCCTTTTGTATTTTCCTCCTCTCAAAGGGTACTGGAGGTTACACATGCGAGAATGCTTCGCGTCTTCACTTACGTTCAGAATTTCAGCTGGGAGCACTGTGGCAGTGCACACGCTCACTAGCTGAGCATGTGTCCAGCACAGTCGAGAATCGTTGTATGCATCCAAGCATTTCCTATGTAGCCACGTTGAGAAGGTCCCAACCTTCTCCACTGTCCGCTAATGCGGACTAAGCTGAGCTGTCGGCGCGATTTTTCTATCGTGGAGAGACGACCTTTTTTTGTCGACGCGGTGGTTTCGTGCGACCGTCCCATTACTTGGCGGAACAATTCAATTTTAGACACCGAAGCCGTGAGCGAAATATCTATATAATTTATTATATAATATACTTACCAATACATTTTTAACTGCTATTAACTTTTGTCCTACTCGAACACGACTGTCAATTTGTGCTGCACCCTTATCCTGAATTTTTGTTATATATATTCCATTATCTCCGGGAATATGCTGATTACCAATTCCTCCAGCTATACTGAACCCAAAACCCTTGAAACCTTTAAACAATTCTATTTCTTTAATGTTGTTTCCATAATTTTTTCTACGAACATACTACGATTAAGTAATAAGTACATGTTATTTATTGCTTGAAAGATCTATTGTGTTGCATTAAAAGATAATGTTATTAGATTAAAGATATGAAAATATATGATTTTTATAATATATTAATAAGATACTATCATATAGTAATACTAATAATTACATTAACTACAACTTTATATGATATTTACATTTTACTACGGAATCTGATATCGAATCCTCTACATGCTTAGCTCGCGAACTCGCTAATTTTCAAACTGAAAATATTACATCTTCTATGATTAAAGTTCAACTTCTCCAGGAACACTAGCACCAGCGGAGATATACCTTAAGGGGACACACCACTTTTAAAAGTAATTATTTTTAATTCCACACAGATACGTTGGATTGATTTGAAATTTTTCATACATACGTAACACAAGTTTATCTGTAATTGAGAATATTTTTGGCCTATTTAGTCCTAATGTACCCTAATGAAAAATCAAACACCGAAAAGCACTGTCCACACGATTCCATGACAATGTACGGCCCAATCGGGCTAAAAAATTTTGACATACTCTTAAAAGCACTAGTTTTGGTGTGAATGGAGGGAATTTAATGTAATTGAATAGAAAACTTTTTAAAAATAAATCAAGTCAAAAATAATGAAAAATAAGCTAAAACAACTAAATTTTTGTCTTGTTTTCAGTGCGCCATATGCGTGAGATATAGCACAGCGATAGTAAAGATACACATATATAGCTCTGCTCACCTTAGCCTATGCATCTCAGAATCGTACGACGATGAGAATGTATATAGTTGCTGAATAAACAGCCACACTCATCTCACTTATTTATTAAACAGTTTCCAATGTATGATAACTATACATAAATAACGCAAGCAAACAATAAAGTTCTTCGTAAATACTGTTAACACAAGTGGTGATGAACCGAATTCATTAAAAATTATTAATGGTGCTATATTGACGAGACTGCCCGTTATAATACTCTCATTTTCACCATCAAACAGCTCTATTTCTAAAACACTTCCGACGCAACGTTGAGCCACCATCATGTCACGCGGTACTGGCGAAGCAACAACATGGTGCTGAAAAGACACACTCACGTTAATTTCGTCAACGCTCAAAATTAAATTTTTAATAGTCAAAAGAAAAAGATTAAAAATATGTAGGGATACTCTGAGAGAGTTGAACAAGGAATCAATGTCCCTTACTACTAAAGTTTCATGGCTTTTGCCACTTTGTCATTGTTACTTACCTAGCGGCATCCCTAATAACTATCTTGGTTCTGCCGCTGTCTTGTCTTTTTTTTTCTTCGATTGATTTTCTCTCCCTTGCTAATAGGTCTATTGGCGGGAGACCTGCAATAACACAGATCGCCTCGTCCGATAACGGTAAGCAGACGCGATCCTAAGTGCATTTCGCCTGTGCACTGAGAAGAGCTTTCGTCCATATGCCTTCACCAGCATAGCGTCTGCCCATATCGGGGCTCCGTACAACATGATTGATGTACTAACGCTTGCCAGTAGCGTTCTGCGAGTCTGTGCGGGACCACCCACATTTAGCATCAGCCGCACCAGCACTGCGGTATTTTTTTCGGATTTCTCTGCTGCTGCTTCCAAGTGCTATTAAAAGGTCAGCTTTGCGTCTAACGTTATACCTAAATATTTAATAGTCGGTTTAGAAGTAATTTCATGACTGCCTATTGTCAGGGTAATCGTCTCGTTTTATGGCCTGCAAGCTCTAGATTCACATTATTTAGCTACTTCTGTATTTAACGATAGCTCCACTAGAAATTTCAGCTTCCTCTTTTTTCTCTTTTGCAACCACTACCAAAGCTATGTCGTCTGCGAATCCTACGATTATTGCTCCTTCTGGTAGTTCTAGCTTGAGTATGCTATCGTACAGAATGTTCCACAACGATGGGCCCAGTACTGACCCCTCTGGAACTCCCCCGGTAACCTTATAATTCACCGTGCCCTCCTAGGTCTCGTACAAGAGAGTTCTGTCCTTGAGGTAGTCGAACATTATTCTTCTTATATACTGAGGGACTTATATACTGGTGTTCCGCAAGCTCCTCTTTCCCCTCGGTTGTGCATTCCATCCTAACTAAGATTATGCGCTTTAATACTTTGCCCTGCGTATCGAGCATACAGAGCGGTCTGTATGACGAACCTTCTCCAGGTGGCTTGCTACCCTTTGGTAACAACACAAGCCTCTGCTTTTTCCAGTTTAATGGAAACGTTCCTTCTTTGAGACAAGTGTTGTACAAGTCTATAAACTCTGCTGGGTGAGCTGATATGGCATGTTTCAATGCAATATTGGGTATGCCATCAAACCCTAATCATTTGTGCAGTCTTGTCGTCTGCTGATCCCGTCAATTGAATATTGTCAAACATCGTCAAGAATAACTCCTTGTCATACTCTTTGGTTTTCCATTTAATTCTTGTACTACTGAAATTTGTACAGAATTTCTTATTTAGTCCGCCTAGCTCTATTATTATAGCTAGGTGATCACTATTTGTATAGTGATCACTCACGATCTATTTGTCTACCTGCCTTATGAGATGCTTACTGACAAATGTCAAGTCTATGAATGACTTTGCTTTTCCTTTTTTGAACGTGGGGATGTTGCCTTGATTCAGCAACACCACATCTTGTAGCGTGAATGCCTCCAGTAGCACTCGTCTCCGTTTATTGGTTCTGCTACTACCCCACTCAATCGTCCATGCGTTAAAATCTCCGGCTATTATAGCTGGTTTTTTGTTCCTAGTGTCTTGTACCAGCCGATCTAGTAGCTGCTGAAACTGCTCTATCTGCCCCGCTGGGGGGGACATAGCAACTGTATACAAGAGCGACATCGACCTTGTGTTCTCGTACAAACTGACAGAGAAGGTCTTGCGCAGTCTCACAATGGTTGAGATTTAGCTGAAATATTCTCATTACCCTTTCCTAATTTTATTAACTACTGCTTGGTAGGCTGGGTACAAGTAGCTATCAGTGACATGGTTCGTCGGTATATTGTCGCCTTTTTTACGGCACTGTAAACAACGCGGTTCATTACGGCAGCTATTTGCTTTATGTGCTTTATGCCCCGTCTTACCGCACTTGTAGCAGCATTTGCTTCTATTCTGCGGATCAGTACACTTGATAGCGACGTGACCAAAACCAAGGTATTTCTAACACCTAAGTGGCCCCTTACTGCGGTTTGACGAACGGATCCTACAATTGACCCATCCAATTTTTATTTTCTCTAGCTGTGTGAACTTGGTCGCTATTTCTTTCGACAGTTGCCCAACAGCTATCTGCGTGTCTCGCAGCGATTGTACGGCAACGATCTCAATCGCATCTCTTTCTTCTATTTCCCTTTGTAAGGCCTCCAGTACCTCCTCTTTTAAGATAAGTATGTCGAGATCCCTTATTTCAAAGGTCTCCACTTGCTGCAGTGTTTTTATTGTAGTTCCCTCCACTAGTACTGCTTTAACTGCTTCTTGGAAGTCTGCAGTTTTAACTTCTTTTGTGCATTTGAGCTCTATGAGGAGATCTCCCGCCACCGTTTCGCGTATTTTATTTACGCTATCTCCCATCGCATTCAGTGAAGGAGCAGTTCTCAATGTTGACAAAATGTCCATGTAGCTCCTTACTTCCGGCGCCTTAATGATAAGAGCGTCCGGTCTGGTCGGTCTTGCCCGCTTTGTTTTGTCTTTCCTGGTCCTATTCTGGTTGTTGGCGCTAGGGACCTTGTTGTTCTCCTTACTTGATTGCTTATCCTTTTTTTCGCCTTTCTTGTTACGACCTCTTGCCCAGATGCCTCTTTAGGACGTCTGTCTCTATCTCTGTGTCTGTTTCTGTCTCTCTGTCTATCTGACAGTCTATGTCCCTTTTTTTTTTTTTTTTTTTTTTTTCCTTATAGAGTGAGAGGTTAAGGGCAAATCCATTATGGACGATATGGCACCGTCTGGTACCACCTGTGTGGGACTCTCACCCACTAAACCCTTCGTTTACCGTTAGCTTTTGAGTTCCAACAGCAACCGAATCCTCTCCGTCCTCCTTACCGACCCTAAGTAAGTTGGACCTGGCTCTTTCTCCAATAAGCCCCCCCGCGGTAACACCGTTTGAGTACTGCTTCGCGGGGGAACTTTGGGCTACCGCCCTCGTCTGTTGATGTGGTCGTCATCACGTTTTCCGCTGCCGTCTACTTCTTACCGCATCGTCCGGTCGTCTGTTTCTTGCTGCATCTCACGTCTTCTTCTTCTTTTTTCTTCGTCCTTTCGGACCTTCTTAAGGATGTCTGCAACAAAATTGTTTATTGCGCTCCATCCGTCGGCCGAAGTCATCATGGCTACCATAATAGACTCAGGCGTTACTCTGGTCTGTAGGTAGCACTCAAGTTCTTCTCGTTCCTGTTCATAGCGTGGACATTCACTGAACACATGCTCAGCGTCCTCGATTACATTCAAGCACGTCGGGCAATCCGGGCAATCCTCCAATTTAAATCGGTGCAGATACGCCCGGTAGCATCCATGTCCACTCAGAAACTGCGTTAGGTAGAAATTTATTTCCCCATGTCTTCTTTTTGTCCAGTCTTCTACACTTGGTATGAGGCGGTGTGTCCACCGACCCTTACTACTAGAGTCCCATCGCTTTTGCCACTCCGTCATTGTTACTTTCCTAGCGGCATCCCAAATTTCTATCTTGGTTTTGCCGCTGTCTCGTCTTTTTCCTTCGTCGATTGATTTTCTCTCCCTTGCTAGTAGGTCTATTGGCGGGAGACCGGCAATAACGCAGACCGCCTCGTCCGATACCGTACGGTAAGCAGACGCGACTCTAAGTGCATTTCGCCTGTGCACTGAGGAGAGCTTTCGTCCATATGCCTTCACCAGTACAGCGTCTGCCCATATCGGGGCTCCATACAACATGATTGATGTACTAACGCTTGCCAGTAGCGTTCTGCGATTCTGTGTGGGACCACCTACATTTGGCATCAGCCGCGCCAACACTGCGGTAGTTTTTGCGGCTTTCTCTCCTGCTGCTTCCAAGTGCTGTTTAAAGGTCAGCTTTGCGTCTAACGTTATACCTAAATATTTAATAGTCGGTTTAGAAGTAATTTCATGACCGCCTATTCTCAAGGTGATTGTCTCCGTCTTCTTTCTGCTAGATATTAGGATAGCCTCCGTTTTCTGGCTTGCAAGCTCCAGATTCGCATTATTTAGCCACTTCTGTATTTTAATGATAGCTTCACTAGCAATTTCAGCTACCTCTTCTTTCTCTTTTGCTACCAACACCAAAGCTATGTCGTCTGCAAATCCTACGATCATTGCTCCTTCTGGTAATTTTAGCTTGAGTACGCCATCGTACATAATGTTCCACAACGATGGGCCCAGTACAGACCCCTGTGGAACTCCCCCGGTAACCTTATAATTCACCGTGCCCTCCTCGGTCTCGTATAAGAGAGTTCTGTCCTTGAGGTAGTCAGACATTATTCTTCTTATATACGGAGGAACTCCTAGTCTCACTAGTGCTTCGTGAATTTTGCACCAATTTGCAGAGTTAAATGCATTTTTAACGTCAAGTGTAACCACCGCGCAGTACTTTTTCGTCCCGCCTTTCCATCTTTTCCCTCTTATGGCTGTCCGTGCTGTATTCACCACTAAGCCAATAGCGTCTAATGTTGAGCGGCACTTACGGAAACCATACTGGTGTTCCGCAAGCCCCTCTGGCCCCTCGGTTTTGTCTTCCATCCTAACGAAGATTATGCGCTCTAATACTTTGCCCTGTGTATCGAGCATGCAGAGCGGTCTGTATGACGACCCTTCTCCAGGTGGTTTGCTACCCTTTGGTAGCAACACAAGCCTTTGCTTTTTCCAGTTTCGTGGAAACGTTCCTTCTGTGAGACAAGTGTTGTACAAGTCTATAAACTCTGCTGGGTGAGCCTGGATGGCATGTTTCAATGCAATATTGGGTATGCCATCAAGTCCTGGAGCCTTATTGTTTCCAACCCTCCTGCAGGCTGATAGTAGCTCCTCCTCCGTAATTAAGGGTATATTATCTACATCTATTTCTTCTACCATAGCACATGGAATGTCCGGCTGATTTGGGAAGAGTGTTGTTACCACCCTGCTTAGTACCTCTGGGCACTTTGGTGGGGGTATGTAACTTCCCTTGATCTTCTTCATGACAATTTTATAAGGTCGGCCCCAAGGGTCTTTATTGACCTCATCTTGCAGCTCTCTTAAACATCTTTGTTTACTCTCTCTTATACACCTTTTAAGGTTGCGCTTTGCTTCTTTCATTTTTTCGTTGTAGTTCTCCACCGTATCCATTCCTCTACCGGTTCGGTAGAATTTCTTCCTTGCCCGTTGTTCCAATCTTCTAGCTCGATGGCAAACGCTACGCGCTTGTTTGATCTTGTCATTCCACCAATATGCTGGTAGCCATCTTTGACTGGACACTTTTCTCGGCATTACCGCGTCGCACGCTTTGGTGAGCTGGCCCGTCATTTGTGCAGCCTTGTCGTCTGCTGATCCCGTCAATTGAATATTGTCAAACATCGTCAAGAATAACTCTTTGTCATACTCTTTGGTTTTCCATTCAGTTCTTGTACTACTGGGATTTGTACAGAATTTCCTGTTTGGTCCGCCTAGCTCCATTATTATAGCTAGGTGGTCACTATTTGTGTAGTGATCACTCACGATCCATTTGCTTACCTGCCTTACGAGGCAGTTACTGACAAATGTCAAGTCTATGAATGACTCTGCATCTCGTTTTTTGAACGTCGGGGTGTCGCCTTGGTTCAGCAGAACCAAGTCTAGTAGCGTGAATGCCTCCAGTAGCACTCGTCCCCGTTTATTGGTTCTGCTACTGCCCCACTCGATCGCCCATGCGTTAAAATCTCCTGCTATTATAGCTGGTTTTTTATTCGTAGCGTCTTGCACCAGCCGGTCCAGTAGTTGTTGAAACTGCTCTATTGATGCGCTAGGCGGGACGTAACAACTGTATACATGTATGCCGCCTATTTTCGCTCTTACGAAGCCATTTTCCTTGTTTACCATCTTGCCCTGGAAGGTAAAGTCTTTGCAAGCCCAGATTGCGGCTTTACCTGAGGCGTCAGATTCCCAGGATGGTTCATTCAAATCTTTGTACTGCTCACTGACGAGAGCGACATCGAACTTGTGTTCTCGTACAAACTGACAGAGAAGGTCTTGCGCAGTCTCACAATGGTTGAGATTTAGCTGGACTATTCTCATTACCCTTTCCTGATTTTTTTAACCGCTGCTTGGTAGGCTGGGCACAAGTAGCTACCAGTGACATGGTTCGTCGGCATGTTGTCGCCTTTTTTTCGGCACAGTAAACAACACGGTTCATTACGGCAGATATTTGCTTTATGCCCCGTCTTACCGCATTTGTAGCAGCATTTGCTGCTATCCTGCGGATCAGTACACTTGATAGCGACGTGGCCGAAACCAAGGCATTTATAACACCTAAGCGGCCCCTTACTGCGGTTCGATGTACGGATCCTACAGTTGACCCATCCAATTTTAATTTTCTCTAGCTTCGTGAACTTGGTCGCTATTTCTTTCGACACTTGCACAACAGCTATTTGCGTATCTCCGTACGCTTTTCTCAGCGATTTTACGGCAGTGATCTCAATCACATCTCTTTCTCCTATTTCCCTTTGCAAGGCCTCCAGTACCTCCTCTTTTGAAGTAAGTATGTCGAGGTCCCTTATTTCAAAGGTCTCCTCTTGCTGCAGTGTTTTTATTGTGGTTCCTTCCACTAGTACAGCTTTAACCGCTTCTTGGAAGTCTGCGGTTTTAACTTCTTTTGTGCGTTTGAGCTCTATGAGGAGATCTCCCGCCACCGTTTTGCGTATTTTGTTTACGCTATCTCCTATGGCATTCAGTGAAGGAGCAGTTCTCAATGTTGACAAAATGTCCACGTAGCTCCTTCCTTCCGGCGCCTTAATGATAAGAGCGTCCGGTCTGGTCGGTCTTGCCCGCTGTGTTTTGTCTCTACTGGTCCTACCCTGGTTGTTAACGCCAGGAGCCTTGTTGTTCTCCTTACTTAACTGTTTCTCCTTTTTTTTTGCCTTTCTTGTAACGACCTCTTGCCAAGTTGCCTCTTTAAGTCTTTTACTCTCTTTCTCCTCTTTGTTACTCCTATCCTGCGGAGTATTTAAGGCCTCCCTTGGTTTATCCGCCTTTTTCGGTTTCAGACTTGGTGTTGTCTGAGTTTCCTTGCCTTCCGTTCCTGGACGTTGGCACTGTAGCAGGTCATCCTCCGCGCTGCACAAACTTTTATACATGACACTAATGCTTCGTGCCATGTCCCTGATAGTTTTATGGACGTTATTTTTGTCCCTTATAAACTCTCTTAGTTCCTGGATCTTTTCTCCTAGACGCTCCAGCTGGTCATTTCTTCTTTCAAGGTTGTAGTCCCAGTTTGAGTTACTGCCTCCTTGATTTACCTGCTCTTGTTCCGTCCGTATTGCCCTTTCGGAAATAGTCTTTATTGGACTACACTCCATGGCAATCGTTTCTCTACTGAGACTGCTGTTATCGTCCGATCTCTGGGTAGGGAACCCAGTTTCTAAGACACTTTTTGGGGTATCCGAAGTCCCCAAGTTTAATTTCTTTGATGTACTATGCATTTTATTTTTGTTTATCCTCCTCTTCCAACTTTACTCACCTACCTTCCACTGAGCTCTCTCCGCGAAGCTATGCTTCACAGGTGTGAATTCTGGCCTCATGCCCCCGCGCAAGTCTTCCTCAGAAAGCCTCCGGGAAAGGGTAACGAGGCCCCCCCTCTGACCACAATAGGGCCCGTTCCGGGCGCCACCCGGCACTATTGAGATCATTGGGATTTTCGCCGGATGATAGGGCAGCTAGGGCGTGTCGGCGAAACATCCCCGGGCCCCTGTACTTTCCGGCAGCCTGGGAGTGTCAGAACCCAGTTTGTCTCGTATCCTTTCCCTTCAGCAGCCGAAGTCGAGTCGGACAGCGGCAATCGGCGAGCGCCTGCTTAGTAATAACCCTAAGATCGAACCTTGTTTCCGGTAGTGACAGATCTTCAAAAAGCTGCTTGGTCCGCGGGAGATATTTTATTTCTCTCCTACCCTCTGTTTGCAGCACTACGTACGTAGTACTATGCGCTTACAGCGAGCGTTCCTCTATCCGCCACCCGAGGACGCGCCACATGGGGTACAGCTCCCCCTCGTGGACAGTCTATGTCCCTCTGTCTCTCCGTCTGCCTATGTCTCTCTATCTCTGTCTGTCTGTCTGTCGGTCTCTACCATTCTGTCTCTCCGTCTGTGTTTATCTTTCTGTCTCTCTGTTTCTCTGTCTGTCTCCGTCGGTCTCTGTCCGTGTCTGTCTCTGTCTCTGAATACCTACATTAACGTAGGAGGAGCCAGGGTCGAATATCAGTCGTCTGTGCGTAGTCTGGGACTGGTGCTCGACTCTAAACTTACCTGGAAGGAGCACGTTACTCAAATGTGTAAGCGCGCACACTCGCTTATGTATGGACTACACTACTTTAGAAAGAGCACCGGTCTTCAGCTGCGCAAGCATCTCGTGCAAGCCCTATTGTTCCCCATCATCGACTATTGCTCATTAGTTTACTGTGACCTGACGCAAAAACTGGACGAAATACACCCGATCGGAGCTGCTCAGGACCTACATTTGCTAGAGCCATGGAGTTATCAGACTCTACCGGAGATGAAAACACCGAACCACGAATAGAGGGGGCAGCTACCGCTACAGTAGATTGGGACCCGTAGCAGGACAGTGTTATATTGCCCGGCAGACCGACCTAGGGACCGACACTGATCTAGAGACGAGGGGAAATCTTAATATCGACAGGTCAAGCAATACTGGGGAACCGACCAAGACTACCTCTACTGGGACTATTCCTAAAAAAATTACGTCAGTAGTAATCCCCCCACAGTGGCGCGTCAAAACAAACCAGCTGCCGCCGCCAGCTCGGCGAACTAGGCGATCGACTTGCATATATCTTAATAAAAAAAAATTTGATTAATTGCGGAATCGTTCATAACGTTAACAAATTCAATCCGAAAAATTGCGGGTGCTGTTATTATTTAATGAAAAATAAAAAACTGTTTCAGTCGCGAAAAATCCATAATATACGGTTTTCTCAACAAGCATTCATGTTTCAAGAATTAAACCAAAGCGAATCGTTTTTAATTTAATTGCGGATTCTAAATATAAAGGTATAAATTCACAATTAGCGATAATTATTTAATAATACATTACTTTCAATTATCTTTATTCGTGGATATAGTCCGCCTGTCCGCGTTTCTCAGTCTAACTATTTCCGAGCTTCAGCGCATGTCCAATGCGCCACTGCGCACAGTCTGCTTTTGAAACAGAGTCGGTTTTTGTACCTAAACTCAGAGATACGTTTTATGTAAACTATGAATTGGTATGTTAATATAATTATTAAGTACTTATATTTTGTTTCAATTAGTCTCGACAATACTGTTCTAACCGAGCTCGAACATTGCACGATTCGAACGCCGAGAACCGTGCATAGCGACCCCTAGCAACGAGATGAACGACGTCGCGAATCTTATTATTTTGATTGAGTCTGATTCTATGACAGCTAAAATTTCCTGAAACTTGTTCTTTAGAGTGAGTCCAGAATAGATGTCGTCGTGCAACTGACTGTGCAGCTGACTATGTATGTGTGCAGCTGTGTGCATGCAGTAAGTTGCTTGGGGAAGTAAGAGAGGGAGGTGCTACCAACTGCGAAATTTCGTCAGTTTGGAGCAGAACCAGACTAGATCACCAGAAGTCCGTCTGGAATTCGGAGTCGATAAATTGTTTACTGTACTTATTTTGTAAAAATTATGTAACAATCTTTAATAAATCTTGTATTTGGAAACTAATTTTAGCAATTATTTAATAATTAATTGAAAGTATAGTAGCATAAAAATGAAATAAAATTATTATCTATTAGTAGTCTAATTATAAATATAAAGGTGTAAGATATTACTCAAAAGATTAATTATTAATTCAATAATTGACATTAATAATTTTTTTTCCAAATTTTGAAATAAACTTAAAATAATTATATACTTTTAAAAATTCAAATTACTTTAGTAATGACATTATTTTTGGGAATGCCGAAACTATATGAAATTTCGCAGTTGGTAGCACCCCCCTCTCTTACTTCCCCAAGCAACTTACTGCATGCACACAGCTGCACACATACATAGTCAGCTGCACAGTCAGTTGCACAGCGACATCTATTCTGGACTCAGCCGTAGAGTTTTATGCAACAATCAAAATATACTGAAGTTGCACGTGTTTATCAAGAGGATTTTACAAGTCGGATATTATTTCCCTGCTAATATGGCTTGGGACATGTAGTACATTGTATTTTAAGTACTACAATCCAAAAAGCTTTGGAATGATGAAGTGCTTGAAAGTATCAAGCATAAAGATAGACCTAAGAAGAAAGATAGCACAATAATATTTCTAACATCATAGTTGATAACCTGGAAGATAAAAGTAAAAAGAACGATTGTCTGGCTCAGAAAGCCACTTACACTCCAAAAGAAATTCGCTCAATCTAGTGCAGAATAAAAATGAATTAAGTAACTTACACGGGCATACTGAACGAATGACATTACAGTCGTCATCATTGTACATGAGCACAGTGGAGTACCAGACTCTCTTATCATTTGTCATCGTTCATATGGACCAACAGTATAACCATACCAAAAAAGTGATTTCGTTGATTTTTGTGTGACAAGCGTTAATAAGAGTTTGTCGAGATGATTCCAGGACAGGACAACTACCTGTGTCAGGTATGTGGAATTTTGATTTTTCGACAGATGACTTGCTAATATCGAGAGTTCATAATGGTTCATTAGACGAATAATAACCTCAATGTGTATTCTCTTGAGATGTATTATTAGTACAAAACTTTTAGGTGTTATTTTTAAGAAAATTAATTTTGTAGACTTGAACAACAGCTGTTTTGCGAATTTTTTGAATTGTCACGTCCTGCATATTTAGGAAGTTTTTAAAACTCTTAGATAAATGCATACGCGACGCTTTTCAAAAATAAATAGAAATTTGGAGATGCGGGCCTGAGGAGAGAAAGCGAGGGACAAATAGCCCTATCATAAATCTCTTGAGCTGCGCGCATCGACGAGATGCATCAGCGGATGCATCATAATACGGATAGTAAAGTTTTTCTACGCATTTCTCGATACTAGAAAGTTTTCGGCGTGACAGACCAAGCGTAGTTTTAGGACAAACAGCTGCGTTTGCCAAAGATATCGGCAGTGTCTTGAGCGACCGTAAATTAGACAGCCTACGAGGCTCGGACCTTTTTTTTATTGCAGGGACAATTCTAGAAGGTACGCACGCTTGCAGCTGTGTACAGATTCCAGAATTTTCCGCTGTTTTTTCAAAATTTGAAATATTTATTTAGAATTGTTGTCATCAAGCTGGTGTATAAACTATGCAATTTATGAATTGCATACGTTCGCTTTTAGCAACAGCTTTGATGAGATGATTCTACATAAAATATATAAAAGCATAATTTGTTTACAGCTAATATTATTATTATAGATAGTAGAACTAATAACGCGATTTATTCATTAATTATTTGGCTCTAAACTGCATATTTTTCGATCTATACAGTTCGCTTTTTGTGCATAATTTATGAATGGATCAAATGTCTATTAGTTTATTTTCAATTTTTATGATATGCTTTGTTGTGACAATCGGTCGGTGTGAAGCTACGGTTGTTATAACAATGTATTGCGAATTTTTATTTTTAAATTTAAAATAAATTTTGACGCTGCAAAGAAATGAAATGCATACATTTCATTAGTAAATTTATTTATTTATAATATTTTCTTAAATTTAAGCGCAGAAGGGTTTTCTCACTGGCTAATTTTCGGCGTCTAGGCGGAACTACCCCCAAGTACATCGAGGAGGGATGAGTCTGGGCCCTACGAACGGACGCACTTCTTAGCAACAGTGCAGTTCACCTCTGAATACGAGCCTGAGTAGCTCAATTATATATCCGCGCGTCTTACGCAAATCTTAAATTTATTAAGAGTACTTCTGTATTCGAGTTCCTTAAAATTTATTTTTGAATAAATAGTGATAAAATTTTTATGTAACTCAGAGTTTTATTTCAAATATATATATATATATATATATATATATATATATATATATATATATATATATATATATATATATATATATATATATTGTAAAGGGCGGCGAGACGCGCACGTCGGCGCGGGGAGCCAAAGCGCGGGAAGGCCGGTAGTGATCTCGCAATTCGAGGGAAATTCGAGACAGTGAACTTTTGACCGCTCTCGCGAATAGTACTGACGTCGCGCGCAAAAGTTATAGCTACAGCAGCAGCAAAGAGAGCAGCCCAAGCAGCAACCACAGCACAGCAGCCCTAGCAGCAACAGCAGCCCGAGAAGTAACAGCAGCATCTTGAGCAGCAACAGCAGCAACGGCAGCAACCCAAACCTACCACAGCCCAGGAAGACGGCAAGGTCGAGCAGAGGACTCCCTAGCCAAAGTACAACGAGGATCGTCGTTATAAGATAAAGTAGGATCTCATTTTCCTTTTTATTTATACGCAATCGACTGGCGAGGCATTTGGCCCCAGTCGTTGTTCCGGGATATTTTGTGGCCTTCTCGCGACGCGAATACGCGCAATACGGACGCCGGATTGTTTAACTGAATAAACGCCTTTTTATTAGAATCGGTAGTGTGTTCATTCAATCGTCGTCCCGATCCCTCTTCCTATCTAAACCGCCGAATACCGCCGCCTCCGCGGGCACTACACAGGAGTGTAGTGCATACTGAGTACCGGGACATCGTCGCAGGTAGGCGACCACACGAGCGAGTACAGCATCTCGCAAAAGCAAAGTACAGGAGGACTTTGCATTTGTACGGGGTACATAGGCAGATAGCCGCCTAGAAACCACCCCGTTACAATATATATATATATATATATATATTTATATAACAAGTTATTATAAAGAATAATATATATTATATATATAAATATTAGTGAAGGAGTGAATAACTATTCAAAGATAAAACTAACAAGTAAGTAGACATTTTCTTTGCTATCCCATTTTTCTATCTCTCAAACGTTTCTACAACTATCGCTTGGGTAATCGAACCGATTAACGCCGGTTTGATTATCCCCTTTTAATTTAAATCAAATGAACCGATTTAAACCGGGTCATTCTATTAGATTATTTTCATTTCCTTTTCATTCTCAATATAAATTCAAGCAATCAAAGCACCCAGCTATTACACGAAAGTGTAGGCTAAAAGTGTAGTTAGTAAATAAGTGCGGTAGCATCGTCGGATGTTACTGAATGATATAAGTGTTTGACTGCGCTTGTCAGTTTTATTTTCAAGTACACTTTTAATTTTTTCTTAAAAAATCCCTTGGAACCTTGGCACAACAATGCTTGGATACGCCTTTTCAATCCCAGCAACGTAATGGACTACTTCTCCAAGAGGTCTAATCCTTTTCACGACAGAACATGCAACAATGAGATTGTTAAAATGCAATGGCTCAACCCTGAGCAGCTTATGTAAGTACCACATATTTAGCAATTGCCTGTAAAATGAAAAATGTGAACTCATGATGATATTTTTGCAGGAGCATGACAGGTTTGGAGTACGCACTTTTACACATTCAAGAACCAATTTATGTGATTATGTGATCCATAAGCAGCATCATTATGGTCCCACTTAGGCTGATTACTCCACTGGCTGATTACTACATAATCGTAGGAGTAGTTTATCAATCTCTGGATCTAGCATCAGTAATTAATTCTAGATTACTGAGTATGACGTATATATAAATATCCACATGGATTCTTGAAGTGGATTTCAACTAATTTAACATTTTTGTTACAGTTATCTGCAGTTCAGCATTAGCATTATGCGTTTGAAGAAATAAGTTCACCTCAAGATATCATCCTAGCAAAGGATATTCTTGGGGCTTCAAAAATGGTATGAAAGGGGTCTTCTGTAAGAGAAGAGCCCAGTATATTGTTTCAACGTCAGAGAGTTGATATGTTGCTAGGGGGATTAACGAGTAAATATCCTTTGCCATTTCCAAGATCTGTTCAACTTATTATTGAACCTAGTAAGATAGCATTATATACAAAGCTATAGTTTAAAAGTTTAGCTTTGATTAGAAATTAATAATACTGTTATTTTTCAAAAGCACAGATTAAGTAAGAAAACCAGACTGAAAAGCAAGGCATGAAACCACCTCCAGAAAGAAGGAAACTTCTTAACAATTATCAAGGATGTGAGTCTTGGTGCACCAGTTCCAAATCAATATATATTACGGTACGCTTATTTCCCAAAGTGCTTGAATACCGTCTCCGGTTTCGGGAATCAGTTGCATTTACCCAAAAACGATGAATTCAGCAATAAAATATGATTTAGCAAGTGTTTACCCATTTCACTTTTCAAAAAACATAATTTTTTCGCTCCTACGTATTTAATCCTGTAGCATTCAAGGATAGTCAAACGTCAATTTTCAATATGTAAGATATGTTTTCGATGTATTTTCTCACGTACAATACGATGGCGCTGTTGCTTTTATCATAAAAGATAAGCTAAAAACGCTAGACACATAAAATTGTATTTTTTAGTGTTTTTCAGTGATTTTTGGCCCCTACTGCTTTAAGGTTATGTTTTATGATAAAATTAATAGCGCCATTTTATTCTACGCGAAAAAAAACATCGAAAACATGTATTACATGTTTAGAAATAAACTTGGTTGCCCTTGAATTCAAAATAAAAGAAAATATATTGAATTTGATGTTAGTCTGAGAGTAGACTGGCGCAAAGTGTCGTGAGCATCATTTTATGTATTCAATTCAATTTTTAACGGCAAGAAAGTTTTATTTTCAAATATGTGATGCATGTTTTCGATGTATTTTTTCACGTAGAATACGATGGTGCTATTAATTTCATCATAAAACGTAACCTTAAGGCAGTAGGAGCCAAAAATCGCTGAAAAATATTAAAAAACACAATTTTATGTGCCTAGCGTTTTGAGCTTATCTTTTATGATAAGAGCAACAGCGCCATTGTATTCTACGTGAAAAAATACATCGAAAATATATCTTACATATTGGAAATTGACGTTTGACTATCCTTGAATGCTACAGCATTAAATACGTAGGAGCGAAAAATCATGTCTTTTGAAAAGTGAAACGGGTTAAACTTGCTAAATCACAGTTTATTGCTGAATTCATAGTTTTTGGGTAAATGCGAGTTATTTCCGAAATGGGAGCCGGTATGAAAATATCAAGTTGAACGTAAAATTTTCTGCTCTTTTCAAATCCGGAATAAAAAATGGATCTTCCTATTTAAAAAAATGATCTTAACCTTGAAATGACCTTCAAAAACAAGTTGAAGATCAAGTTCGATGGTACCAACAGTTGACCCCCTTTGACTTCTACAACTTTTGTCTAAAACATTTTTCTGTATCCAACCATGATTCTGAGATATTTCCTATTATAAATTAAAATGGTCCACGCTGTATATGTATACAAAAGATTTTCGGAGCTTGCAAATACAGGACTCTATACGTGCAATTTATAGTAGCTTCTGGTTTTTTTATGTAATAACTAATAGTTAAATAGTCAAATGAACTTTTTAAAGTCAACGTGTCTTATCTATCTCTAAAAAAAACTTTTAACAAAAGTAAAAGGTTAGGCGAGTTTCATCTATTCCGCACATTATTATGCATCTCAATAATATGGTTAGCTGACCTATTTATATATTATAATCATCACAAAATCATGGTTACCAAATAAAAATGTAATAACCGTAGATATAATTTCATTACAAATAATTATGTTAACAATAAATAAAAATTTGACAACGAAATTACGGATAAAAAAGAAATAAGATCAATAAAAAAGTCAAGTTTATTATCAAATTATTATTTCAACAATAATATTGCAAACAAAAAGTGTTGTATTCAATTCTGGGCTGAGTCGAATAGTTGATTACAAAACTAAAGATTGATCTAAGATTAGTAAATAAAAACTTAAGTAATAAATTGATCAATCACAAACAACTGTTATGATAAACTTACTAGGTAACTTGCCAGACCCGTTTCATTTTGTTTACAGGTAAACAAATAAAATATTTTTTTCATATTTTTTATTATAATTGGATATCAACATTTTAACTTCTTGCATTACTGGTATTCATAAAAAAGTTTTTGAGTATCCAGTATATAATATACATAATAAGTAATTGTTTATATTTGAGGTTTGATACGAAAAATGTTGAATTTTAATTATGTATTATATCATTTTTATAAAAAACAACTTTTTTTTAAATGCAGTTCCAATATATTCAAATAACAAATTTCAGAGTAGTTGTAATTATATGAACCTATTTTTTATATATGCTGAAAGTTACTGCTACATAACACCATGAATAAAATGAAACGGGCCTGGCAAGTTACCTAGTAAGTTTATCATAACACTTGTTTGTGATTGATCAATTTATTACTTAAGTTTTTATTTATTAATCTTAGGTCAATCTTTAGTTTTGTAATCAACTATTCGACTCAACCCAGAATTAAATACAACACTTTTTGTTTGCAATATTATTGTTGAAATAATAATTTGGTAATAAACTTGACCTTTTTATTGATCTTATTTCTTTTTTATCCGTAATTTCGTTGTCAAATTTTTATTTATTGTTAACATAATTATTTGTAATGAAATTATATCTACGGTTATTACATTTTTATTTGGTAACGATGAATTTGTGATGATTATAACATATAAATGGGTCAGCTAACCATATTATTGAGATGCATAATAATGTGCGGAATAGATGAAACTCGCCTAACCTTTTACTTTTGTTAAAAGTTTTTTTTTAGAGATTTCATTTTCTTTGAGCAAACTTATTGAGCACCTTAAATTTGTTCTAAAAATAAAATATAAACGTTTTTAGCACCTTTAGGCCATTGTTTCTTAGTAACATTGTTATCACTAAAATGATTTAATTTAATTTCATCACTTTTGTTTATTTATTTTAGTAGAGGAATCTTCTTGTTGGCCGTCACGATGTTATAAGTATGTTGAGCAAAGATTTCTGATCTGACACGACGGCCTGCATGCACTGATGCGATGTATAAAATCTGTGGGAAAGCGATACCCAACTCTATTACACATAATATAGCTTGTGCGGCCAATTTCACGGTCCTACCACTTTTCGGATAAAAAGCCAACTTCACGGTCCTACCACACTGGAGAAAAAGTTAAAGAAACTGTTCCGAGCATTCGTGATATATACACTCGTTTATTATTTAACAAAACGGCTTATTTACAAATATTTTTGTAGGAAATCATAGTTCAACTCAGAAAAGACACTAATAAACCAAAAAACTCACGATCAGTAACGATAAGCATTTTTTTCTGTATTGTGAAAAAATCCGAACCCCAATATAGAAGTCTAATGCCTCCTATACTGCATAACGCTCGGACATCAGCTGCCTCAACAACTTTCCACCCGGCTCATTCTGAATGATTCTGACGATAGTATAGACAAGAAGCTGCAGAAAAATTTGAATATTGAATAGAATGATGACTATAGTGTCGCCCATAAAATAATTTTGAGGTATTGAAATTTTTTGATGTAAACAATTCATAACATTTAGGCCAAAAATAAAGTGGATTATCAGGTGGAGATTGATGTTTATACTAGTGAATCCTGATGAGAATGTAGCAACAATATGCAAATCATGGTTTATATCTTTTTCTTTGTTATGATGATCTTCATTCGTCGAGCCATCCTGACATTTTAGTTTTGAATATACATGCTGCGGATATAAGTAAAATCCCAACAGAAGGAGCAGATAAAAATTCAACATACAACCAAATCACAATTTTACTAAGAACTCGTGATGCACTAGTTACTGGACTATCACTGCGCCCAACCCGGGATGACTATAGCTAAGTTCAGCACTAGATCAGCACTGGGCTTCTAGCGATATTTGTATTGGAAATGGTAAGGATAATTCAAGTGATACATGGTATAAAAAACTGTTACGTCTTTTATATTGTATATCTCAAAATTGCAAGCTAGTTAACCTGCTCTGACAACAGCTCAATTCCATCCTGATGGAGATATTCTTTGATGGACCTTTTGAATTCATATGCTTAATTAAAACTACAATAGCACAATTTTTATCACTTTACCATGTATGTAGTATGATGACAGATATTATATTATACAGGCAAAATATTATATCCAATTTAATGCTAATTCTTGAATCAAATGTATTTTCAAAATATATCAAATAGCATTAAAGCCATGTACTCTTCTGGTGACTGGTTTTCTTTAATTGTTTGTGCTAAACTATCATATAACATCCACTTTGCTTTTATTTTTTCTTCAGTATTTTTGAAGGATTGTAAAACAAATGTTCTATAATGGACAATGCTTTTGTCTTTAATATACTCTCCTTGAAAACATACTACTGTAAAGACCGTATTTAGGGTTAAATGCGGGCTGCGCAGTTCGTACAAATAATTATTTAATTTAGTAGAAACTAACCGTCGGCTCGTGAGCCTTATGTTACTAGAGGTATGAATCTAATAATCTAATAATCTAAAAATGCTGGGGGACGCGCGTGACTGCCACGGCGGTGGGACTTGCTTGGACACTCTCTCGTATGCGGACGGTAGTCTCTCCACTCTGTACGTTTACGCGGACGATGTCGAGTCCGCTTTTACTTACGCGCGGACGCTTCTCTGACCGCTTCTGCTACTGTTGTCCCAGTGTTTCTTACCTTCACGGCGATTGTCCTTCTACTAAGCACTACCGGTACTAGGGTTTATTAGGGTTTTTGGTGTATTATTGATTTTTATTATTTTTAGAATAATTGAACACAAGATTTATTTAGATTGTTATGTATGGTTTTATTGGCTTAGGACCGGAGCACTTGATTTCACACACAGTTGTTATGTTATTATTTTTCTAGATGATTATACTAGGCGACTTACAATTAATATCTTATCGACCGCACGCTGAATGTTAATAAACTCCTTCGTCGGTACGGCGGATGTTGATTGGACTTATAATTACACGAAGTTTCGTGGCAATATTTAATAAAGTTGGTCTACTGCACAGATGAAGATCTTTTCACTAGCTTTCGCCGGAGATTCACACGGCGGTCCTTCACTATGACTGTACTACCTCCGACTCCTGTCTAGTGACGAAGAGTTATACTGTACTTTACTCACAGAGTTTGAGCGGTTTCTAAGCACTCAATAAGCGATGCGAGCAAGAATACAGCACTCGTATTCAATCGCTAGGTCCAGTTGTTAGTAGGAAGAGTTTACGTGAAAAGGCGCTGCGTGGATCGGCCCCGTGGTTTTTAATTCCTCGGTGACGATGCAAGCAGTTGGCCTGATTCTACTGAAAAGGCACTACGCGACCAATCAGCATCCGCCACCACGAAGACACGCGCATCCCGGTTTTGCAATCCACCGCGCGCGAGCAGTGCTGACACGCAGTTCAAGCACCGCTCCGATTTTCGGCGATCGATTTTACTATGTCGCAATCGGTTTCGGTAACGTCGTCTGTGCGTGCACATGAATGCTATCGCACAGGCGCCATACATATACGTATTATAAACGTGCGACATTACACTACTCCTTTTAATTCAAACTTTTTATTTCCATTGGTCATTTTCTTTGGTAAGACATTCAGAGTTGTTTTTTTAACAATTGCATTATTGGCAGTACATCGTATACTATTGCGATATAACTATGTAATTTATTAATTAATACTGCATTTTTCTTTTTACATGTCCTATAGTAAATAGTTTCATAAAAGTCTTTTGCAGTTATACTAGATGTAATGAGAAAACTGTCTTCTTTTAATCCACAACAACAGTGTGAAATCTGAGTAATACTTAGTACAAACTTCATTGAATCCATAAAAATAGTTATCACGTTATCCTTGCAATCAATAATCGTATTAAACAAATCTTTTGGTCTATCGCAATATCTTCTATATAGGATGCTTGCTCTACTAGCATAATAATTGTCGAGATCAAAGAATTCTTGACAATATTCAAATACTGCGTGTAAAAACCCAGTTACAGATTCACTACTCACTTTGTCATTAACATTTTCGTTAAAATATGTATTTTCTATATATATGCTAGTGACTATCTCAAATATACTGTCAAATGGACAAGTATTTCGAAAACTTTGCGCTGCTAAGCAATTACCATTTAAAATCAATTTACGATACACAATGTGATATGAAATTGCTTGAGGATTCATCTTTAAAGATTCAACACTTATTTTATCTTTGGCTGATAAATTGTAAATACTGTTAGCGAAGTCTGGGTCACTGATATATAACGTTTCTTCAACATCTATCTTGGGAGAATGAATACTCAAACTATCTGGTACTGATAAATTCGGAGTACTATTATCTAGGTCTAAATTATTTATATTCATAATGACGTTAATATCCGTGGAAATAGTTAATTTTTCTAAATCCAATTCTAGTACATTGCTTCTTTGTTCATTAATTGGTTCGTTTGAAATCTTATTATTTGGAATCTTAGTGAATGTAAAATTTGTTGATGCATCAGTCTTTACTTTGTCTCTCAGTATAATTTTTTGCACAACTATTGGATTAGGTACTTCTTGTTTGTAATACTTGAAATATGTTTCTGATCTCGCTGAATTTGCAACGTCATTGGGAGATGCAAAACTATTTTTCATCACGTTAGTCCAAGACGGGAATGTGTTGTAACGCCACACTTTGTGTGTGTTACATAGCAGATCAGAGGATCCGATGGTGCAACCACCAGCCCTGTTCATGCTAATAGAAAACTTAGATAGCGAATATAGATAGCGAACAGAGTGCATAAATTTAAGAAAAGCTCTATGCAGCCAGTGCGAGCGTACCACTCCAACACCTAACCCCTTACATATGAAACCCTACCTAACTAGTACATCTACCTAAGCTACCCTATCCCCTCACATGCTACCCTAATATATACCCATATCCCTGTTAATCACCGGTTGCCCAGGTAGGCGCTGAGTCGTTGGGAGGCCAGCCACCGTCCCAACTAGTTCCCTGTAAATAAAGAAGTTATTAGTACCCTGTCAGAAGAGAGAAAAAACTCTCCACTGGGTCCTCTACTGGGTCACTATGACAAAGCATGGAAATGAGACGTACCTTCTACAGATCAAGGAGCTGCCATCGAATGGCACTGTTGTTCTCACTGCACTTCTCAAACCATAAGCTGCAGCCTGTATACTCGGACACCCGTGTCCAGGAATCTCGTGAAGGAGACGGGATGGCCTACTCACCAGCACCAGTCAAGGGATCAGCTGACTGGTCGTAGATACACCACACCAAGAGGAAACCGCACTTGTAAACACACGCGGCACTATACGTTGCGGTTTATGATGTAGTCAGTTTGATCTTGTTGCTATGAGGTATGGAGTGCGTTACAAAACATTTTATTTGAAATTTTATATTTTCCGCATTAGTTAATTCATCTTCTCAGGAAATATTACAGTTACACCCACTACAATGCCCACGAACTTTAAATTGTTCTTTAGTAATATAACCATCCTTCAAGGCATATGAACAGGAGGAACACAATTCTATTTTTAGTCACAAGTTTTATAACCTCAAAAGGGAACTCGTTTTGTTTACTGTTTGTAAAATGATCATTTTAAAATTTATATGAATAACATGCATTTTATATTATAGTATTATAAAATTACTATTATTTCTATATTTATTGTACAGTGTATTTATTTATATATTTATTTTATAGCTGTTGGGCAATGAAAATACTCAAAAAATTTTGCATTGTGGATTAGATTAATTAAACAAGATCTGATTAATATTTAATAAAAATGGGTAAACGTGGTCCAAAGATAAAGATATCTCATGAAGACAGAATGTCAAACCAGAAAATCATGACATTTTTATAATAATGGAAAGGTAAAAAAAGAAAGTGATCCAGTGTGGGTGATCATTTGTACAAATTTAAATCAAAATGATCCCGAAAAATCACTCTCTGTACGAAACATTCAGTCAGACGTAGCTCAAAATCAAAGTAATGTGATACAAGACATTACCAGTTATAGAAACGTATTTGTTAATAAAAAAATGTCAAGACTTTATTGATAACCCTAAAGATTTATTATTACGAGAATCAGAAACAGAATTTGTATCTATCCTTCAAAATTATGTCACAAATTTTAATATTATTCCACTATATAATGCTAGAGTAAAGTTCATTGCAAAAATATGTAACTCCGATGATTTCAAGTTTACTTGGATAAAAACTGTTGGAGAATTTTATAAAGAAATCATGTTTCCTAATGTTTTAAAAAAATTTTCTTGTACTTCCTATAACGAAGATATTTATGAACATTACAATACTGTGGAGATTACTGTTGAATGTTTATCATTAGATAACTTATTGGATATGTTACCTGAATCTAGTAACGTATGCGAAAAGTGCTGACAGAAAACATATTTCGCTAATATATACATAAACTACTTACTATGCCTCGACTTAGAGAGTAGCGTACAAAAAACGCTTAATTAAAATGAAATTAATCCAAGACCTGTATTTAAAGAAAAAATGTTATAATACTCGTAGTTGTAATTGGTTAATTACGACATTACATTGCTTACACCAGGAATTTTAATGGATTATGGCTTAAGTATGACGATTCTCAGATTTCAAAAAGAATATCAAAACTGCAGAAAAATGAGTTGGAAATTCAAGCAGCTTTAGCAATATATGCTGAATATGACAATTCAAATAAATAGTAAGTTAACAAAATACATTAGAATTTCATTAAACTTTACAACTTGAAAATATATATTAAATATAATTATATAAATAACTGTAAATATTTTCAGATTTTGGAAACTTTTTCATACTTAAATTCAAAGCTAATATTAGTTCAACGGAAGAACAAGGCTTATCTGCTCTGCACTTCGCTTGCACAAAAATCTGGACAAATATTCCAGTCCGCAGTCTGGTTCACAGTAAAAAAAGTTATCTGATTGTGAGTCTATCGACTGACGACAACACACACACATAAACTCTGAACACGGTAAAAAAAATTTAATAATTTTTTAGGTTATAATCAGATAACTTGAAGTTGTGAGTCACGTTAGTGAACAATAATTAAAAAATGAATAAATAAAAAAATCGTTTTTTTTCTTTCTGTCTTTATATAAAGAAAAAAAATACAAATAAAAATAAAAATAAAAAAAAGATATAAAAGAATAATCTTTTCTTTCTTTTTTTTACGCTTAAGTTTTAATAAAAGAGTGAATTAGTACCTTATGCACCAACGGAGCAAGAACGGATCGTTGCTCCCGCGGTGCATATACTATTTTTTAATACGAAGGGCGCTATAAATAATAATTTTTAATTAATAACTGTAAAGAAAGTATTAGTGAAAAGAAAGACTTCTTCAATGTATTTTTATTTATTTTTTATTGATTTAGATTACAAAAAAATGTTAAACAGCATAAACAAAATTCTTGTTTTTATTAAATGTAGCGTGTGCTATTGACTTTCTTGAATTGGAACAAATGAAACAAAAACTTTATATTTTGTCAAAAGCTTATAACTATTACATTATAAATATAAATAATCGAATGAACATATTTTTAGATTATTAAAGTGAGTTAGACATTCTTATTGTAACGTTACAATTGCTAAAGTTAAGTACAGGATTACCATTCGACTCCACACTATTTTTTGTGTTTACATTCGTAATGTCAAAGTCTTCGTCAAAATAATCACTAGGTAAAAACTAAATCTTTATGATCTACATTATTAACTGAAGCAGAAGTTACACAGACCTTCGAGTTGATTGTTATATTTTTGAGAGGTAAACAATCTTCACGTCTTTTTTTTTTATCATCGTGATTTTTATCGTCATGATGAATTTCTTCGTTTGAAAAATCAGAAGCGGTTGAAGTCGAAGGTTTGGGAGAAGGTATTTCTGTGTTCTATTTACCGATCTTCTTTGACTCATTAATAGTTGTAGAATTAACAGTAGCTGGACGTAATTTTATGGAACTTGTTATCTTGCGAAAAATGTCTCCTTTACTCCTTATCGAGTCAGCGATATAACCTTCAGCACACCTATTAGGACGAATTACCGCGTGAATTTCAATTGGTGAATGTCGTCGCATAAATAATGGCCGTTGCCAGTAGATAGAATAAAGAAAATTATAATTTACCTGTCAGATTTCCAGTCACCGTGCCTTTCTAAGGCTTCCATTTTTCCTCCCTCGTCAACCAAGAGAGTGGCAGCTGTTCTTCTGAAAGCGTGACCTGTGTACAATTCAGGTTCAGGCAAGTTTAAAAATCTTGCTATGTCCGATGGCATTTTAGCTATTTTGCTTTTCCCAATAGGTTGTTTGGTACACTATCCCATTTTGTTGTTTAGAAATAGACGATCGGAGCTATCAGATTTTCTTACGTTCAAGTATTGTGTTACTATACGATAAAAGTCATGTTCAATAAGGAACGATCTTGTTGCAGGAGTTTTGCCTTGTGGAACGTTGACTAAAAAAAGGGTATCGTGATCTTGAACTAAACTATGCTTTAAATGAACTGTGTCATCAGTTCTCAACCCTCCAGAAATGGCAGTGCTGCAACAGCCTGAAAAAATGGTCAAACAATAAATTATTAGTCATTAAAAAAATCCAAAAAAAAAGAAAAATGTATTGAAAAACTTTTGTAATAAAAAATAAATAAATAAATAAAACTTGTTAAAATAAAATCAAAATATTAACAAAAAACCAATTTAAAAAATTACCTTGATATCCAAGTAAGAAGAATCCGGTGCTTCATTGAAAAATCGTGTTATCTCAGCAGACGTAAAAACCTTTGCTTTTTTTGGTACGTATCCTGAGTGCTTTTCTTTCAAAAAAGCTAATAATTTCTTATACTTACTAATGTTTATGTTATCATAGGCAATCATGCATGATCGTATTTTCGAGTACTTGGACCACAGAGTTGCAGACGTAAATCTTGTTGATATTTCAGAAAAATATACTTGTAACACTGGTTCAGCAAAAGATGTAGTATTCTGTGTCTTACGCCATTCCTTGAAGTTATTATACTCCTTAACATACTCTTGCTTCGATTTTTTTGGAAGCAGATTTAGGCTTATCTCTTGAGCCCTTTCTAATAAACTTGTTGGAATCGAATCGTCACATTCACTACTCTCATTATTCTCCATTTTAATCGCGTGCAGATTCAAGTAGAAGCACAAATAGAGAATGTAAATATAAGAGTCACCTCTATTGTTTTGTTTACTTTCTTTCGTGCCGGTCACGACTCCTTCACTCTCGCTGCTTTCGGCATGCAGGGTACCCCCTCCTTAATAACTGTATAACATAGGTAAGCTTAGATACTGCGGCGGACGGCGAAACGAGTATGGTATGGTATAACAGCGAGGCGACAAGCGTGTGGGTATCATAGAAGCATATGCGTGCACTGTTTCACTGTTTCACTTTATTGCCTTCTTTAATGCAGACACACTATAACGCGATTATTCGATCGACTGACCTTCTTTCTCTCCTGCAGGGAGCGAAAAGTCTATTTTGCGGCCTGTTTTTAGTACACAAAATGAGCGTTTTTCGCCCTGAGTGTTAAAAAAAATATATGCAGGATGGACCATGGAAATGGAGAAAAGGTAAGGATATAAATAGAGAGAAGGTAAGAATTTTTATTATCACTAATAATCAATTATTTATTCACTCATCGAAATATCTACTAATTCATTGTAATATACGGCGTTAAGATATATATATATATATATATATTGTAACGGGGTGGGACCTTAGGCGAGCGACGAAAAACACAAAAGGAGCGCCGGGATCGAGAATCGCTCCGGCGTTCCCGAGATCTCTAACAAGCATGCTATCTTTATAGCCAATGCTGCCTGTGTCGTCGCTCGCTCAACCTGCCTCGAATACCGCGTGGGTACGGGTAGCAACCCGTTATAACCCCCCGCTAGAGTTGGAGTACCGTCCCGGCTTCAACTCTACAACTCTTTTTACAGCGCGGTAATACAGGGAGCCTCTTCGCCGACTAGCTCTTCGACGATGTCTTTAGGCCTCGTACATCCCCACACCTCTTTACACTCTGTGATCCGCTCCATCCCTCTTCCCTCGAGGAAGGCGAGCCTAGGGAGAGCCTCATAGATCGTAGGTGGGGGTTCTTCTTTTCTTCGTCTCCTCTTCTGGCGCAGAAGATCGGGAGACCGCCAGGAATCTTCTTTCTCCACTCTCTGTGGGTATTTCAGTTGGGCGCCATGTAACGGGGTGGGACCTTAGGTGAGCGACGAAAAACACAAAAGGAGCGCCGGGACTGAGGATCGATCCGGCGTCCCCGAGATCTCTAAGCAAGGATGCTATCCTTATAGCCAATGCTGCCTGTGTCGTCGCTCGCTCAACCTGCCTCGAATACCGCGTGGGTAGGGTAGCAACCCGTTATAATATGTATATATATATATATAATCTACATAATATTAAGATTCTTCCCTTTTGAAAACGATATTTTTCCTAAAGAAACTTCTATCCCGTAAAAATATTTTGTACATTTTAATATATTTTGTAGGAATCATAACTTCATATATTAGCACATAAATTCATGAAAAAAATTTATATTTTTTATAATATCAGGTTTTTGAGGTCGCTAAATATGAATTTGATAATTATTTTGTAATCATCCCTTATTTTAAGGGTGATAATTAAGGGTGCAAGGACGTCAAAAAATTTTCGTATGTCAACCTATTTGTCTCCGTATATTATTGTTGCTAATCGAAAAAATAGAATATAATTGGATTAATTGGATTTTATACGGAAAACTCTAAGCATAATATCAAACCAATTAGCTTTTTTTTAATCGGGTTTAACTCAATATTAGCAAGGATGTGTTTATAGTATTATATACAAGTTGTGATTACTCGTTATGAGCAATATTTCAGATAAAAATACAAATATGTTCATTTTATTATCGCGACTTATGAAACAACGTACTCCACACGAAAAATAAATATTATGCTACATTTCTGTTTAACTAACAAGTACTAAATCTTCATTAATTTATATATTACTTCTCACGTATACATTGCAACCCGTTATATTGTATACATATTGAATATTATCAATTAATTTATTTATTTTAATATATTTTGTATTACTTAATAAAAAACTTATAAGCTGAATATTTTTATTTTCAGTTTAGTTTATAATTTGTAACTTGTAAGATAATTTATTTTAATATAAATTGATTTATATTTATATTTATAATTATATTCATGATAATCATAATTGGTAACATGACGTTTATTAAATTATTCCTGATATCAATTGTCAAAATAAATTAAAAAGTATATAATTTTTTGTTAATTTAATCTGCAGTTTCATTATACTTTAACACTATAAGTTTTAGAATATTTATTATTTTATTACTGGCAACAACGTATTTAGTTAAAAAAATACGTATATCTACGAGCGAAGCGAGCGTATCTGCCTAGTACACAATTAGATGATTTTCATTTTCTAACCCGCTTTTGTTCTGATTTGTTATCCTATTAATACTTTTCAAGTTAAAATATTTTGTGTACGTTTGAACGTTTCTTCAGTAAATTAAGGCAATTTATTATTCTCCGGGTTATCTCAAAAAGTATTGTATTAATAATAAGACTTATAATAAACTTTGCAACTATTATTATTATTACTATTATTATTGCAGATTTATTTTGCACTAGTCAAAAATACATACATATCACAGTTACACTATGCTTCGCCATATCACAGATTTGTCACACGACCTGACAATATCAAGTACAATTTATGTTCACGCTAATCTATAATGTCAATACAGTATACCATACAATCACAAGATACAATATACAATACTAGACACTTATCACATTTTCTTTTACTTTCGCTTACATTTATCAGTCGACGACACTACCATCATCGCATTGATGGATGTGTCGATGTATTGCCGCTTTAAATCGACCAAGTGACGGAAGGTTCCTTATATTTCGAGGAAGCGAATTCCATAGCCGCACCCCCTGTGCACTGAAGGACTTGAGTCCAGTGTCAATACGCGAAACGAGAACTACGAGTTCTTTGGGGTACCTAGACGAGATTCTACCCAGGTTTCTCTCAAAAAGGGCAGCGAGGTACGGAGGCTGTCCCATAATAAATGCTTTATAAAGCAGTACGGCCTCAAAATACTCCCTTCTCGCCTCCACCGAGACCAAGCCTATCATTCTTCTATATCGGGAGATGTGCTCGTGCCTTTTAGCACCACATATGTATCTCACACATGAGTTCTGCAATCTTTGAAGTCGGGTGTTGAGTTCACCTGATACATCCAGGTATATAACAGAACAGTAATCTAAATGCGAGACAACAAGAGCGCCAGCCAGCTGCTTACGTAGTATCTCCGTGGTACAGGATCTGAAAGATTTGAGTCCATAAAGAGCTCTATTAACCTTTCGGCTAATCGCATCCACCTGCGGTTTCCACGTTAATTTTGAATCCATTATAACACTGAGATTAGTTACAGCGTCAACAAACGGAACGAAAACACCATCCGCGATCTCAATGCCAGACAGCTGTAGACTTTGCACTTTATTAATGTTATAATCAGAACCGAAAATAATAGCTTTAGGTTTCCCAACATTGAGGCGGAGTGCATTCTCAGATGCCCATGCCGACACCGTACGCGCAACAGCCGACATGCGGTCCACACCCTCACTCAGAACGTCCCTTGTCATCTGGGTATAGGTTTGCAGGTCATCAGCATACAGCAAATGTTCGACACTGTCTGATAATTTTCCCTCGGGGCCTTTGAATTTAGCCAGATAATCACGAATATCATTAATGTAAAGGCTAAACAGAAGAGGCCCCAGGACTGAGCCCTGTGGAACGCCAAGATTGGTAGTGAGCCAATTTGAATTGCCATTCGAATTCGTAACCACACGTTGATTACGACCTGTAATATACGATGCAATCCTCAGAAGAACTGACCTAGAGAACCCTAATTTGATTAGTTTACGAAGAAATTTCGAGGGTGAAATTGTATCGAACGCCTTGCTGAAATCAATCATCAGGAGGATGGTGCGCAAGTTCTTGCTGCTGTTGATACCAGCCCTAATGTCTTCTGACAGACTCAGCAGTGCTGTCTGCGTGCTATGATTTATCGGGGATAAAGTAATTTTTTGGACTCTATATGTGGTATATACAATTACATTATTTCCCTTTGTAATATTATTAAATCAATATCTTATAATTTTTTTATTAACACAACTTCAAATATTTTTGTCTGTTAGCTTAAAATGGTTGGATGTTATCGAAAATGAAAACTTGAGTAAGTTAGCAGACGATAACGTGGAACGCAAAAAGTTAGAAGAGAAACGGGTATGCAGTTTTTATTTTTTAAAGTCGGATTTTAATTGCTCAACAACGAGAAGGTTACTTAAACCAAATACGATTCCTTCATCAAGTTCTAGTAATGACGATTCGGCAAATAATTCAATATTAAATGAAATTGATTCTAAAAAGTCGACTCTTGCTAATAATAATATTTTAAATGAGTTATATGTAGAGCTTAATCCAGAGCAGAGTAATAACGATGATGTTTCGATCACGAATGTTACCTTTGTAAAAGATAAAAATGTAAACTCGACGTTAAATAGTTCAAAAAGCAATCGGAAGATACAATTGAAAGGTGATCACCCTCGGTTTTAAAGTATGTAAAAAAATTAGAAATAAGAAATGCGGAACATCTTCAACAAGTTAAAACTTTAAAACAAAAAGTAGCTCGACTTGAAAAGCGCCAACGTAATAATCCTTTTGGTAATCTTTCGAAACAAAATTTAATTGACGAAGCTGCGAAATATTTAAACAAAAAAAAAAGAAATGGGAAGAGCCTGACAAGTAATTTGCTTTGGGTCTCTACTACAAATCTCAAAACGCTTATGAATTTTTAAGGGAAAATAAGCATTTTGCTTTACCCTCAGTTTCATTAATTAGACAATGGGTTAATTTTATAAATTTAAAACCGGGTAAAAATGATCTGCGTTTTGAGCAATTAAAAATTAAATTACAGAGTAAAACAGATTTTGAAAAAGACGCAGTTTTAATGTGGGACGAAATGAATATTAGACCCGGGCTAGATTTTAATTTGAAAGAAGATTACGCCCAAGGTTATCAAGTTTTAGGCAATTACGGGGATCGCGAATCGGTTCGCGATATCGGTACTAGTTTCTATGATAACCAGATTATAACATGACTGGAAGCAACCTTTCATATTTTTCTTTACGTGCGGCTCACTGCCGGGCAATAATTTAAAAACTATTATCGTGGTCGTTTTGCAATTAGCCGATGAAGTAGGTTTTAAAATTTGACACATGATTTGCGTTCAAGGCGCTCCTATTCAAAAAGCCATTTCATTGTTAGGTATTAATAAAGATCGTGCATACTTACATTTAGAAAATCGTAAAGTAACGTTTGGATTTGATGGCCCTCACATTTTTAAATGCATTCGTAATAATCTAATAAAAAGCGATATGACAATCGGTAATACAAAAGTTTCGTGGAATGCTATTCGCGAATTACGAGAAGTCGAGTGTTCGAAAGTTTGTAAAGCCGCGCCCACATTAACTGCTAGACACGTTAATCCGAATAATTTCGAAAAAATGAATGTGAGATTGGCTACACAGGTTTTTAGTAATTCCGTTTACGCGACTTTCATGACAGGAGCTACTTCGGGAGATTTAAAATATCCAATAACAACCGCGACGAATAACTATTATAAAAAATTAAATGACATTTTCGATTGCCTTAATGCACAAAATCCAGATAGTTTTGGTAGTCTGATTTTAACAATAAATGGCATTTTAAAATTATGGAATCAGCTAAAAGTAAACCTTATTGATTGACATGTAGATTAAATCAAGATAAAATTGAAAATTTTGTTGATTCCATGAGATCGCGATCGGGACATAATGATAATCCAACTGTAATGCAATTCCGTAGAAATTTCCAGCACGCGTTAATGATTACTTTACTTGTACCTCCTGTCGGAACAAACTGTAAACCGGACGAAGCTCGTTTATTAATTTCTAATTTTGATAAATGCATTGACGAGCATGCGATTAAAAGTGACAAGTAAAAGAATCGACGAATGGTTTATTAAGAATGATGCCGAATTGTTAATTAATGATGATCAGCAATTTGAAAATAATAATGAAGATTCTAAAAAAGTCGTGCTATCTCTTTTAAATTGTTCTAAAACGTATATTGCTGGGTATCTTGCATTTAAATGTTTAAATAAATTTAATTGTGATAACTGTCGTGCTGATTTAAACAATAATGAAAAAGAGCTTGACACATCATCGGAATTACTTTTACTTTCAAATGCTTTTCCAACTTTAAAAGTCCTTCATGTTTAAAGGTTCCAACAGACACTTTTTATCCGGTTATTTTATCTGTTTATAAAATTTATGAAAAAGAATTTTGTAAATCTTCACATAATTGCAATATTTCTGAATTCTTGTTTTAATTAATAAAAAAGCATCTCTGTTATGTGACAACTGTGCGATATTTATATTCGAACAATTATTTCGAATATAAAATCGAGAAAGTTTTACACATAAAAGGTACAGCGAGACTCAAGGCCACAAAAGTATCAGGTAGCCAAGAATTTCGCTGACCTAAACAATTTCCCCTCCACTGCGCAAGACCGCACGTGCGAAGCCACGCTGCAGTCTTGAATTCGTGCACCATTAACAGGTCCCGTAAGGCCTAATGAGTGCGACGAGTGCAGACGCACTGACGTCAGCATGGGGAAGTGGAGCTTGGAGACACGTGGGAGGTCCGGAAAAACCCTTCCGAAGCGTCCCCAAGCCACGCTACCTCAAGCACTCCGACTCGAGCCAAGCTGCCGAGCGGACGACAATTTTTTAGTAGTTCTCCTTTGTTTTATTCTTTATTTTATTCTTGTTCAAAAGTTAGTTGTTATATTTTATTTCTTTCATTTTTAAGTTCACGGATATATATATGTTATAAATACAGAGTGTAATTAGCAATAAAAGAGGACCAAGTAAAGCCAGAAGCTTCTTTAAACAATATTTAAGTCCATTTTAATTGCTTTAACCAACCATATATACATTGGATCTTCCTTGAACCAGGTAGAAATAGAGAACCAGATTTTTGGGTTGATCATCGAGAGATAACAAAGCATACAAAGTAAGAAAGTTCATTAAAAAGAAAGAATCAAGCTGACAGCCAGGAGAGATTCGAGGAGTGGAGTCTCTCCCGTAACTGTATAGTTGCGTGCGCGAGATCAACTTACGAAAAGATTTAATTAATATTGCTAGGTGACTAACAATCACCTAACAAAAATCGGAGGTCCCACCGAGATCTCGTGCATAACTGGCAGCTGATTTTTCTCTTCGTTGCATGAATATAGAAATCTTGAGTATCTAGAGAAATAACAAAATGTATATATTTAAAATGGATTAAACAAATTAAATAAAATATAAATAAAAAGTGCGCGAATAAATCAATAATAAAAACGCGAAGAAAATTAACGAATATTCAAAGTGAAAAGAAGTACAAAAGCATAAGAAAAAGCATCGTATTACCTAGCCGCGTGCTATCGGCAATAGCAGACGTGTAGAAGCATAGCGTGGCGTCGTGCGGTGACGTCACAACCACGCGTTTGATACAAAGACCCAGGACTAAATATCTGAAAAATACAAAGAGAGTTTAAATTGTTTTAACCCTCTCAAATTAAATAATTAGTCAATACGTTAGTTTTTTTTGCTGTACGATGCAGTAAAATTATGATAACGATTGCTATAAAGAGAGTTTAAAACATCTTAATGCACAAAAAAAATCCAAGTCATTCTAAACATTACTTAATTCAAAAAAATAAGACATGTGCGAATAGTATTGAAATACAATTAAAAGGGAAGGGCCCAATCATAATAAACATATTGTAATATTTTCACATGCATAAGGTGTGAACATATTGAATTTATATGTACTCAGTGAAACTCACCAAAATCTGGTCGACCAGCAAGAATAAGCTGAATTGGCAATTTTCTGCCGCAGTCGAACCAGGGCGTAGCTGACGCAGGTGCTCGATAGAGGTGATAGACCCCGCAGAGCGTGGTTGATCCTCTGAACCTATATATACATATATTAATTAGCATATTTCAAAATATATAATATAATTTTATTGAATGGTCGACAACAAAAGGGTAAGACCATTCACAATAGTTGTCTTATACTCATATTCGAATAAGTAACTTAAAGGTTACGTACCAATGAAGTAGTGTTCGCACATAAGCAAAAGTCCTCGAATATATTCGCCTGGTGTATAAAAATTGACACCACCTGTAATAAAAACGTACAATTTACACAAAGCAATTTGCGCTTGTGCTTAATTTATGAGGATTCAATCAGGATATTATAAATAAAATACTCATCTGACAAGAAGCAACAGGTTGCACTGCTTGCGATACATCGTGTTGGGTCCATAAACATTTTCATTCACAACTTTGGTCCTAATCAACTGAACAAACTAAAACATATACACACGAGTAGAGGAGACACCCGCGAATCCACAGATTATGGGTTTCGTCCAGAAATAACGCGTTTTACGCAAAATACTTCGATGAGAAAAATACGCAACGCGTGAGGAGATCAAACGCGTAATATATAGCGTGTAGCAGCCGACGCTTCGTGTTTGTTCAGAGCAAACACCAGCGCAGGCGTGGAACTAGACGCGACACTAGGGACACTATAGTGGTGTAGGCCTAGTTACTTGGCACCTCTACAGCGTCCATTTTTGAAGAACATAGAGCGCGCGCGAAATTCAAATTACAATTCATGTAAAGCTGATATATAGATAATGTTTGACAATAAAAATTAACTAATTATTATAAATGAATTATTAGTGTGCCAATTTAAATAAATAAATAATTTTTTTTTACAATAAAATTTTCTCGGGGAATTTTACAACTTTTTGGTTTTATTTCTCATAAATGAGATTCTTCACAGAGTATTAAAATAAAGATCAATTATTTAAATAATTAGAGTGAAATTTAGACACTATAAAGTTTTATAGAGTATAATATTAGTATTATTGGTTTCTTGTTTTTTTTAATGCATTGAGCATTTTTACAATATCATTTCCGATTGAGGCACCACTCTAATGCGTCCATGCGGTGAATATTTATGCATTAATATTCATGCAAATATTTTAAATAATAAATTTACTTTTTGATCACTTCTATTTAGTTTAATTATTTCAATTCGAAAGTGCAAAATTTTCTTTTATTTCAAACCAGGAGCGTAACAGTGATTTTCATTGAAATTTTTTTGAGTATTTGTTGAGATAATTTTAGACTTATATACTTTATTTCATTTTTAAAAGAATTCTTCATTGGCTGACGAATTTTCTACCTTTTCCTTTAAGTTACTTGCAAAAGTGACTATGCATTATATACCTCATAAGTCAGCTTATTAGCGGCTTTCCTTGGATCTGCTCAATAGCGGTCAGTCTATATCCTAAAGGTGAAATAAGAGTAACAATGTGTTACGGAAAAGCAGAAGTACCCGCTGAAAAACACAGAAAAGAAATAATTGGACATCTTCATGACAGCCTGACAGGAGGACATAAAGGAATCAACCAAACGTACCAGAAACTAAGGGAACGATACTATTGGCCAGGAATGAGAAACGACGTTCAAAATTACGTCAGACGATGTGCAAACTGTCAAGAACTGAAAATAGAATGGTTCAAATCGAGAGAACCAATGATAATCACAGACACGCCAATAGAAGCTTTTGATAAAGTATCAATTGACACAGTAGGAAAATTGAGGATGACACCAAGAGGGAACTGCCATCTCTTAACGATGCAGTGTAACTTAACCAAATACCTAATAGCAATACCCATCAAAACCTCAATGCAACGACAATAGCTGACGCACTGGCGAAATATCTCATTTGTCAATTTGGAGCCCCGAGAGCCATACTCTCAGACCGAGGGACCAGCTTCTTATCAAGTATAGTAGAGTCACTATTGAAGCTATTCAAGATAAATCATCTAACAACTTCAGGCTATAGACCTCAAATAAATGGGTCATTAGAAACAAGTCATGCTCCACTCATAAAGTTCATCCGAATATATTCTGAAAGATACGATGATTGGGACCACCTTACCCCCTTTGCAACCTTTACATATAACACCAGTGTACACGCAGCCACGAACTTAACATCCTTTGAATTGGTTTATGGAAAAATAGCACGTTTCCCTTTGAGAATCCCTCCCGATAAAAAATTAGAAACATATAGCGTTTATATGCGAGACCTAGTACTAAGACTAGAAGAAATGAAACTTTTAGCAGGAGAAACTCAAATAACCAACAAAATTAGGACTAAAGAAAAGTATGACAAAAAGGTCAGAACTTTTAAAGGAAAAGTCGGCGGATATGCTAGATTAATTAAAGAACCCCGCGTCCATAAGTTCGACTCATATAGGAATAAACCACTAAAAATCATAGAATTCGTAGGTCGGAAAAATGTAATTCTGGAATACCTCAACGGAAAGAGGGTCAGAAAGCACATAAAGACAAACTAAAGGATGTCGAGATGGATTCTGACCTGAATTCTGACTAAATCACGTGAATAAAGAAAATAATCAAACATTATAATAATTTTAAGCATAAGTATGATGACCCGAGAAATACCACAGTATCAATTGGACCCCCTAGACCCGAACCCCGGTATATATTATGAAAAGATGGACCCCATGAAAATTAAGAAGGCCGATTGGAAGATACAAATCTACATCAATGTCGACGACTTCATGCAAATACACAAACCGCTGGACTCTTATCAAACTGTTTACAATAATTGCATAGCAAGAATAGCAGAAAATAAGTGCAAACATGCTTTAGGTTTGGACCTTATAGAACTCTAACATCAGACATTACGTAGCATACAAAAAGAGATAAACGAGACAATCAAGACCATGGGACATTATAACCAGCCAATCACGAGAAACCCCAGAAGTATTCGCATCAAGAGGTTAGCCCCACTAGGCATAGTCGGCACTATAAGCAAAAGCTTATTTGATTTAGTCACTACAGATGACGTGGACGACATCAATAAAAATATTGATAATCTATTTCAAGACCAAACCAAAATGGTACAAATTATAGACAAGAATGCACATATAGTCTCGGCCCAATTTGAAGAGTTACACAATATTACCCAAAACCATCAAAAGGTACTGCAAAACTTTGAAGCAGTCCTGACCAAAACAGTGAACAATGTGGTCAAACAAGACGAAGAATTGAAACATCTAGTGGAGATGACAGTATACGTAAAACGTCTGGAATCAACACTAGATCACTTAGTAAGGAGTAATGAAAAAGTGCTAAAGGTACTAAGATACTTGAAAGAATGAAAGATACACCCTGAACTTTTGACAACCAACATGATACATCAGATAATGACGGACGTGAAGAGGACAAGCGGTAGTTTGGATTTCGCAATACCCGCAGAACACCTAAGAATAGAATAAATCACGAAAGTATCAGAATTCGATGCCATTCACGAAAATGTCAGGACCATCGCGTTGTTACACATCTCCTTGGTTGAAAGAGACCCCTACCAAATATACAAATTACATGCGGTAACAATACCACAACACAAAGCCAATGGAACTACTGGATTAGCCTTCATAGAGCTCTCACACAAGTACATTGCAATAAGCTCAAATGAAGAAAAATATATAAAATTTGATGACAATCTTGCAACCAAATGCATTAGAACCCATTACACATCAATTTGCCCAGTACTAGGACCTCTACAGAGTGCTCCAAACGCCCAAGACTGCGAAGCAACAATGTTATTAAACCCTAATTCTCAAACATTGAAAAACTGTAATATAAAATACAAAACCGGTACCAAAACGCAATGGAAATACCTAGAGAATGATCAATCGTGGCTATTCTCCACGACAGATCCTGATCAGCTGCGACTCTCATGTCTAAATCAAGAAGACGTGAAAATAACCTTAAAGGGAGCCAGAGTAAACTTAACCAGGTCAAGCCAACCTACATACCTGTACAAACCCGAGATTGATCTAAAAATACAAAATATGTATCTATCCCTAGATACATATTTTGTAAGAGAATGATAAGAAGAATGATCTACCACCAACCATCGAAATACTCGGACCCAAATCAGGGTTTAACCAAGCGAAGCCTTTGGGACAAATAATTAAACGAGATCAAAGGTCACAAAAGACGGGATTACCATACAAATAATTTGTTGTAAGGTAGCGTAACCTTCCAGCTAGTGGTCATAATAATAATTATAATAATAATAATAGGGATGAAACGTAGAATAATGATGCCTAGAGCAAGATCAAAGTCAAAAAACAACATCTACCTGGTAGAGCACCCAGCTGTAAATACCAATAAAGACCCTACCAACACAGAAGCAGAAACTATTCTCATAAATGACCCAAAACCCCCAACACTGAAAATACCTCGAAACAATTTTCAGAACCGTGCTGAAGGCGACCATTGAGCAAATGATTGCACGAATACTCGAATCCTCATACGATGGACTATTTAGCCTAACATTCTTTAAAAATAATGTTTATTTACAGACTAGGACACCATGAATACCAGAACCAACACATCCATGTTCTGTGACATCAACCAATACCCCTATGGAGCATAGTAAAGGAATTCGAATATATAGGCACACCACATGCCGTATATGTGGAAGACCACCGAACGGACCCAAAAAGTATAAGAGTCACACTATGTTTTGGCACCGAAAAACAGGCCAATGAATTAAAAATATCATTGATGAAACAAAATAAACTTAGACGACGTACAAAACTGATGTCCGGGCCATTATCAAGAGAAGACATACCAACTTCGAAGAGAAGAGAACCCAATATGAAGTCAGAAGTGCATGTAATAACCAACATACAGCACAACAACGAGCTCAGCAAAAACAGACTATTTTGCCTATTACCCTGGGAAGGCAAAGACAAAGAAAAAGATGAAACATTCTTCAGATATTTTGCTCAAATCGGACCAATGGTATACTACGAGACTGTACGAGATAAAAAAGGACGCCTATCCTACGGATACGTGCAATACTTCAAAGACCGGAATGCCGAAGAGGCAAGAAAGAAGAGCAATCCCATTTACAAAGCAACTTTTGCAGAACCGAGAAAACAGATACGAGGCAAAACCGAAATAGAGACCAAATTCCATTCATTTTGCAAAAAGGAAATAGACCTAAATCTCTACAATTTACACGAAGTAACTTGCAAAAAACAAACCATGTGGACCACTTTTAGAGATCGGGAGCAGTCGCCGCAAAGCAATCAAACACCAACTCTGGACGAACTGAAGAAGATGCTAGCGTATTTAGAAAGCCTGGAAGAAAGAAAAATCAACCGACCAATGGAACCTCAAACCTAATCCGCACCAACGATTAAAATAAGAAGCGAAAGCAAAACTGAGAGTGTATGTGAACAGATGAATGTGGATGAATGAAAATTAGGACCCCAAAATAAGTTATAATCAAAGCATACTCTACCTTATCCTCAATAATCTCATTCCATTCCGAATCGAAACATATATCCATCATATAAAACAAAAATTGTAACTCTATTCCCAAATGCATATACAATGCATTTTCATAATCATAATATAACAAAAGAGAGAAAGGGAGGAAAATTGATAATATCATACATCATTAAAAGGCAACCCAAATTGCATGTACTAGGGACCCAATATATATTGCATGACCAAGCATGATATGAAATAAGAACTATAATAAATATCCGTACCCAAACCTATATAGTAAAGAATTTTCTTCTTATATCTTATGTTTCAGAAATGGATTTCCAGCCAGCAGAAATACTCAACCAGATAAGGGTTCTCAAGGTAGAAAGGCGAGGACCGTAACAGGCTCTACTAGAGTTCATTGGGGACCCTGATAATATCTCAAAAATATTGAGAACTTTTGGCATGTGTGTCATGGACATTAGGTACCACACGTCCGTCAACACATACACCATCAATGTACGGTATAATGAATAAGAGGACGCGGTAGCTGCTGCAATAATATTCAACGCGAAGCCAACAATCACCAGAGAGAAAAACCAAAGACGGGAAACAGGACCACAGCTGAAAGAGCCACAACTGGCTCTGGAACTGAGATCCAGCCAAAGACCGATCCCGGAACCAACGGTAATAACGGGAGAACTAAATGACACAGAAGGGCTACGCTTCTACGTATTAGTGCCCTTGGGATACTCGACGGAGGAATTCCTAAAAGAATTTATGAGGTTTGGACCAATCGACCACATATACGAAGTGGTCATGAAGGACCAAGAAAACAACCCCGGTATCAAAAGAAAAGTGGGCTTTGTCCAATTTTCCAAACATGAGGACACGGTCTCAGCAATGGACCAATGCAACCAGGCCTACAAACCTAGGTGTGCAAGTAGGCGACATCTACCGAAAGGCCTACGAATATATAGGAAGAACCATAAAGTCTGCGGACAGATGGCAGATATCAGAAATCAAAAGGACCATGTCAGGATCTGCAGCATGCAGAATCCTAAGGTCTTACAAAGACATTCGGCATGTGGAATGGAGGTACCATACAAAGATTGGACCAACCACATGCTGGAATGCAAAACAATTGAGCCTTCCAAGCCAACAAGTCCAAAGACAACGATTGAGGCAGACGATCAGCCGGACCTCATCACTTTCTACCAACAAGAAGATCAACCGGACCTCATATCTTTCGATCCGTGGGAACAACTTCTGCTGGAAATAGAAGAAGCCGCCACCACAGAAATACCTACGAAGACCCTGCTCGACCAGAGCATAGCAGAAGAAGAAGAGAAATCAACCATCTTAATCCCGACAAAAGAATTAAAAAAAAAAAAAAAAAAAACAATGGGACCAAATTATTGCCTTTTACTATTCATTTTAATGTAAGATTCTTTTCTAATAAATTATATTTTATACTTTCATAATAAAACCCGGACCATTTAACTCCAAACCCCACCAACCATATCACGAAATAAAATATATTGTCAAATTTTAAGATAAGATATAACATCCTTAGGAATGAGTACTAACAAATGAAAATACTTAAAAATTTCAATACATACACAATTTTACACAATACAAAATAAGTAGTACATTAAGTAAAAGAAACTAACAATACTAATAAAACAGGAATTAAGATAGATTGTAAAGGACCCTGGGAACAAATAATCCAGCAACAAGTAAGTGGCGACCGCCAGAATCAATTTCAATAAGCTTTCTTTATTTTCTTTTTATTCAACACTAAATCAAAGACATGAAAGAGATGACCCACCCAATGAACCCATGCCATCGTGCAAATAAGAGAATAAAATTCATTCGAAAGGTCACATGCCATGACACACTGTGCCAAATTGAGCAAAAGACAAATGAACGTAAACCACATGAATAAAAAAAAAGGGAAAAACGCATAAACTACCAAGATAAACATATACATCTTGCGTAGGGTATGACGGCACACCTCGCAAACTAAACAAATGATTGGTTGAACCAACACGCTTACGTGTCATAAAAACCTGCTCCATACCTACAAAATCAAAATGCACACTAACAAATCATCCCTGTAACATGCGCGCCCTTGCCCTTGATTTGAGACTTTAGTTTTTCTTTTCATTAACTGATATATTCACATCATTGAACCTTACTTGTCATGGACCACTAACTGGACCATATAATCCGCAGGACCCGCGAAGTTTGTCGGGGACGACAAACGTTTTCCAGGGGGGGAAGATGTTATGTGACAACTTTGCGATATTTATATTCGAACAATTATTTCGAATATAAAATCGAGAAAGTTCTACACATGAAAGGTACAACGAGACTCAAGGCCACAAAAGTATCAGGTAGCCAAGAATCTCGCTGACCTAAACAATTTCCCCTCCACTGCGCAAGACCGCACGTGCGAAGCCACGCTGCAGTCTTGAATTCTTGCACCGTTGCCAGGTCCCGTAAGGGCTAATGAATGCGACAAATGTCGACGCAGTGACGTCAGCATGGGGAAGTGGAGATTAGAGACGCGTGGGAGGTCCGGAAACACTTCCGAAGCGGACCCAAGCCACGCTACCTCAAGCACTCCGACTCGAGCCAAGCTGCTGAGTGGACACACATTTATTTTCAATTCAATTTTTCTAATTTGATTTTTTTTCTTTAATTTTATTTTACCTGTTTGTCTACCAACTCCAAAGTTTAATTTAGTTTTAAAAGTAAAAAAAGCTAAAGTCCCAAAGGAGTTCAAAAAGGGGACCCTGAGCAGAGAACGAGCATGACATTTGCAAGAGAAAAGAAGTTACCTTTTTTTGATCTGCCACCACGACAAACTATGGGAGATCTTTATTTTTATGTCACAGAAGGGAGAGAGAGAAATAGAGAGCATTGACACTCAGGAGCGATTTAGTAGGTCGAGTCTCTCCCACAGTTGTACAGCTGCGCGCGTGCTAAGAATTTACAAAATTATTTATGTGAGTGACAAATCGTCACTTAGCAAGGGTATCCTGTGGTTAGAATAGGGCTAATGGCGAAAACTACGGTTTTATTTAAAATCACTATATACAAAAATTATTAAATCTTTCTGTTCAAATTTATGAAATGTATTAGAATTATTTAAAAAAAATTATATTATATAGTGTTATTAGATTTATTTCCATAATTTTTATATAGTAATTTGTAAATAAAATAAATGAAACCTCACGCGCCTCGAACAGTACCTCTACGGTGGTATGGAAAATTTTTCACAATATTATAACATTAATTAAGTGAATATAAAAATATTTCATTTATAGTTGTACAAATTATGATCTATGAAATTGCGGCATTTTTAAGAAGTACCTATAATTATTTATAATAAAACTGTTTAAATTATATTAATCTATTATTAACGAGGCAAAGATAAAAATTATAATGTTATCTTTTGCTTATTATTATATATCAATAAATCAGAATATTTAAATAAAACTATAAAATGTTGAGATATTTTTTGTTATCATTAAATGTGCTACAAGAAGAAGAAAAAAAAATATATATATATATATAATATTATTTACATTTTTGAAAATTAAAAAATCTTAAATAATTGTATTCAACATTTATTAAAATCAATAAAATTATAACTTAAATTGCATATTTTCGTGTGAAAATGTTGTTATAATTTTGTACACGTGATATGTAAAAAAAAATTTCGTATTGGGGATTTGAACCCTGACAAGACGATATTCACACAGCTTGACAAGCGCGCGCTTTAGTAATCACGACCACCACTGCTGTTATTACGAAATGATCAAAATTTAGATATGATCATTGGGGGCCCCATTTGAGGCTTAGGGTTCGGTTTAATTTATTGTTTTTAGAGTTTGGTTGTCATTTGGAATATTTATTTATGGTTTTTTGGTTGGATTAAGTAGTATTTTTGGTTCTCGGGTCCGCGACTGATTCCGCTATGCTAGCCTACTGTGATAACCGTGATATGCGAGACCAGCCGATAATTGGTCATTTACCTTCTCAGCATGTTACCGGCCGTACATGAGAGTAGCAGTTACCCACAGAATCTTTCATCGCGCTAAGCGAGTGCTTGGGGTTGGGGTGCTCGCACTATAGCGAATCTCGATTCTCGGGGTAGCGAGATCACCAATGAATGGTATCTCCAGAGACGTAGAGATATGGTCTCTTACTCGAAGAAATTTAGGGATTAGAAGGTAAAGGATAAAATACTGTATCGATACCGTTGAGACCCATTGTTGGACCCAATTACTCACTCTGTCGAGGGGTAGAAGCTGGTAGTACCAATTGAATACTGATCAAGAGTCGTAAATATCGCCCATCGAGAGCCCCATTTGGACATTTGGGGGTTAAAAAACGTAAGATCGAGTCGCAAGAGAATATTACTGGCCGAGAGTATGGCACAACGTAAACTACTACGTTCAGGAGTGTGACGAATGCCGACGGTACAAAACAGTCCGACTAGAAGCGACTGGCCAAATGGGACAACGAATCGTCGAGAGACCAGATGCGGTAGTAGCTGACGCCTGGTAGAATTTCCTATGAGCAAACCCAAATTTAAATACCTGGTGGTATTTCAAGATCTCTTTACGAGATGGATGGAAGTTAAGCCCATTCGTAAAGACACAGGGCAAGCTGTCGCCAAAACCTTCTAGGAGCAAATACTGTTTCGATAGGAAACCGTTCATCAACAAACATTTCATGGAAACGCTAAACGAGTATGGAGTAAAACAAGTGACGACCCGTACCATCCTTAAGCGAACCCATCGTGCGTAGTAATAGGACTTTTGCAGTCCAATACGAAAATGATCCAAAGTCCCCCTAGACCGGTTAATATGGGCAGATCGAGTTAAAAGGCTGGACGCACTTCGAGACCTGGTATTCAAGCACATAGCTCAAGCATGGGGTAAGCAAGCGAAGGCCTACAATCATGATCGACGGATAGTTGAATTCGAGATCAGGGATGTGGTTTTACGGAAAATCTACTCTCTATCAAAACGGGCCGAAAGAAAGTGTCATGTGTGTTTCACCGTGTAACATGCCTGCGAATATGTTGTGTCGAGTCCTTGTGTTGTCCGTAAGTATAACAGTAGTTACTTGTCTTGTATTGTATCGTGCCATCGGGTTATCGAATCTGGTGTCAGGTCCTTGTTACTTACTTATTGGTAGTCTGGTGACTAATGGCAGTTCTCTTGCAGGAAGATGTCTAAACTACCGAAATCTGTAAGTTGGGCAAAGGAGATGAAATAGGTGAAGGCCGAGATCCAACGAGAGTCGGCTCTTGAAACCATGCAAGCTAACCGTCGAGCTGGTCGCCCGGAAACAGACATGACTCGGAGATCTGGACAAGATATAGCCCCACCCCATTATCTCTGAATTCCCTGGAAGAAGAGGAGAAATGGAAATAGGGAAGTTCCACCATCGGAATAATCTTTCGGAGAAAAATTAAAGGGAAATCCGGTCCAGTCCCTCTCGGTCTGGGAAGTGAAGTTATACTAGGAAAAAGGTGCTTTGGAGAGTCAGTAGCTCAGTGAGAGTCGAGCTAGGGAGAGGGAATTGGGGACCTTAATCGGAGAGATGCTGGGGGCGAACGAGACCACTGAGCAAGAAGAGGTGGACCTCGCCATAACCATAGTAAACGAATGAGCGTAGCGCCACATCGAATTTTACTCATGACTCCGTAGTCCAAACGGCAAACGGCGGCCGTAGAACCCATATCGTCATTTGGAGGTAGACGATTTCGTGTAGGTGGTAGATTCCGCCCCTCATCGTCATCGCGATGCTTCACCATCATCTGGATCACCGTGTAGACGGGTTCCTTACAAGGGGAGTTGATTTCGTGACAGTTCAAGAGTCGGGGTGGTGACAGAATTGTCCATATGCTGTTCCAGGTCTATATTCCTGTAGCCTAGGAGGCACTACGCAAACGCTCGCCTCTCCACCTTCCCGATCCACTGAATGGAGGGGAGGACCTAGGCTCCGGGGAGCTTTTTCGGCAAATTAACACCGATCCCGACCGACCCGATAGTCGACCCACCCCCACGCACTTGTTTTAATTGATGCACCGCCACCCTCATACGAGGAGGTGATTCGTTCACCGATTCGACCATCGAGATCGCAACTACAGTGTCGGAAGCACCCAAATAGTCTCGAGCAGGGATCTCCGGTATAACCGTGATTGTAAGCCCTACAGAAATCGGCGCCAGCACCTTCTGCTGTACGGGTAGTGTTGCGTGATGCTCTTGGACGTATGTAGAGGAATAAAGGGGATGGGGGGCATTCAGCCAACTAATAAATAAATTTTGTGTATACGGGATTATTCTTTTCAAACCTTGTGTCGAGTTGTGTTCGAGTTTAACCTCGATTCCGAGAGAATCTTCGGTTCAGGTGGGGGGAGGGGGGTTCCCCACCGGAAAGTGATGAAGGTCAGCTGCCGCATACATGGGGCTCATAACCTCTCCTGTCATGACCGAGAAGCACTGGTGGCTCCTCTGCTCTAAAGGGAGAGACGTAGGTGATGCGCCGGCAGCACTTCCCGGTGGATCAACAATACGAGACCCACACATACGTCGAAACCGTGTTGATGATGATCCCCTGGTGACAGCACCAGGAGACAGCGAGCAGCCGCGAGGAAGAGAATCGAGATGTTAACGCGATCGACAAGAGGCGAGTTATGGCGCTCCGCACCCAATTCAAAAACTTTTCAGACCACCAAAAAAAAAATATTTTTGTCTATTTTTGAGTTTTTTGCACATATTAGAGTGCATTACGCTACTAGTACGGAAAGTAGGTGATTCCGTACGGGTAGCGTATACTATTTTTTCTCACAAGTTATGGAAAGTTCGTTGTCACGAATATATATACCATTGTTTTGTAAGCCTAGCATATTTATAAATATGTCATTTGCAAAGGCCAGCTCATAAGGCGCGGACAATAATAAAAGTTGTTTATGTTTTCATAAAATAAGTATGTAACTTTCTTGAATAAGTGCAATAGTCTCTTCTTGGTTAGCGTGAGTGCTGGTCGTTAGTTTGTAATTTACAATGAGTTCGGACAGTAATTTGAGTGCGGATTAGAGTATTGAAGGTCATTCTGAAGTACCAGATGAAATATTGGAAGTTGCGAAAAATGTTGCTTCGCATACAAAAGATATACGAAAGATATACACACGCATGCAACAAATGTGAAAATTGACACAAAACAAAAAATGCGGTTTTATTTGACGAAGATATTTTTTTAACATATTTTGCCGAGCTCTCCAAAAGTCTCGGGGCATCAACACTGTGTGTGCTTTTTCAATGTTAAAATATACAACACAATGCTATGATAATATTGTTGTTAGAAGGGGCGAGGCCTCGCTGCTTTTCTCCGGATGGTTGAGGACGACTTGAGTTGTGGCATGAGGCCAAAGAATACAACTGGATGGCTGGGGTTCGGGGCAAAACCCGAGTTAAACATTAGTGATACGAGAAGAGAAGGGACAAAAAAATTATAAATACAAATCCAGAATTCCTGATCCTGATCCTGCCTTCCGGGCATACTCCTCCTGTCTCGCTCTGCACCGTTTCGTCCTCGCGCTGTCAGTAGCTCGTATACCTGAGGATGGCCGTCGGTCATGAGCAGCCCGGTACGCCGTGTGAATGGCTTGCAAATCAGCAACCGACGCAAAGATATGCGCACGCTCACCACCCCTACACCTAGCCAGAAATCTACCGCCCGCGTGCTAGACGTACTTGAAAGCCGAGCCGCTGTGCTACGGGTTTCAGACTCTTAAAAATTTGAAATTTTCTGTGGAGCAGTAGCTCATTGATAAAAATTTTCCGTATAGGCATTCAGGCCGACGACAACCGGCCAAGCAGATCCGCGTTTATATATTTTGTTGTTAAGTAATTATTGGCGAGCGCCCGCCTAGCCCGCATCACATCACCGACCAAATTCGTCCTGGAAAACCTCATCACATAAAATAGCAGCCCACCCATGCAGAATTCCTACTCGTCATGGTCGGACCATGAGGCCCCAGGACGCGTGCCCCGGTGATCTTACTTTGGTCAAAGGTGGGAATAATAGTACTGAGGACTGCGAAGGCAATTCTATACAGGTCATCTTGCGAGACTGTTCCTTCCCTTGATAAAATACCATTTATAACTATTTCACAGTCCTCACCGTCTGCACCTACGTTATCAGGCCCCGCAACCCAAGCCCCCTGAGACGACCTAGACGATGGGAAAGCCAAAAGCTGCAGAGTGCTGCTGGAAGGTGAAACAACGCCGGCATTCTCGTCACCATGAAACCTGTGGTACCGCAGGGCTCCCAACCTTTCGCTGAGAGCTTCATTCTGCTCTCTCAGGAGCTGCCTCTCCTCCAGCATCAACTGACGATCGAGACGCAGTTCCTCCAACTGCTTATCCACCATACCCCTCAGAACCGAAATTTGCTCCACCAGATATCTATTTATCTCCTCTGCAGTTGGTTCAAGTGAAACAGAGCTACCCGCAGGCACAGAACGTCGCCTCATATGGGACATGATATCGTCAAACTGCTGCTGGAGCATATCAAAACTTTCAAAAAACAAATCCAGGGCGATCTGAGGGAAAAGTACATTATTATTCACAAATGTCACGGATGGCGACGTCTCACAGTTGCTTTTATCAAAATCTAGTACAGAATTCTTTAAACTAACAGCGCTATTGATTACGTTATTCGCAATATTTGTATCTACAGAAATTTTCTCAAGAGTAGCAACAGAAGCAGCAGCAAACCCAGTGCCAGCATCCAAGTCAATATTATTTATTGCAGTATTATTCAAGAATACTTTATGTACAGTATTATTTATGTCACTATGACTTTTAACAGTATTATTTTCAGAATTATTTACAGTGGTATTAATTTATGTATTATTTATTTACAGTGGTATTAATAAAATATTTATTTTATTCATAGTATTATTTATAGTAGTGTTATTAATATTTTTTTTTGACAGTCCTACTTACTTTCCTGAACGTTATATTTGTAGTTTTAGAATTTAGTGAAGCCATTTTATTCGTAGATTTTCTATTGTTATTAATAGTCTCACTAACCTCTCACTCGTGTAGAATCCACTTTTACGCACTTGTATCGAAATATACTATTACAGGATACCTTGGAAAATAAACTAATTTATACTAACTTAACTAGAGTTAATGTGTCGATTGTATTTTGGAATTTCGCGCGCTACTATTATGGAGGTCAAGTTCAAATTTTCCCTCGCCTAATCCTACTAGACTCACGCATGAGCAGATGTATTCGTGGTGATATTAGTGATGCCAACTTAAGACTAGTGATTTCAGTGTTTCCTTAGTTGGCGAATGAATCAGCTGCTTTCACGGCTGCGATGCTGACCTTCTTCGCGCGCAATAGAAAGAGATAGAGGAAAAATGGAACACTCTAACCTCAAAATGCTGCCTTTCTCCTCTCTGCAGGTACCTTGATTTAGAAAAAATTGATTTTTGTTGTCCTTGCTTGCCTCTCTTCCTACCCGGCGATGGTCGGCGGCAAGAAGAAATTTTGGCCTCAGACAATATGTATGTTTATCTTACACCGTGTATGTCCTCCGTTTTAGTTTGTATCTTCGTTCGCCTCGTTGGCTATCTGCTATTGTAGATCGCGGCTGCTTATTCAGGGAAATTAATCTACGAGAAATTCTGGGATACCTTACGGATTTTTTTGTTATACACACGGTGTTCAAAGGTTATTTGGCTACCTCCGTTTAGCGATTCGTTGTTACATGACGTGTTAAGTTTAGGTATATCGCGCCGAGGATGAGGAAGTATTTATCGAACAAAGTTAGTGTAAGAATTTGGTTAATTGAATAAATCTATGTTTATTTCTAACGTGCGAAGTTAATTCTATCCCCGAACTGCCCTCTCTCCTATACCGCCTTGGGAAACTGAGCTGGCCCAGCAAAACCTCGTTTCTCCGAATCGTGAAAGAAAGAGTCGCGAGATTCTTATACTCAGTAGTAAGCGCCGTACCACCCGACTTATTATTGGGTTAGATTTCGAAGGAGTGAGGCCTTTGTAACGTTACTTAATTCTTTTGCAGTATATAGCAAAATAACACTTTATAAACTGCAACCCATGCACGTGTGCTTGGGATAATATATCGAGATAGGGAATCCGGCATAGCGAAAATCGACGTCCCACGGGGCATCGTAACCAGCAAGCGCGAGTAACTGAGAGAGTGATAGTAGTAGAAACAATTTATGGCGAATGTACGATAATTTAAAATATTTTACGAGCACATACGTAAATTATACAGTAGGGCGTAGCCTCGAGCGAATAATTAATTATATTTTATGGTTATCGAGACCAAGAGAAGGAGACTTCGTTATGGTAGATGACGAAGATCAGCCACCGGAGTCCCTCGCAGACGACCTAAGAGATGATCGTTTGTTAGCGACGGCGTCAAGAGCCGGCTCCCCTGATAGCTTGGAAGGTGGCGAGCATGGTGACTTGAATGAACTAATGACTGTTTCGGAAGCAGAGTTTTCATCCGAAGAGGAGGTAGAAGAGATCAACAACCCTCCCGAAGAAGCCATCCATAAGAGGAAGCGTGAGGAGAGAGAGCAAGCGAGGCGAGAGACTGAAGGAGAATACGGCGAGCATCAATAGTTTTTACGGTGAATCTCATCCAGATGGTCAGGAAACGACTGTGTATGTTGTCCGTTTTGTTGTTCTGCCTGGGGAAAATCGGAAAACCCCCTCAGGCCACAGTCTCTATCAGCAGATACACTCAGATGTACGAACTTAATCCGGCCATAGACGGGGAAGTACAGATGGAAGCAGCTCTAGTGACCTCCGCCTCCACACAGACTGAAAGATCCCACGCCGAGGTAATAGTGGACCAAACGCAACATACCGCTACCACCGACGGAGTACTCAAACAGTGCTACCAATAGCGCCAGCCACCTCAACGAGATCGACTCAGATGGAACCTTTGCCACTTACAGCAAACGTCTTAACCACTGGACCGTTGGCTTCTATCCGGCAAGATTCGCAACCGCATGCTAACCTTCGAATCACTGAGAAGAATTTTGCCGCTATCCGTAGAGATTGAAGAAATCAATGGTCAATGGATCGAGGTACTACCTAGACTACCTGGTTGTTCTAACTGCAGCCGGCGACATCATTACAACTATTGCGACACCCGGCCACCATTTTCTGCTATCGCTATGGTCGTAGGGACGACATCCTACGCTGTTCTCAAGTCACCAAAAAAGACCATATATTCGTCTTCTCCATGATCACGTTTCTTGGACAAACGACGAGGGTGGAAGGTTCAGACGAGCTGCGACGCAGATAACGCAGCATGTGCAAATTCTACCGCTTATTATTTCAAATTAAAAAATGACAATTAATCCATAAAACTTTCTAAACTTATTATTAGCATACTTTTAAGCGTTAAGCATATCAGATAGTGGGACTAGTTATCATAAAACAGAGTTGGCGGAAACAATACAAATATAATAGATACAACGCATGATTACAACGATGTAGGAATGATTAATGATTCTTTGGATTTTCAAGAAGAATATAAAGATTATAATGCAGGAACAATTGAAGATGAAGTGCAATATCATTTTCTTAATCTAGACATAGCACTAAGAAATCAGTATACAGAAGGTAATGTAGAACTAGATTTTGAATATAAAAAGAACTGTAGAATTTTGGAGAAGCGGTAAAAGTAAGCAAAATTTAAGTCTCAAAACAGTGCAAACAGATAAAAAATTATCATTTATTAGTCAGCTACATTGTTGGGCTCATACAATTAACAAATGTTGCACTTATAGAAAAAAAGTAGCACAAATTCATCAGTATACTCTGGATAATTTTAAAGCAGCTCTTGATAGTGATTTAACTATTTATGATCATGATATAATTCGATGGGCCTTACAAACTGAAAAAGCTATTGATATTAACAATTAGTTACTGAAATTTAAGCAAGCACACATAATAGTTTCTATGAAAAGAAATAGGTTCATATCAAGAAAAACACTAGACACTAGTGCTGAACTTACGGTTAAAGATGATGCATTTACAAAAATACACATATCAACACACACGCGCACACACACATCCATATGAACGATATCTAAAGATACTTAATTCGAACTTCCTAAATAGGCCAGTCAAATTAAGTGGGCTTGATTAAAGACCGATTTTTTCCCAAAATTCCAACAAGTAAGTTTGATGTCTTAAATGGCTTGGATAAGCATGTAGAATAATAATATAAGAATGACAGCGGCTAATTTTGTAAAGTAAATTAACAATAAATAATTAAAGTGTGAATTCAGCACTTTTTTCGTATTTACCTCTGCGGTTTGAAAAGTACTGATTTTAGCGGAAAAAGTTTTGAATAAAAGTTGTTTGTTATTAAATTATCTATAAAAAATATGCGGGGGCACCTCTCTAAGTGCATTAGTTTATTGGCAAATTGAGAAAAACCAAAAAATTTGTCAAAATCGAAAATAGTTAATAACTTTTGAAAATTAATTTTTTACATTGGTATTTTAGGAAAAGATCGAACGTAATAGCACAAAACAGCTTGCCAAATTTCAAGGATCTAGCAATTATAGTTTCTGGCTTAGAGGTACCAATAATTTCAAAATTTTTTGTTTTCACAGCACTGGCATCAGCAGAAAAATTGAGCAGTTTAGTTGCCGTTTCTTGAATGTAATTAAGAAGAATCATATTTCAATTACCATTTTAAAAAAACCAAAAAATTTTAATTAGGGACGCTCCTAGATGCAAAAGTTTATGAAATGCCTAATTAACATTATCCCCAGAGACAACATTTTAAGCCGATCGAAATCGAATAAAGTCCACTGAAAAGCTACTATTTTGATCTAATTAGAAGAAAAGCTGATCTTCTGCGAGCATTAGGAACCAAAATAGTTTTTTTTTATAACAAACCATTGCTCCGTCAATAAACGACATATTGTAATTTTTCAAATGTGTAGCTGCAGTTAAAGACTTATACTTTTTAGATATATATTAGCCGTTACTATAAAATTAATTACTAATTATATATTCAGTGTCGAAAAAAGGCGATAGCGCAACGGCGGCCGATTTCTCCGCGGGAGACGAAGTGGGGGAACCGTCGCGCGCTCACGCTCGAAAATGAAAAACTTACCTATGTACGTTATGTATACTAAATTATAATAAATAAGTGTATATTATTATGATGAATTGTAGATAATTAGATGAAACAGAAAAAAGTATTACTTAAAAACAATTTATATTTATTTTTATAATTCATATTATTAATTGATTATTACATATATTAACAAATAAAAGTTATTCTAACAATAAGAAATCTTAAAAAAACGAATGAATGTACAATAGCGCGCCTAATCTAATTTGCCGTTTCTTTGCATCTTCGCATTCATCATCATTTTCATCACTCATATCGCCGAATAGTTCATTCTCGTATAATGTATGCCGTTTTTGCACTTTCTTCACGATTTTTGTACCAGTTATTCTACAATAATTTACCTCCTATATCGCGAAAACTAATAATTGTGTTCTTCCTGGTATTATGAATAAGTATATCTTCTGCAAAATACTCTTCTAAATGTCTAAATATATCCTAACGACGAAAATGAACTATTAGGCGAGATGAGTGATGAAATTGACGATGAATGATTATTATATTATTATTGAATTACTAATAGTTACTCGACTTTTAATCAATAAAACACAATTAAAAAATATAATAAAATTTTTAATGCTTAAATAATTGAGTTTGTTACATCTAATGACAACAAAGTTGTTTTCTACTCGCGCTACCCCTAATAGCCGCCGTTGCGCTATCGCCTTTTTTCGACACTGAATATACAATTAATAATTGATTTTAGAGTAACGGCTAATATATATCTAAAAAGTATAAGTCTTTAACTGTCAGACAGGTGTAGCCTTCTTGCGTAAATTGTTATTGTCAAAGAGAGTCGACATATACGGGAACAACGTGTGGGAGAGATAGAGAGAGAGCGCACGCAAAGAAACAGATCTCAAGAGAGAAGAGAAGAGGGGAGCGTGCAGCTGTACAGTGGTGGGAGTGTATGTAAGAGGGCCTACAGGCACCGTTCCACGTGAAACGCGCAACCGCAGTATATACAGCACGATTTCACAAAAAATATATCGCGATTGCAGGAACAATTTATGACTTTTGAAATAGTGAGTAAATGCGTATACGCATATAGCATAAACTGTGCAGCGTGTGTGAGCAGTACATTGTAACGTATATATGCGCTAAGAGCAAGCGGAGTTCCTCTGGTAAAAAATAAAATTTTTATTATTTTTTTTCGACTGTTCAGTCTTTTCTTAATTTGCAATAAGTGCTAGTTCGAGTAATAATTCGAACTCAGCACGAATTCACCGGTTTTTAGAGCGACACGTTAAGAGCGTATGTTTTCATGAAGATAGGATGAATTTTTGCAGCTTAAGTTGTAGGTACAAAAATGCAACTTAGGGGCTCTCAAAAGTAAGTGCAGGTGAAATATCGGCGAAAAAGAAGATAGTTGTAACCAAATTGAACGAAGACTTGGAGAGTACTGTTAGGGATTGTGGTAGGGTATCGATGACAACGAACTTCAGAAAGCTTTGCGCGCGATTATATCAACCTATATAGTCTATGCCAGACGCGAGGCAACAATTGAATAGGGAATACTATAACCTACTACCGTCCATCAAGCGCGGTCTCCAAAGGAAGAGACTCAGAACGGTAGAGCAGTTACTCGATGCGGCCACTGAAGGAGAAGCGGCAATAGCCGGCGAGACCTCGTATAAGGTCCCATTACCTCCAGGGATATCTTTACTTCAGGAGTGTGCCTACATGAATAGTACCCGAAAGCAGGCAAAGAAAGCTAAAATCGCTTCGATACCATTGAATAGCTGCACGGCTCAAAGTAAGCAGCCGCAAAGAAGCAGTAGATGGTCGAGGGAGGCGACAAGAGATTGACATTTCAAAAAGTCGCAGAGAAGGAAGCGTCAAGACCGAAAGGGCAACAAACCCGTGATAAAGTGCAAATACCATGGAAAGGGTCACTGCGCCTGCCAGTGCTCTACGACGCCGAGAAACAGCCAGAAGGAGGCGTAGGCGAAGTCACTATACCTTAAAATAGGATGAATTCGCGGCCACAAATAAATGTGAATACTGTTCATTTAATTGCACTTTATATATGAATAAAACTACATTCATATTCCGACGTGCGCAGCTGAATTTATAAGATGCAAGACCGCGCGATCTCACCTGACTATACGAAAGACTCTCTGCTAGAGGGAATTCGTCAATAGAATTACCACAATCATCAAATAGCACATCACTTTTCTCCAAACTTTATTCAATTTTTTTAAAAGAGCGGAAAATTTTACATAAAAAGTTTTAAAAATATTGCAGTCTGTGGCCACAGGTTTTGAAACGTTATAAATAAATGAGGTAAAATGAGTAAATGTAAGCAAATCTCTCTCGCTATAATGTGAATTTACTTTCACGTATTTTCATATAAAGGAAGCAAATTCCTATCATTTGATCAAAGTTCACTGCTTCTGATTCTATAAAACCATTATTACTTAATCAAACCAACATCAACTTTATTCTATGTATTAGAAGTTCATTTTAATTATATTAATTATTACTGAATCAACTTCTTAAGAAATGAGTAGAAAAATGTTTCATGCAAAATGAAAAGTATGTTTTAACCTATTCAATTTACCCAAGTCTCGTGTGCATTTAATTTTATTTTCGAATGTAATATTTATTCATAAAGCGTATGTTGATCTAGAACAATTTATCAAACTACTTACAATGCCTTTAGAAGGCATCCTATAGAGGTAAATAAAATCACCTGTACAGAAACACTGTTCCCATACAATTTGTCATAAATTGCACAAATGTAAGTGATTTATGAAAATTTCCCGAATCAGATCTACATATATTTCCATCTGCGACGACAGATTATTGATTATGTACGGTGTGCAGAAAAGAAGTAAACTCGTTGAATATGCCAGTACTGAAGAACTACCTCAATCTTTAACAAATACTCAAATTGCAAGTGCTTCTGATTGTGACATAACTCTTGAACAGCTTTTGAAAATAAGTCCTGCCAAAAGAAAATGGTATGTCATTGAATCTTAGGTGTGATAACGATAAGTGATGATAGATAAAATAAACGAAGTTCATGAAGTTTCAACTAAAAAATTCAAATCAGATTTTAGTTGCTCTGCGCTATTAACAATTGAAAAAATTACTAAGTAAGAAAATCATTTTTTTTAATTCATTGTTTTACCTCTTATTTTGTGATGGACGAGGAAAGGTAAGTTTGCGAGAACCGAGATTAGTAGAGAGTTCATGACCCAAAGATTAGTCAAAGGGAAAGAGGCATGCAGTGCGAAACCGTGTCGGACCCACGATCACTTGTACGTCTCCTAGATGATCCTGGGCCCTCTCTACCCTTAATAGTGGAAATCCCATGTGAGGAAAACTGCTCGTATGTATCGGAAGGAAATCTGCTCTCCAACCTCCACACACACTTATATAGCAATTGTCAGTAAGATGACGAGAGATTTTATCTTATAAGCAACATTTTAAGCCAAACTAGGGTTATACTTATAGACCAAAATGATGAATTTTGCTGCCGGAACATGAAAACTGTAGTACCATTAGCGTTTTGGAAAAAGGACTAAATTTTTTTCGTAGACATATTGGAATCTCAAAAGCCACTTATTCACGATTGAAGAAGATTGCTACATAATCATCTCTTATCTTACTCCACGGAATATTATTTATGGATTATTAAGGACTAATTGTGACCATCGTCGAATTTTATTTTAATATAGGTTTAATGTTCGTTAAACATTTTTTTAATTAATAAAGAATTATTATTTGCCATTGAGCAAATAATAAATTCTTAATTAAAATGTAGGGAAAAAAGCGACACAATTAAGTTAACGTTTGTTTCGCCCCGAACCACCCGCTGTGCATCAGTAAGATGACGAGAACTTTTATCTTATACGCAACATTGTTAACCAAACTAGGGTCATAGTTTGTAATGTGATGGCTTCGTGACCACAAAGAATGTATTGTTTTGTTAATGGATTCTTCACACGTTATGAGATTTAGGGAACCACATTAAATTGTGCTCGCACGCGGCTGAATGTATAAGGCGCCAGGCTGCGCGTTCTCATCTGGCTGTAGGAGGCTCGTCTTCCAGAGGGGAATTAGTTAAATAATATACTCTTAAAGTTGATATTTTTCTCGCACAAATATTGTTGCTTTTACGTTACAATAGGAGGGTTTATCGGTCACGATACAGCACGGTACCGACCGCAAATAAAGTTTCACACACTGCTCGCGTTCGGCCACAATAACCCGATGCTCTCGCACAATGGACGCTTTGCTAAATCAGTCAATGAACAACGCTTTCGTCTCGACTCGGCGGTTACAGGAAAAATAATCACTTACTACCCAAACTCTCCGGAATGTCGTCCTTTCTCTCGTACTGAGACGACTTGTTTCCTAGAAGTCGTACTCGATAAAAAGTCTTTCGACATGTTAGCTTTTATTAGCGGGGGGAAACGCTGGTACTAGTTGCCTCTACAAGGTCCTGCACTCATCAACTATCTCTTTCTATCCGTCAATTGCGCGCGAAATCACTCATCCAGCAACAAAGCGCGCGACATTTATATCGTACATCACTCATACTCTCTCTTTTATATAATTTCATTAACAAGTCACTCACAGGCGATTTTACAATATGCAATCTGAACGAGGCTTGCGATTGCGACCGTTCGCCGATAACCTTCCGCTGCATAGGCGCCTCCACTCGATGTGTAATCTTCTTCTTCCTTCTCTTCGGACGCCCATTGTAAAAACATGTACCTAGGCGCTGCTATGTGTGGGCTATAGGCTGCTCGGTGAGGCTCTCGCCTCTCGTAGGCTCACTCTCTCTCCATCGCGCTCTCTCCCTCGCACCGCGAACAGGGATGCCACACACAACGTGCGGGAAATTTAAATATTGATTCAAAAAAATTGTTCGGAAAATTGTTTTTCACTATTGAGAAATTCATTATGAAACGAAAGATGAGAAGTTACTATGAAGGAATTATTTTTTTTTTTGTGTCAAATTAACTTTCTAATAATTAATCACAATGATACAGTTCCGGGATGAAATTTTTAGAAGGGCTAATTTCACAATAATTTATTTTAACAAATTTGTTCAAACAGTTTCTTTTCAGATTCTGATGTCAGATTATACCATATGAAATATAGGATATTGGGATGGAAATTCTAAAAATGTTGATTTTATAATAATTCATTGAAATAAATCCGTTTGAATATGTTATCTTACGAATCTGATATCAGATTCGTGATCAGCGACCTTCAAAACACCCAGAATAACAGTAGTGTTTGTTAAATCTTCAATTTTGCAATTATTTTTCATAAACAGTATTGTTTAAATAAATAATTTTGCAAATATCATGCCAAAATCATGTTTAGAGACCCCAAAAACCTTAAGATCGATGTCCTTTGTCGTTTATTTATGCGTACTTTCCCATTTACTAATCTGTGAAGATAGCGTAAAAGGGGTCGCATTGTGATTAATTATTAGAAATTTAATTTGACAAAAAAAAATTATTCTCTTACAGTAACTTTTCATCTTTTGATTTATAATGAATTACTCAATAGTAAAAAACCATTTTCCGAACAATTTTTTGGAATCAATATTTAAATTTCCCGCACGGTGGGTGCCACATCTGGCATACCTGACCGCGAATTTCGCCACGTGGCCTGACGCTGCTGGTTTTCGCTCTGCTGTGCTAATTAAGCAGGCGTCCCTCTCCCTCCCCCTCTCCCTCCCACCCTGCCTCCCTCCCTACCTCCCTCTCTCTCTCTCTCTCTATCCCTCTCTCGGTGGTGCGTCCATCGCAACAGGTATTTAGACAATTCATAGTAGTAAAACATAACAAATAAATTATTATCTTTTGACTGATTTTTCTTACGTGTACTAATAGGTTCACTAAATTTTCACTGTTACAGAGCATCTAGGGTGTCACGCACTCTTTTTGTTGTATACTCGTAATCATTTTGTTTTACAAATGCTTGCGATAACGAAGAATGCCCTTTTCTACACATTGATCCAAACGACGCAGACAACGCAGAAAATGTTACCGGAATACTGGATACCCCAAGACCTGAAGGCAATTCTGCTGAAAGACGGCGAGTCGTTTTCAGAAGAAGCGAGTAGTTTTAAGAAGCTGAAGGGCATCGATCGTCTAGAGCTGTCCCAGTGCCACTATCTTCAGTTTCTCAAACTTGGCCTGTACCTCGAGCAGTTTCAGGAGAGCGTAGACCTTCGAAAGTTTAATCTTCACGGAGTAAATTTTCCGGCGTAAATCGTTATTATCGCCGTTTTTTGCGAGTTGTATACTTTTTGATTTTTTATGAAAAAACTAAGGCACCCGCAATTTCTTTTCTTGCGATTGTTAACGTTGCTAACGATTACGCAATTACTAAAATTTTTTTTATTGTGATAAGCGCAACTTATTTTTGGACATCATGGATGTCGTAAGTTCATATATTTTATGCAGCTCCGGTATAGGCGAGTGTGGGAGTAACCCCTTCTTGTTTGCATCGACGGCACCCTCGTCCCAAGTTACAGACCAAAACGGTAAATTTCGCTGTCGAAACATAATAACTGTAGTATCTCTAACGTTTTGGAAGAAGAACTGAACTTTTTTTCGTCCACAAATTGACATGTCAAAATCCACTTGTTCATTTTTGTGACGACCAATAGTATCTTTATTAATTAAAAAATTTATTTAACGAACATTACACTCATACTAAAAGATATTTTCATAGATTCTATTTTTAAATCATTTTTTAATAGTTTCATTCTAATAGATTAAAAACAACGACAACATATAGTTTGTCTTTATTTGTTTTAGATTATAATTTTAAAACATTGATGAGAGGCAGTTGATGAACAGTATGAATTGTACAGTAGGGTGGATCCTAATTTTTTCTTTACTTGGAGACTTTCTTTTTGGGTGGAAATCTCTTCTATAAAGTCCAAAAACTCTGCGCAAGAAAAAATTGGATTTCTAAAATCGATTTATCACGTGCCTCAAAGCACCTCAAGTTTCCCATTGATTTTATATGGGAACTAAATCTCGGATTTTCATTATTAAGACTATCTGTTCTTGCTTTTTGTCTATGTACCGTAAAAAAGGTATAAGCAAAAATCCTCAATAGGATTAAAATTGTATGCTTTTATTGCTGATTATTGTCAATATTTTTTTGATAAACCACGTATTTGTATATTTAAAAATATTTTAGGACAGTTAAAATGCTCTTTCAAAATTGAAATAAAAGTATTTTAAATGTTACATGATATATTTCTAAATATTTGAAACATTGTTTTACAATTATGGTAGATTTCTTTTGAAATTTCCCAATATTCTTTCCCATAGTTTTTTATTGGTAAAATAACTATAAATATACTCAATGTTTGTTTTTATACATGTATATACAAAATTTCTCAAATTTTTGTTGATTTGATAAATTACATTGCGTAAATTATTTTGTAAATATTTATATACATGAAATAATAGATATTTAGTACGTGAAGTTTTATTTATTACAACTTCAAAGATAACGAAAAAATCATCAACATGAATTTTATGAAATGAAATCTTTATGAAATAGAGTAATTTCCATTAAGTCAATTATAGAATATATCTCACTGATCTGGCTGTTATTAGTTTAAGACTATCAGTGTTTGTTTTAATGCCTCGGCGTTAGATGTGTTAGGGTTTTATGCATTAAAGTCTGTTATTTAATTTTGTTGTACTGCATGCAAGTAAATTCTGAGGTAAATTTTATATTTATAATATTGATATTTTCAAGCAAAAAATTTTATTTAAACTACTCAAGTAGATATGTAAGTCGCAAATATTTCATTCAGTCATTTATGGCTTATTTAATATTCCAATTGATTTAATGGAAATTATTCTATTTCATAAAGATTTAATTTCATAGAATACATTTTGATGATTTTTTCATTGTCTACGTAAGTTGTGATAAATAAAACTTCACGTACTAAGTATCTATTATTTCATGGATATAAATATTAACAAAAAAATTTATATCTCGCCGAGGTCATCCAAAAATAATTTACAGCGATAATAAAACCAATTTCACTGGAGCCAGTCATTTGTTGAAGTCCGTGGATTGGAATAAAATTGTACTCAATGGTTCCTCTAAGAAGATACAGTGGATATTCAAACCCCTTCTGCTCCATAGTGGGGAGGATTGTGGGAGAGGCTTATACGCATAGTAAACGATTTATTGAAGCGAACATTGAGTAAGGCACTATCGACGTACGATGAAATGCATACCATTCTCTGCGAGTGTGAAGCGATAATAAATTCTAGGCCTCTATGTTACTTGTCGGATACTGAAGAATTAACGCCGCTTGCGCCTGAAATTTTTCTCAAGGAAATCCGAGAAGATGGTACACCTGCATTGGATCAAATAGAGAGGACATCGCTGAAGAAACGTTTAAGTTATAGTCATCGTTTACGTGAAGAGCTTAAATTACGTTTTCGTGCTGAATATCTAGGCCAATTGAGTCGTCATAATCAGGTAAAGGCTAAGAATCAAACTGTTCTAGTTAGAGATATAGTGCTCGTCGTTGACGACAAAAGAGACTTTATTGGCCCCTGGCTACGGTCTTACAACTAATACCTGGTGGAGACGGAGTGCATAGAGTTGCCAGAGTGAAGACCGCAACAGGAGAGTTGACGCGACCTCTGCAACGGTCAGTAATTTTAGAAAGTTATAACCCAGATGATTTTAAAGAAAATCATGAAATTCCTGAGCAATCAACAACGAAAGTTTTCAAAAAGGATCGCTCAGCTGATAAGCCCGATACGCAAGTAATAGAAAGAATTGTCGAGGATGAATCTCGCGAAGCCCCTGGTAAAACATCACTTGAAAATTGCACCGAACAGATAACAAGATCTGGAAGAATTGTCAAGAAACCAGAGAGATTTCAAGCTTAGTCAGATTAAAGATGTTGAGTCACTTTGTCAAATTTATAATGTGGTGACTCAAGGTGGGAGGATGTTCGAAATTGAATTTTTTGTTTTTCTTACTTAGCCATAAAGACTATTTTCTTTTATATTTATATGTATGATCGTTCATAGTGTTTTGAATATGTTTTGAATTTTCCACACCGCGACTATCGGCAATTGTGTAAACTATAATGTATCACGTGACTGAGCTCACTTGGGCTCGCTTGACGCTCCGTCGCGAGGCGGATCAGTATTGTACCAGCACGCCAACTGTACACTTCAATAAAGCATTTTTGTTCTTAGATAAATTACATGGAAGTTTGTGTCATATTTTATTTTGCATGTAACTCCTTTTGTCGTCTCCCAACAACCAATTTTTCAAGCTTTTCGAGGATTTTAGCTTATAACTTTTTTTTTACGATACATATACAAAAAGTAATGGAACTATTTGATTCGGCAGCTCAAACCCTGATAACACAAGACGTTTTAAAGACGTTATTAAGACGTTATTAAAACACCATAACACGTCTTTTTTCAATGTTCAATTTAACGTCTGAAAAACGTCTGTAAAACGTTGTTTTGGCCGCAATTTTTTTGCAAAAAAGTTTACTGAAGCCTACGTTGTTAGGACGTCTTAATAACGTCTATTCAATATTAATTAACTTAATAAATATAATATAAAACGTCATTATAACGACAAAAAGACGTTTGTACGACGTTTTAAAATATATTGAAAATCAATTAATACATTACATTACGTTTTTTTATACTCGGTAAGTATATGACATAAATAATCATAGTAGGTTTTAGAAAAAGAGTAAGAAATATTTGCTTTATTAAATGAAAAAATGGAAGTAATAGGAAGTTGGTTTAATATTATCACTTTCAATTAGGAATATAAAATTTTAAAATCTTCTTTTTTTTACCTTCATATAAGGTATTTTAAAATTTTATTAGATACTAATACCAAAATAAAAACTGTACATATAATAATAATTATTGATTGTCTTTGTGTACACTAGGCGGAACGAATAACTTTGAATTTACGTTAAATTCTTTTTGGTTTCTCGAGCATTCGAACTACAAGTTGGGTATGGCAAGGTTGGAACAAAAAGATCAACGATTTTCTTTTGATTGATTTACTGCGGTTCAGACCCATACCGTCTCATTCACACGATAGAAAAAGCGAAATGATCTTTGGAAAATTCAAAGTAATTTATTCCGCTTAGTGTACGTATGTATGAATCAGTGGTATAACGACAAAATGATTCTTGGTTTCTAGAGGAAAACAACATACTTTAGCCAAAATTGATTCAACTGGATGTACTGTGGGCTGCGTTGCTCACTTTCTCGAACAACTTTTATATGTAATTTTTCCGAAGTGTTCTCCAAAGCATCCCTGTAAAAATAATCTACTACTTTTAACTCACTTCTAACAATTTGAATATTTTTTTTCGTCTTTTGTAAAGTAATGGCACCGAATATAATTTCCATAATTCAATAAAACACAATCATTACTGTTATTGCGACAATCTATAAGAGTTGAATTAGTTTGGATTACATGGATTTCTTCCATTGGCCGATACTTCGATGTATCAAATTTTATAGTTGGTTCCTCTAAATGCAATTGGCTTATTCTAATTTCTGCAAGTCTATTCCAAATTTGTATAAGCGGCCGATCCCCCTTTCTAACAAGTTGTTTAATTTTTCTGATATAATTATCAAACCTAAAGGCGCTAAATTCATCTAATGGACCTAACCTCCTTACGTCTGCAACTATATTCAATACATTATGAACATTAAAAGTGACATTTTTTCTTCCGTATTATTCTTCAAAATCGTTAACGAAATGTTTTAATAACTGATCAGCATAGTTTAAATAATTATCATTTTTACATAATATCTGATTTACTAGAATAGTAATCGCAATATGTAAATACAAAAAATGCGCGTACAATTTTTTTGGTAGAATATCTAATAAAACAACTCGACCAGTATATAGCAAAAATTGTCTTAATTCTGTGGCTTTCCATAAGCGTTTAATTTTTCTGAATTGTCTAGGATTTCTAAAAAAATCTGATGGTACAAAACTTTTCAAATTATTTAATATTTCAGATATTTTCATTATGTGCGAATCACATAGTATTGATGTTATCCATAATTCAATTAATTTTACCATTACACCAAGACAAATTAAATGCATATAATCAAGCACAACATTTGTCACCAAACCAAATTTCGGAAAATCCTTTAAGATGGACTATCCACTTTTTTGGAAATCATCTTCTAGTGGATCATTGTACTCACGATTTTTCATTTTTTCATCGGTCCTTAAAGTGAAAATGCCTCCAGGAAAATGTATTGCACCATTATATTCACCTTTAATGGTACACTTAGTGCAGCTATTGTAGCCAGAGTGATACTTGGCATTTAATACATATGATTTTGCAGGTGAATCACAAACCAACGCTTCGAAAATCACGCAATAATGTTTGCCTTTATGATTTATTCCGTTATTTGTGAACGATGTCACTTCTTCTTCAAAATCTTTTAAAAATTCATTCACATCAGATGGTTTATCTTCGCCGTGATAAATTGTAAGCACTTCAACCAACTTTAGTAGTTTTTCTGAACAAACAATGATCCATAGTCCTTTTTCTGAAGAAGTAGTAAGCGGAGAACCATCTATACCGTCAATAAGTTTTATACACTCGGCCGAAATTCTTTTACGTATATAAATATCAATAAATGATCTTAATGCTGTTTCGAGTCCATAATAACAATATTCTCCCGAACCCATTTGTTGAGTATTAACATTTCTAGGTGTTTTAAAAAACGTTCGAGCAGTTTTAGGATAGGGTGCACCAGTCTGCATTCTTAACATGTTGATTATTCTTTAACAAATTGATGGGACATAATGTGTACGTGTTTTAGACAAAGTTCTCGAATTTCCATTACAAATTTTGCTTTGTCGTCATTTTTATCTAGAAGTAAATATTCTAAATATTTTTCGGGGTTAGTTTCTAATTCTTCGTCCGATTCTTCTTCCCATTCATTTTGTAAATAATCTTTCAAATTATAAGTTTTGTATGCAATACTTTTATTTTCATTGTTTGAATCAATTTCATTTTTATTTCGTTGTAGAAAATTTAAATCTGGATCAACTAAAATACTTTCATCGACATGTGATTTAGTTTCTTCTATTTCTTTTAATGCATCAATATTATCTAGATCAACAGTTTTTCTGATGTTTGGAAATTTGTTTAAGCTCTCTTCAACTTCTGCATAGAATTTTTTTTTATTCAGATATTTTGCGGCGTAAGGTTCTTTCTGAACTCATAATTGAATCTTCAGTTGACTTTACTGCAACAAAAAATTATAACCGTCATTACAAGTTTAAGTATAAATGAAATATTATGACGATTTCGAAGTCATATTTATCTCTAAAAAAAATTAACTTTTAATAAAGTAAAAGGTTAGGCGAGTTTGATGTATTTCGCAAAACTATTGTGGATGACAATCGCGTAGTATTTCATAAATATTTATTACAAAAATTCTTCTATTTGTCAAACTTGATTGTGACTTAACAAATGCCGTAGCAAATGTAATAATTGTAACCATAGATAAAAAAAGTAATGAGATCAATTGAAAATATACTCAAGTTTTAAATATATAAATAATATAAATAATTTAACAATGGTACAACGAAATTACAGATTAAAAAGAACTGAGATGATTATGATTATGATTAAATACAATAATCTTAAAAAGAACTGAGATGATTATGATTATGATTAAATACAATAAACTTAAATTTATTTAATTGATCTTAGTTCTTTTTAATCTGTAATTTCGTTGTACCATTGTCAAATTATTTATATTATTTATATATTTAAAACTTGAGTATATTTTCAATTCATCTCATTACTTTTTTAATCAATGATTACAATTATTACATTTGCTACGGCATTTGTTATGTTGAATTGAATCCACATTGAATCCTACAGACAGTGAAAAATTTCTCAAAACATTGCATCAAGTGCCCTTATGGGTAGGTGTAATTAATGTTCTAGCCCGGTAAAATTGGAGTTAATATTATCAAAAATCACTGAAAAAACTCTGTTAAAATCCTTATCGGGTTCGCGAGCAGAATCAGGCTAGAATTTTTCAAAATGGCTGGATTCATGTGAACGGTTCTGCCGAAAATTTGTGTGGCGACATGCATTTTATCTGCCATTCTCGCCTGATTTTATAGAAAGAACAAAACTCTCGTCTATGGCACTATTATTGACAAAAAGGCATAGAAAATCATGGTTAACGTTATTTTAGGCATAGAATAGAATAGAATAGAATAAATTTTATTTGAGCAAGTCAAAAAATATAAGTCATTACACAGTTCACTCAGCACAGTTTTTTGGCTCTTAGCGGCACTTGTAGAGAACAAGTTGCGCGCTAGGCCCTTATTCTTTTCTAGTCAATCACAGTGATTTACATTATCGCAGTCAATATCACAGTCAATTCATCTAATACAATGCTTACAGAGCTATTGGAGCAAATATGCAGCCTTATATACAGATTCGTCGTAAGGCTCGATTTTCGCTTACATTCATTAGATGGCTACGCAGAGCCACTTTGAATCTCGAGAGCGAGGCCAAGGTTCTTATGCTGTCTAGCAGCGAATTCCACAGCCTCGCCCCAAAAACTCGAAACGATTTTAGGCCCACCTCTGTGCGCGACTTCGGTAAGGTCAGTTCCCTGGATACCCTCGCCGAGGATCTGCACTGGTTTTTTTCGAAGAGGGCAGAAAGATATGGCGGCTGCCCCATAGAATAAGCCTTGTATACAAGTACCGCTGCGAAATAGGCTCTTCGATCACTAACGTCCAACCAGTTCAGCTCGCTGCGGTGAGGAGTGATGCGCTCGCCCCGTCCAACACCCCTAATATATCTCACACATGAATTCTGTAACCTCTGCAGTCTCGTCTGAAGCTCCTCCGACACATCCAGGTAAACCACCGAGCAATAGTCCAGGTGAGAAACGGCAAGGGCGCTGGCCAGCTGCTTGCGCAGAACCTCAGTGGTGCAGGACCTAAAAGATCTCAACCCATAAAGGGCTCTGTTAACCTTGCGGCTAACAGCATCCACCTGTGGCTTCCATGTAAGTTTAGAGTCCATGAACACACCAAGGTTCTTTACTACATCGACAAAGGGCACGAAAACACCCTCCTGAACCTCAACACCCTGCAGGTTTAGCCTCTGAAGCTGATTAATGTTATGCTCGGAACCGAAAACGATTGCCTGCGTTTTCTTTGTGTTGAGGTGCAGCGCATTCTCAGATGCCCATGCCGATACAGAGCGCGCCATAGCCGACATGCGACCCACCCCCATCCCAACTAGATCATCCCTCGTGACCTGAGTATATACCTGCAGGTCATCCGCGTATAGCAGGTGCGTGACACCCTCATCCAAATACCCCCGTGGGCTTTTAAATTTATACAAAACATCTTTTAAATCATTGATGTACAAGCTGAAAAGAAGAGGCCCCAGTATCGAGCCCTGCGGGACACCAAGGTTGGTTGTTAACCAATCAGGTTCCCCGTCTGTTCTGGTAACCACTCTCTGATTACGTCCGGTTATGAATGATCGAACCCACATGACCGTCAACCTAGAGAAACCCATTCCAAGCGGCTTGCGAAGGAGTTTAGATGGTGAAATAGTGTCAAAGGCTTTACTGAAATCAAACAGTAGCAAGATTGTCAGGAGGCGCTTATCACTGTCAATACCCGTCCTAATGTCTTCTGTGAGTTTAAGCAGTGCTGTTTGCGTTGAATTATTGCGTCGAAAACCAGTCTGGTGAGGGTCAAGAACTTTTTGCGCTTCCAAGAATTCAACAATCTGATCGTGTACCAACTTTTCCAGAACCTTGGAGAGAAAGCACAACAGGGCTATTTGACGAAAGTCCGAGACTGCTGATGGAGTTGGTGTCTTCTTAAGCGGCACAAGGTGTGCTCTCTTCCAAGCCGTCGGAAAAGTCCCCGTTGATAGCGATGTATTAAACAGTGTCACTAAATGTTGGCCTATAATGGGTAACGATTTTGCAATGATGTTCTGCGGAATACCATCTTCCCCCTTTGCTTGAGACGAGAAATGAGCGACAGCAAGCACGACGTCAGCAAGGGTGACGTCACGAAAAGTGAATCCTCCCTCGCCAGCCATCGACACAATGTCATCCAGGTCTGCCTCGCCTTCAGAGTTCGATATGGACACTCCGGCGAAATGACTGTTTAACTCGTTTGGTGTGAAGCCGTGTAGGTCGTTCTTAGCTTTAGACACCAAACCCAGATTACGCAATTCATTCCACACATTTTTATTGTTATCAAGCGCGTCAAAGATTCTGCTCTGAATAAAAGCCTCACGCGCGAGCGCAGTACGTTCTTCAGCCTCCTGTGCTAACGTCTGATATTCCGTCCATAGGTGTGTCCGTTTCGTACGTTTATACCGTCTATGTGTTGCGTCTCGTCGATTGTACAAGTCTCGTAAGTCTGAGTCTACCCACGGAGGAAGCATTTTTCCTCTGGGTCTAAATTGTTTGAGTGGAGCAAGTTGGTCAATGACATTCATGATAATGTGACTAAGATTTTCTAGTCGTGTGTCAACTCCACTTTCAGTGCAACCAACTGGCGACCAATCACAAGCGGCTAATAGGGACAGAAGCTCCTCCGTTTTAATACCCTTGAAATCCCTATATTCAAACCCGTTGAGAGTTGGAGGTTTAACCGTGTGATAGTCAATCTCAACATCAATTACATCATGCCTACTTGGAAAGGTCGCCAGCGAGTTGCTCGCATTCAGCACCACATTGTCTTCGTCGGTTAGGATCACATCAATCCAGGTGTGAGAATCTCCTACATGATGCGTCGCGCCATGATCTACAAATTTGAGATTCAACTCTCGCGCAATTTCCCGAAAAAACTCTGCATCGTGAGAGCTCGACAGCATGTTTGCGTTGATGTCCCCCATTACAATTCTGCATTCATAGTCCACTGAGTATCTGCGTAGATCATTAATAAGATCAGAGTCATCCGAGACTGGGATACCCGGTGGACGGTAAATTAGCGCAACAAATACAGGTGGCATGGTACCCTGTCGCACATTGCAGATTAAGTACTCCGGAGTTCCCGGCTTTCCTTCCGCCTCCGTTGGCGAGGAACACAGTAGAGTGGCTTTGTAGTCGTTACGGATGTAAAGGGCGACTCCACCCCCACTCTTATTCCTATCCTGTCTTATAATGGAGTACCCATCAACCTGGACAAACACGTCGTCAACCTCAGAACCAAATCACGTCTCCGCCACGCCAAACAAGTGATATGATGGGCGAGCGCCCTCCAGAAACTGTCGAAACATGCCCATATGCGCATACAGCGAGGTTGCATTGAGGAACCCCGCTCGAAGCACCTCCCTGTTCGTCTCTCTCTTACCCTTACCTAGTCACGCCTGACCAGCTGGTACCAAGGCCGGACCTTGTACTGTAGGCCGCTTGGGTACATCATCAGCAGCCCTTGCAACCTCTCTGGGTGCAGACTCGACAGTCCCGTCAGTCTTAACAATCTCCCCATAGGAAGCCGCCAGCGCATGCAGGTCTGCTGCCGAAGTAAACTCGTGCGTTTTTCCACCGTCTTGTCTCTTAGTAAGGAATCGCCCGCCTCTATGCCAAGTGTATTTGAATTCCAAACCGCGCGCAATCTGTTTTAGATTGTTAAAACGACTGAAATTCTCTTTGCTTAAATATTCATTAATAAAAATCCTACTCTGAATAAGGCTTTCACGCGTTTCCTCACTAAGAGAGGTTACGTTGATGTGCCTCGTGTTCATTGCTGTGAATCTCCCCTTTGAACGCATGATCTTATCCACAAGCTCACGATGAGAGAGACAAACTACCCATGGTGAACGCCGATACGTCGGATCCGGCGCCCCCGCGCCGCCCTTCAGCCTCGCTCCAGGTCTGAGCAGACGCGTGGATACAACATCTCCTCTCACTATTGAAGGGACGACCGTGGTGAGGACAGCAAACACTATGTCTGCACATATTGCATCGGAACCATCACTAATATTTGTCATAACTATTTCGGCTTAATCCCCACCACAAGCCAGTGTCCCCTCCACGGAGACGCCTCCACTCAGCTCCGGAGCGGCAACTTTCGCGGGTCGAGGACCCCGAATCCGACGCCGCTTGTCGTGTCGCAATCGAGACCCATCAAGGTCAGAAGCAATATCGCAGATTTGCTCAGCATCTGTATTGTTGTTGCCGTCAATTAAACAAACACTACTATTTCTATTAACACTAATATCTGCCGTGTTCGGGCATACGGTCCTATCATGATCTCTAAGAGAGACAAAGATTTGCGAGTCTTCCGCAACACTGAGGCCACGCTGGCAACTCTCGGCAGCGCCACCACCATCCGCGCTGTCAACGATAGATGTTATTTTGGACATAAGGCTTTTAATGTCCTGTTTAAGGATTGAGTTTTCCTGTAGAAGCAACAGACGGTCACCGCGCAGTCCCTCCAGCATAGACGACTGCTCAGCAATCGTTTCCTCCAGCGAGGAAACCCTGGTGACCAGACAGTTGATCGACTCCTCCAATGCTGTGGAGGGTGCCGAATCTACACTAGCGGCCCTGAGCTTACCCACGAGAAGAGCTTTCAGACCGTCGATCGCATTCTCCAGCAAGTCAAACCTATTACCAAAGAGGTCCAGCATGGAGGATGGCAGTGAGCAATACCGAATGCCACCAGAATCCGCAACTGAACCACCCCTAGAAATGGCGCTCAAGGATGGTGTTGACGCTGTCAGCTTTGCAGATACATCACTATGTACACTAATACTCGGCGCGGAAACATTGAAGCTCGCAGTATTCATGTCGGGCACTCTATCGGGAGTGTTCACAACCATGACATCCGGGTCAACGGTACCAATGTTACTAACACCAGCAGTATCATTTGCACTATTATTACTAGTATTACTAGTACTATTTATAGTACCTCCTATGAGCGGACTGCGTACTTTGATCGTATTTGTGGACTTATTTTGCGACATGGGAGCTATGCTAGTAGTAACTGCATCGCTTATCTTCTTTTGCAGTTTTCTTGTCCTACACTCCTGACACGCAAATTTGCCACTTGTCAGAGTTACCCAGTCATGACAAATATCATGATAGGGCAAGTCACAATCCTTACATCTTCGCATCTTGGCATTCAGCCGAAGAATTTTATTGCACTTTTTGCATGACGTGCGCGACATCTTTGGTAAAATAATAATATAAAAATATAAAAAAAAAAAAAAATATATATATATATATATATATAAATAATAATACTAAAACGAGTGCAAATAATACTGTAGGTTAGACTAGAATAATAATAATATAATATAATATATATATATATATACGCGCAATCCCATCACTACTAAGAGTGTGACTAGATCAATTCAAAATTAATCAATTTAAAATTCAAAATTTAAAATCAACCTAATTAAATAATTAAATAATTAAAATCCAAAATTAACTAATCCAAAATTCAAAATTCATCAATTCAAAATTCAAATTTCGCGCGCTCCTATATTCAAAACACGCGCGCAGCACGTATTGCGCGGGCCCAACGCATGCGCGTATAACGACGCTGGTGTTGCCGCCTTGCAGCGCAGCATGAAACGTCGAGTCCAGCGGCGCGAGAATTTCGCGCGCTTATCGGCGAGGTAGATATATATACATGTACATAGGCCTGACCTCAAGTTGCAGTACAAAAAAAACCATGAACGCAGAACGAGGAGTTGCGTTGACTGCGATGTGCCACTGACCAGAAGTCCCCTCTGGAAGACGAGTGTTGATCTTCCCCGATGTGCTGGACTCTTCGTAGTTGGACTCTCGATAGATGCGGCGAAAATTATAGGTTATGTTGTCGGTACATCACGGAAAATTCCCTCCAGGCTCATAAAAAAAACACCAACAGTGTGATTTTTTAGCGTCAGCATGAGAGCCAATCGGGGGGTCCTTTCCGCTGTAAGAAAAAACTCCGAGGAGTGAACAGAGTATTAGTAATGCGCAAAGAAAGCAGAGCGATGAATTAGTGCTTCCTTATTTACCAGTACCACATACACATGTTTTCCTTCCGTTCGGTAACACAGTTTATTTGTTACCGACAGAGAGTCTTCTCTGATTTCTGCATGGAAATCAGTGCTGTAGCAAGCTCATTTCCGCTCAGAAACCAGAGAAGCACCCATCCCTGAATCTTAAAATCCTGAGTAGCACTTATCGGCAATTTTTTAGTTTTGTAATTGTATCTCATACATTTTTTTTGTCAGGGTTTGAAAGTGGTTCGTTTCCTTCAGTTACTTCTTGACCTAAAATCTATAAGCTTTACGAAATTGAAAACAAAAACATTTACTTTTCTTGTTTATTAAGCTTCCAACATCCTTCTTGAAAATATCTGGCTTGATATTAACGTTAATTATCCACATAGATATCAAAGAGAATGGACATTGATTTAACGTTGATTAAGAATAATCATTATCAACGAGAATGTCCAATCCAATTAAACAAAGATCAATTTTTATAAAATCTAGGCGTATTATTTTTCTGCTTTTCCGAAATCCTAAATTCAATGTGATTCTCGGTATAAATCCGATCTTATTTTCGAAAATGAAAGTATAGCCTGATAACGTTCAAATTTAACTGTATTTTTGACTGAATATGAAGCTTCATTTAACAAAAAACAAACTAAATTTTTTGTACAAATTTCGTCTAATATTTAGTAAAAAATATGGTTTATTTTTAACGTCAAGGTTTAATTAACACATTTTGGATTACAATATTTGTTATTTATGCTTAGAACCACCCATTGACCAGTTTTTAAAATGTATTACTTAAATCTGTTTATTAATCATAGTATTATATGCAAATTAAAACCAAGTAACTGCTATTCTCGATAAAATTTAAATCGAATTTCGAAAAAATAATTTTATCAAGATCGTGCACTGAGATATCAAAAACTCTTCAAATTTTGGTTAGAGTTCGTTGTTAGTCACCTGATTTTTTTCTCAAATTAGTTTGTTATTTTTAGATCTGACTTTACTTACTTTTTTAGGAATAGTTAATGTTATTTTGGAATTCATTGTCTATTGAATTCAATTAATTTGTATTGTTAAATGCGTATGTACCGACTACTTCATATCATACATGATATTGCATGATCTCATCTAAATTAGTAATTTCACGTGAGTTACAAAATATAAGACGTAATAAATTTAATTTAATTGCAAAGCAGCGTACTGTATTGGTGCTACTATCTAGATAATTCATTAAAAAGAAAACTTTGACAAGACTTTACATAAGATTTCAAACTTTTTTTCAGTCTGCTTTGAATACGCGTATATGGGAGCAGGAGCTTGAATTTAAAAATAATTTTTTTTTAAATTAGGCTGAATATTTACCAAGAATTAGACTGGATAATATAAAGTATATTTTAGCATTTCAGAAAAATATCTGCTTTTATTATTCCAAACGGATTACCCAAAAGAAATCCGCCTTAATTTTGTAAAAATTTATCTTGATTTGACCAAAGTGGACATCCACGTTGATAATCATTCTCAATCGATGTTCATGTCCACATGGATAATAAACATCGATATCAAGTCGGATATTTTAAATAAGTATGTACCTTCTAACTTGGCAAAAAGTCTTTTAGTTATACAAAATAATGATAATAACAATAACAATAATAATAATAAATAAATAGATAAATAAGAAATAAATAATAAATATTTCAAACAAATTTGTGAAATATTTCAGAGGAATAAACACGAAATTTTTCTGAAATTAATTTGTAAAATATTTCAAAGATACTCCGTGAAGAAGCAGACACGAAATATATCTGAGATAAATTTGTGAAATATTCTATAAAAATGTCTGCTTATAACACGTATAGGCATGACTTTGGCGAATTTAAGCAGCTGTGCAATAATCGGCTACTTAAGTCACACGTATTGTAATATACTATTTTGTACAACAGAATACATACCGAATATTCTGCAGGGTTTTTATACATAGAATATGTTGCAGACCATTCTTAATACGACGTACACTATGATATCTTATGAATGAATCTCTTTTTTTTGAGTTGATAATTATGGCCATTTTTTCATTTTTGAAAAGAAGTTATTGTATTTTTTTATGATACCAATTGTTAAATAAATTCGGTAATAGTTTTTCTAAAAGAGCATACAATTGTCTACTTTTTCCCGGAAGATTCTCCAGATTGACGGTTCCGTGCAATTGTTGTAAAAAAAAGTAATTTTTAAAAAAAATTTAAATCTCTAAAAATAAATTGTTAAACATTTTGAAAAGATTCATGGCAATAAAAAACAATAATCTATCTGTATTCGTATAGATATGCGTTATCTTATTTGAAAAAAAGTTACCGTGTCAGATTTTACTTAACTGTCTTCCTTCGAGTTCTCAGTTTAAAGCCCATCATAATTATTGATTTTCCAGGTAAACCTTCATGTTATGGTTGTCACAGAGGATCTACTAACTCTAAAAGATAGTTAAGTTAAAACTAACACTAAACTAAAGAATGAGTAAATACTAATGTTCATCATACCAACACTAATTGCACCGAAAACCTTGTAGCTTAGTTCAATCTTCTTAGACGATTATTTTCTTTAGTCCTCCTGTAGTGATACAGCTGATCATATTTATTTCTTTTAAACAATAAAAGCTTTTGAAGATCCAGTATTGAATAGCAGTAGGTAAGCTAGGCGGGTTCTGGCCCACTTCAGGGATCTACCTTACCGACAGTCGGTAAGGTAGATCGCTAGCTCAAGTGGTTCATGTCTCAGCTAACTCAAGTGGTTTCGTGTCTCAGCTAACCCAGCCGGTAAGGTAGCTGACCCAAGTTATCGACCGAGCTGATAACCCAAGTTACCGACCGGGCTGTTACCGACCGAGCTGATGACATCGGGGAATCCCCGAGCTAAGCCAGGTTACCGACGGAGCCCCAGGTTACCGACTGAGCTGATGACATCGGGGAATCCCCGAGGGAGTATAACTCAAGTTGTAGATGTAGTAAGGCAAAAATCGAATCCTAACCTCAATTTCGAAATTTTTTTTTTTTTCACTATTAGGTAGAGATTACAAAGTCAGACCCCAGCTCTAGATGGCGTTGTAGAAAGGTAGGAAATAAATATGAGTATTTAAAAAGAAAACATTTTTTTTTATTTAGATGTTTATTTTATACATTGAATACCAAAAATATGCACGAGCGCCTTCAACACTGTTATTTACACTTAACGTTGATTCCTATCATCAAGTCTCTCGTATTTGTTGCGCTCTGGAAAAGATTTTGTGTTCGTCGAATATTTTTCGAAATACGATTTCCACTGAGAATTTTCTTTCTTCTTTTCCTCATTTTTGCAAGGAGGAAGAGGTTCGTATTTGGTAGTAGGACTGGTATTTTGATCCATCTTTATCAAAGTTCAAATGAGATATGTAAAATTCGCAGGCCTATATATATAAATATATAGCCTCAAGCAAGAGGAAGGGTGATTTCCCCCTCCCTTCGAGTTACTATTCCCATATCATCGAGCAGTCGATTGGTTTCTTCTCACCATCTATCTGACAGAAAGTTTCTTTGTAGAATATTTTCAGAAGTTTCACGTTGTGATGAGCACAGTTGATTTGAGAAGATGTTCCACCATCGTGATGAGTACAGATGGTCACTACCTTCAGTTTATCCAGTGGTGGATAGCCCATTTCAGCTATATCGTGAACGTTGAACTTAAAACGTTCGAGCCATTTTTTCTTCAAAGAGCCCATCACGAAAATTCGAGTAGCATCGCGAAGAGCTTCTCGAAGAATCTTGCCTATGTCTGTGTATGGTTGTTCACCAGCGCTCCAAGGTATTCCATGATAGTAGTGATACATCCAAGTGTTTTCTCTCTTGTATTTGTCGGTAAGACGTCGCCAAGGAAAGGGTTCTTTGAATAGTAACACCAGAGGATCGATGTCTCGATTGAGCGGTTCTATGGCTAACTCCTTGAGGATGAGGTCGTTGCCCGACTGCTTGTATCCTTGCATGCCCACTACGTACTCCATCTCGACGATTGATTTCTCTACTTTAGAACGAGCGCTTTTATAGGCTTCCACCCCTCTAGACAAGTTTCTTCACGTCCCCGCTGACAGGATTGTACTGGACTATGCGGTCGTGCAAGATCAGGCAGTAAGCCGAGGTGTTGGCGGGAAAATTGGCTCGAGATTCAAACTCCAGACGTACGTCGACGGGAGCGTTCTTCAACACCTCGCTCTGCTTGGAGCAGTCGATGACGTAGAGGGGGACGTGATTGATGAAATCCCCCTTTCTAAGCAAAGGTTCGGCGTTTTTTTCGTAGTACGCAGTCTGAAAGTTCGCGTACATATCGTACAAAACTGCGTACTGTTGTTGATCTATGTGGAGATTGAGATTGCCGTACGGATAGTACTGCGAATTGAGGAACAATTTCACGTTGTTCAGATTGCAGTGATCGAAACGACTGGCATTGACTGTTTTCGAGTTCTTTCGATTCGTTTGAAAGCCTAAAACGACCAATCTCGGCTTCTCCAGTTGATTGGATGTCTTGACTGTCCAGACGTGTCTCGTGGAGCTCGGCAGTACCGGATACTCGTAAAGCTCCCAACTCCTGAAACTCATACTGATGGGTCTGTTCTTCTCTATGTAATTCAGCAGACGTATTTTGTCGACGTTGGATGCTGCGATGTATGGCATCAACCACTCGATTCTCGTCAATGTTATCTTTAATTCTTCGTAAGTTATGTCATTGCCCGTACCTTGTTGACCTGTCTGAACAATTGCATTCAAATTGTTTCTCGATCTGGTGAGTATGAGTTCGTGCTTGACATTCGCTACGATCTTTCGATAGTCTTCGGCGAATCCGAGAATCATACTCAGTGGGATGGCGACATCAAAGTAGCCTTGATCGTTGGTCAGACTTTGCGTCTCTGCAACGTCGAGCCAACCCGCATTTTCCACGAGCACACTCTGACTCGGATTGAGTGACAGCCATCCTTTCATGATAGTTGTCAAACCGACGTTCTTACATTTATCGATTTCCACGGCATTGATTTCGTAGCGAATTTCCTCGAACATGTGGCAGAAGGCGTTGTTAACCAGAGTTATGTGCGCTACTGTATTTCCATCTGATTTTGTGAGTCTACCGCATATGTGTATCGTACTGCGCGACGGCAGAACGTACAAGTCTTGATGTTGGATAGCGATGCGAATTTCGTCGCTGTTGTTGAAGGACGAGGCAGTGTATGGTTGATGAGGATGCAGCTCGTAATGTGCAAGAGACTCATCGAATGCCACGGGAGACTGTATGCTTAGAATATCTTCCATGCTCTTTATTCGATATACAGCACAAGAATATACAAGTTATTTTCCACCACCACGGGCACTTATCACTCTTAAGTTTAGACTTTTTAGAAACTGAATGTTCTGACGTGTTAACGTTTTGGAAGTCCGTTGAAGACTGATGGGTGGTCGACATCTAGCTTGCCTTATATAGCCTCTACCGACTTTGAAGTTGTAAACGATTCCCATCTTATACTCGTTTGATATGTAATCTGATGGTAATGATTTCTCCACGAAAGTTGACTAGATTTCCGTCTTGATCGACTATACGTAATTGAAGATGACTAATGCTGTGGACCGTGACTGGAAGGTAAATGACCTGCGATGGCACCTCGATGATCTTATATCCTGGTGGTACTGCAGGAAAGAACTCGTGTATGGTATGAACTTGCTGACCTTTTATGTAGGCGCCAGTTGTTATGCTGCACTCCACTCGAAGAGCGTTGACCTTAAGTATGGCAACGGGTAGATCCGAGCTGTGAGTTAGATTCGCTGGGAGGAGTCTTTGAGCAAAGCCGAGCAGTGCACCTATGGAATCTCGTGGACGAAAATCGATGTTGTGACTGCACTTTATGATACTGCGAAGTGTATTATTGTTGGGCTTCAGACTGAATGAAATGCCCTTCTGCTCCAGAAATTCTCGCAGATAAGTATCTATATCCTCAATTTCGTAACTTCCAGTTGGTAACACGACATCTTCCTTACCGATGTACAGTTTGTTAGCACCTGTGTCGATATTGGGTATAGAATTGAAGGTTAAGAGCTCGACTAAGCCGAGAACGTAGTTTTTATGAGGTGATAGCTCGATTGGAGGAAAGAACTGAGTTTCTAGTACAGAAGATGTGTCTGACAGACTGATTGTCAGTGATTCACTCTCCATGATAGTTTGTTGCATAATGACTGATTGCCCGCACGTTCACGCCTTATATACGCGAAGTCTGTTGGTCAGAAACTCGAGACAGAGATGACCGCAGTTGACGGTGTTGTAGTCTTGATATCTCTCGTGATTGTACTTCACCTCGTTTACTCCCAAGTATAACGTTAGATCTAGTGGAGGCTGTAGATCACCGAAACTATCGAAATATATCACATCATTCCCTCGCTTGCGATATGCTACCCAATGAGTTCCCGGACCATCCGCATCGTCGAGGTTCACTACAGCTGATTCGTTACGACGTGGACCATCAGCGGGCAATGCATTTCTCATTAATACACCTCGAAAGTGGGGAATTCTCAATAGTTTGGCGTACTTGGAAATATCGATGTCGGTGAGTGCTCTATGTGGTAAGCTGCTCACTTTGAGGATCTTTTTTTTTTCTTCCTCAGTCCACTACCTCGGTAAGGCTTGAGACGAAGACCCAGTCCCGTTTTGTGAGGTTTCAAGAACAATCCTTTGCCAATAGCGATATCCTCCATCTTTTTATTATGACGACGGCTCTCCTCCAACTGCAACTTGGCAGCGTTGGCGTCGTTGACTGATTTCGTTATACCGGCCGCACCTCCAGCAATAGCGCCAGCTGCACTCAATCCAGCGAAAACGGGCACGAGGAATGGTAGAAATCCTCCTACCTTCGATGGTACAGGTAAGACACGTGGTACAATTATACTGCGCTTACCACCAGCCTTCTTGACAGCCTCCCGAGCACCTTTCAAGGCCGAAAGAATTGCTTTGCGAGAATTTTTGCTAGACACCATCGAATTGGAAGCAGCCTTGATGATGTTTGCTAATCTCGTAGGACTCTTCTTCTTTCTCACACCCATTCCAAGTTTTGATTTCATCTTCATGACGTTTGCTATTGAGTAAGCTGCGGCTTTTTCACCTATACCCGAATCTTTGGCCAAGACTCTTTGCCAAGCTCGATCGGCTAAGACTTTGTCCGCCTCGTGTCTGGCCTCGATGTTTTCGCGATTCTGCGAGTAGGCTATGTCGTGCTCTTTGCAGGCACTGTCGAGAGGATTGATTCCTGGATCACCGCGAGCTAAGCGTTAGAACAATCCGTTAAACTTCCTATAGTGAATTTTGACACTATAGAGGAGCAGCAGAGAAAAAAGATGAAGCGTCATGGACGACTGCTTCCAGACAGCATTCGAGCAGTATTCTGCGGTCCATCGAACTGTGGTAAAACTAACAGTCTGCTTGCACTCATAACGCACCCCAATGGGTTCCGATTCGAAAACATTTACGTCTATTCGAAGTCGCTAGATCAGTTGAAATATCGATTCCTTAAGGAGCTCTTGAAACCGTTGAAGGGTATACAGTATTTCGCTTTTAGCGAGCACGACGAGGTTGTATCTCCCGAGAAACCATTATCCAATTCCATCATGATATTCGACGATGTGGCCTGCGAAAAGCAAAACAATATCAGAGCCTATTTCTGTATGGGAAGACACAAGAACGTCGATTGCTTCTATCTGTGTCAATCGTACGCCCACATTCCTAAACACCTCGTGCGAGATAATGTGAATCTACTCGTCGTCTTTCGACAAGATGATGTAAATATGCATCATCGGTATGACGACCACGTCAATACCGATATAACCTATCCTGAATTCAAAGACCTGTGCTCGAAATGTTGGCCGGACGATAAGCATGCATTCTTGATGATCGACAAGGACAGTCCAATCAACGATGGTCGATACAGAAAGGGTTTCGATCGATTGGTAGTCTCGATGATACGTATAAAGTTGACAGTGAGCATGATGCAACGCAGATCTTTAAGGAAGCTGACACATCGTTTGAAACAGCAGCTGAAGAAGATAACGAGGAAGCTGATCATTCGAAAAATCAAGAAACTGATAAAGAAGATCGTCAAAATAAACATAAATTCATGCTTGACCCAAGATATAGCAAGAATATGGACAAAATTTATGGAGTGTACAAGGAGAAAGGTGCTTACATGATTGGAAATTCTTCGATACTTTTCGAAGATCTTCATGTGAAAGTAAATGACAAAAGTTATGCTAAAACTCAAGGATTATTGGACTTGCTTATATCTAAGTATCCCAATAGACAGTTGATTACTAGCGATGACTTGAAGAATTATCGAGAGATTCTTGAAGCATCCAGTGCGCACAAAAAGAAATTCAACCCCAATGAATCTATTCGCGTGCACAATAGTAAGAAATACAGTGACTATATTGCCCCTCTTTTCACGGTGGTGGATGAATCGAGAAAACTAAAATCTACTTCGAAAACAGGTGGACTACTGCGACATCAACTCCCTCCATACAAAATTGCAAGACTAGACACGAAGATGGATTACGTCTACTGGGATGATCCGAATGAACTCGTAGATAGACTCCGCCTACTGATGGCTGAGCAATCAGCTGGTAATCCCAGTCACACCAATGAGATTCATTCGATCATAGAGGAACTTCGCGAGGCTGGCTATATATATTGAGCTGCACGCGAACATTTCATTCATTTCAATCATGAGCGTCGACGTGTTCGGACGTAATCTGAAGAAAAAAGAGGGTAGTCGCGGTCCTCCAGGTATTGGCTACAAATTGACAGCAGACGGTCAGTACGACTTAGAGAACAAGAGACTGTGTAACGTTTCGGAGCCTCAGCAGTTGGGCGATGCAGTGAACCTGACAATCTTGTTTGTTTGTTGTTACGGAAGTACGTAGTGTGTACGAGGTTACAGCTCGCTTGAGGAAGGATCTCGACGATGCACAATTGGAGCTACAAATTTTAAAAATCAGAGTGCAGAGAAAGTGAAGAAAATTGACCTAGCTATCGAGGAATTGTACAACCTAGTGTTCAGCAGCTCGAACGTTAAGGAAAACGATGGCACATAGGGGAGTAGTGGAGGAACTTCATAAGCCAGCGTGACGCAACTATCCACGTCGTAAATGTCGAACGCTTCAATCGCATGTTGAAGAACAAGATGTGGATACAGTTCAGCTTACGAAGAAATTACAAATGGTTGGACATACTACCTAGACTAATTGAAGCTTACAATGATACGAAACATCGAACTATAGGTATGAAACCTAAGGACGTTATAGCTGCATACGAAGCTCAAATTCTCGATCGACTCTCCTCCATCGATGCGAAAGCTCTAAAGAAACCGAAATTCAAGTTGAACGATAAAGTTTGCGTGAGCAAGATTAAACAGGCTTTCGAGAAAGGATACACTCCCAACTGGTCAACAGAGATCTTTACGATTACCAAAGTATCCAAGACGAAGCCAGTTACATATCATTTGAAAGATTACAAGGATCAGCCAGTGAGCGGTAGTTTCTACGAACAGGAACTCTCGAAAGCGAAGTATCCCGACGTCTATCTCGTGGAAAAAGTTATCAAGAGACGCGGTAATCAAATCTATGTTAAGTGGTTGGGTTTCGACAGCTCTCACAACAGCTGGACCGACAAATCATCTGTGTAAAAAAAAAAAATGATCTGGAATGAAGAATTTTTTTTAAACGTATAATATGCAAGTGTTATTTCTTATTCTAAATAATTTTATTTTTTTAAAGATAGTGAGAGCCCCCACCTTTGCTCTCACCTGTGAGGTACTTCCAACTCAACGTCACTAATGAACCTCTTACCACGAGTGGTGAGAGGCGCATGCGTGCCTCGTATACCTCTCCATTAATCTCTTTTTTTTTTTTTTTTATTTTACAAACAATAAATAAAACAGTTTATTTGAACTTTTTCTTTATTGAACATTAATCACTGAATAATGCAGTATATTAATCACTAAATTCAATGTTATTGTGATCGGTATATGTAACGAATAACTTGTATCGCTGAATGGACTCTTGCAGGCTCTCGAAAAAGTCTTCGTTCGCAATGAGTGCATCTGATACTCGGCCTAGGAGGAACATCTGGAACTCGTTGTCCAGCTCCGCGACGACTCTTTTGCCGTACCTGGTGCTGACCTTCCTCAGCGCTGTCACCAAGAATTTCTGATTACTCGCACACTCGGAGAACTTCTTCGTGGGCAAAAAAGCCTCCACGTGCGATCTGGTTCAGCTTGTTCACGTCCATTTTCTGAAACAAGCGAATGATTCTCGTTGGGATTTTTTTTTCTACGACAGAGAACTCTAACACACTCACCTCTGAGTAATATTGTATACGCTTCTGGTATTCAGTGCTCCTTTCGAGACCTCTTGCTCTTTGGCTCTTCGACCAACTGAATGATACCAGCTCCACAGCGCGCCGCCTTATGTAGGGTTGTTCCAACCATTTCCGCGGTCGACGGGTCCGCGCGTGCTCCGGCCGGCGGGTCCGCGCGCGCCCCGACAAGATTCAGCAGGAGCTCCTCCTCCGATATGGCGTAGTGCCCCCAGGGAAGTGTGTCCGACTCGCCGGGGACGAGGTAGCGCTTGTTGTCGTGTGGGCACAGCGCTATCTTGCTCTCCTTCTCACTGCGTACAACGTGAAGTCGAGAGCGGATGTTGCACTGCTGCCGTGTTTGCCTCGTGTTCTGGCGTAGACACTTCACGTAGTCGTCGAACGTGATGGTCGTTCTGACGACGGCAGCTTTCACACCCTTAGCCTTCTTTATGGTGTCTTGGCCCTCGATCTTCACGCAGTACATCTTACTGCGCAAACCCACAAACTCCGTCATGACACGGCCGCCACACTCGTCCTTCATGAGGCCGACCACTTTTTTGTTGACACTGTGTGCTCGGGACACAGGGGCAGGTCCTTGTGAGCATCGTGAAGTGTCTCAGGGTACTCGAGGTCAACCTCTAGTATGTAGCCCACAGGATGATCGTCTGACACTACGAAGAAGTCGGGTGCCTCGAGGGCGACGTTGACCCACTTGAAGCCGCCGTATGGCAGACACTCTCGCATCGCCCAGCCGTAGAGATTGTTAACGTCGAAGTACACGAGATACTTGGACTCCTCTGCCTCGTTGTAGTCGTCTCCCATGTATCGGTTGTTGGCCTTGGCGTAACGATTGGAGCACTGACTCACACCACCCTTTATACCTCGCTCAACGAATAGGAGCATGTCGACGTCGGTCAACAGCTCGAGCTCGATGTTCGTGTACTTGAGCATGGCATCCCACGTGAGGCCAGGGGTGGTGTAGTAGTGTGCGGGATCGAGGCCGTAGGCTTCGAGACAGTTGTCCCTGAAGTTCTCGAACACGTCGGCAAGAAGGAGCACGTCCGTCTTGAGATACAGGTCCGAGTAATCTCCGAGAGTCTGGATGTCGAAGACTCGCCACACCATCTTGGCGTGTTCGTAATCGTCGTTAGAGATGTGACTATCGTTCAGTTTGCTGTAGAACTGCTCCTTTGTAGGCAGCTCAGTGTCCTGGAGCTTGTCGAAGCAGCTAATGTAGTCGTAAGGGAATACCCCCTTCCTCTTCAACAGCTCGATCTGATCAGCTGTGTAGTCCAGTTGGAATACTCCCTCTGCTATGTTCAGTTTCTCGAGGTAGGAGGCGAGTTTCTCTAGGCTAGATGCCATGAAGCGATAAGAGTCGATGAATCGGAAATTGAACTCCGTACCCTCGACAAACTTGGAGAAGGAGATGTATCGCTCCTTGGTCTAAGGTATGAGCGACACTCGACCCTTGAAGCAGGTTGCTATCTCCTTGATGAAGAGATGAGAGTCGTAGCTGCTGAGGTTGTGGAATATCACGGGTATGGTCCTCGAGTCATTGTAGTTGATGTTGCACTTGTTGTGCGCTGGACCACGGTACCTGAAACATTGAACATTGTGAGGTTAGAAATAAACAATTATGATTATTTTATGCATATATAATTGAGTGCACATACCTTCCCGTGAGGTGGCAATGATCCTTGATCTTCCTATCATCAGCTGAGAATGGCTTTCTGCAGATGTGGCAGACTCTCGCTCTCTCGAACTCCTCTCTTTCCAAAGCTGTGAGTGCATTCATTGGTTTGGGATTCTTGTAGATTTCATCCAGCTCCTCGGCCAAAGCTTGCAGGCTCTTGACGAACCACTCAGCTAAGCCTTGAGAGCCTTCGTCCTTCTGTCTGTAGCATTTGTACTCAGAACGAGCATAATCGAAGCTATATCTGAGGTAGTAACCGACACTGAATGGTTCGTGCTGCTGGTACGCACGCTCATCGTCTTCTACGGATCGCAATAGGCACTCGAAGTTGGCGTAGACGACGAATGGCACTCGCTCTCTGTGACCAAAGTTCTTGAACTTTAGGATCTTGTCGTGTTTCGTGGGTAGTTTAACTTTGCACTGATTGACTTGTGCGCAATCGACCTCGTGAGCACTCAGTTTGATCTCTGTCCAAAAGTAGTGGAGACAACGTTCACAGATGTATTGCTTACATTTTTTGTTCGACGTTTGTGCTCTCACTAGCCTGGACAGATCGTTTATCCAAACGTAGTGGAATTTCGGCAATAGCTCGATGTCGCCATCGTCCTCATCTTCCTCCTCGTCCACATAGTAATCTTGCACGAGGAGAAGGTTGACGTGTTGGATCTTCTTCGACGCTGTCACATGACACGGGGACACTTCGAATCTCTCACCCCTCTTTTTGAGAATGTACAAGTTCAACGACACATCGTTCAGCTTCTCAAACTTGACGATGTGTTTCGGAGACACTGGGAAGTCGATGCCTTGGAAGTTCAGCTCATCCGCGAATTCCTCGTACTTTGAAACTCTATCTGCGTGATGTGATGGAGGATGCAGCGCGGATAGCACAGCCCACTTGAAACACTGGTTGTCGTTGTATTTCACGTTGATACAGGCATGCTTCGAATTGATGAGGGGTGGTAGTTCTATGTAGGAGCTTCCTCTCAATAGATTCAACTTGTTCACGTTCACTGTCAAGTTTAGAATGGAATGTAGGGTCCAGCCGGAGTCTCGTTCTTGGAATTCTTCCATGTCGCGTTCTATGGGCTGTTGGACGTTCGCAGTGAACCACTCATTCAAGTCAGTGGTCTGGTAAATCGACGCACTCTTCGTGCTGAAGTACTTGATGTCCTTGGTTTCCTCGTCATTCTTCACGATCATGTACTCAGCTGTCAGCACAGTATTCACTTTCACAGCATTGTGTTCGCGGAGCGCCAACTCGATCTTCGAGGCGAAGAGAGCTCTAGCGTCATCCATGAACGTGGAGATGTCCAGATGTCTCAAGTTCGTGATCACACCTGATCTGATACGACTTACAAAGGCCAACTTCACTTCATTCCAGGCTACACTTGGCTGTTGTTGGAGGTTTCCACCACGCTTGACACAGCAGCTCATTCTGTGTCGAATGGTATGCAGGAGTGCCACTGTAGACTGGTACTTTTGTCTCTCTGGCACACTGAGCCTTGGCGTCTCCAAGAGGCGCTCGAAGGTAGTGATGTGATCGGGGACGATGACGTTGGTCCAGCGTTCCATCGATGCATCGTCGATGGCACCCTCAACCATGAGACTCAGTGCCTCCTGCATCATGGCGATGGCCTCCCTGCAGTCCTCCGCAGAAGCCATGGTGATCCTGAAGAGTGTCTTCTTCGTCGAGGGTCTTCCTCTAGGTATTCGAAAGATTTGCTAACTCATCGAAGAACTTTTGATACTGAGGAAACCTCGGATCCCTGGCTCCTTATATACACCTAAGAGAGCTACTTGTTGGAACAGATATTGGAAAACCAGCATCGACTTGAAGAAAGTTCTGATCGATGCTCGCAGAGACCTACAGGTTAGAGCAGGTTCTCCGAGACCTGCATCGGCTCGCAAGGGCTCAGCAATTTCTACAAATCGGTAGTACCTGCACATACTTGTCATAGTAAAACGTGGTGGGGTAAGCCTCAGAGAAGGGTATAAAAGGGGTGACTGCATCCAAGTGATTCAATTGCCATCGATATGGAGTTCGTAGTGGACGTACAAGGCTTCAAGAGACCGGTGAACGACTTCGTCTTCAAGGAGGTGGTCGTGGTTCCTCTCCAGGAAGACTCTCTGCCGTCCGTCTACCTCTTCCAACCACCGACCAGCTGGGACTACCTACCTTCCAAGTACAAGAGCGAGAATCGATGGTTAGAGTACAACTACCACGGGATACCCTGGAGCTCGGGCGACATCTGCTACGACGAGATCACTAACACCATCCAGAACGTGCTGCGAAATGCGAGCAAGATCTACGTCAAGGGTCTTGAGAAAAAGAAGTGGTTGATGGGAGTGACGATGACTTACAACGTCTACGATCTGGAGGAACTGGGATGTCCTTCACTGCAGAAGCTCCAGAAAGCCACGACGATCAACACAACCTGCTCGCATCATCCATCGAAGTGGGCCCCGATCTGTGCCGTGCACAACGCCAAGATAATGAAAGAATGGCTGTTGGGCCATCGTGGGGTTGACGAGGTCGATTGCGGATGGAGCACCGAGTGTCTCGCCTCCTCGTCACCGCTCAGAAACTATTACAATGATGTAGATAATACGTTTGAATAAAGTAAAAAAAAAAGAGAGAGATAAACGGAGAGGTAAACGAGTCGCGCATGCGCCTCTCACCACTCGTGGTAAGAGACTCATTAGTGACGTAGAGCTGGAAGTACCTCACAGGTGAAAGCGGAGGTGGGGGCTCTCATCATCTCTCTAAAAAAATTACTAGTTCGCGGTTAAAAACATGCTCTTGGATTCAAGGCCATCTTTAGTTTAATAAAAAAAATTTTAAGTTACCTGCGTGGTGAAAGCATACTCTCGGATTCAAGGTCATCATTAATTTTTTTTAAGGAAGTGGTGAGAGCTCCTACCTCCGCTCTCACCTGTGAGGTACAACCAATTATCTCTACCTCTCCATTGACTTCCTTTTTTTTTTTTTTTTAATACAATTAAAAATCCTTATATTGTAATCTTCGACGCTTGACGTCTACGACCTTCGATGGTCGGGTGGCCTTGCGCACGCAGGGATCATCCTCCTGGGCTGGTGAGCGACGTCGACGATGAGGTGCGCGCTTCTCATCAGCACAGCGTACAGGAGAATTTTCTTTCTCCTCGTCGTCACTTGATGGTGCGCTCTGCTGACGAGGAGGGCATACCTTCGCCAACTCCTGCATCGCAAGCTCGCCACTGCTGCTGCTCGAGAGCTGGAGGTCGACGGCCAGCACAGCCCACTTCCCCGGTACCTCCTTCTTCGTCGACGGTAGACGAGGAACGGAGTCTACCTCCAGCAGGGTCCTCTCCAGCAGGGAAGCCGCCGCCACCAAGCTCTCCTCCATTTCGGAGAGGCCAGTGCTGTGCGCTAGGGGAGACCAGGAGAGAGGAGAGTCTTCCTCCGAGCTCATCGCGGCCATGGTCTCGTCGTGTTTTAACTATGAAAAGAAAAATGTGAAAAATTATTTAATTATTGACAAAATGATCTACGTGTTAATACTTACGGCAAATGGTGGCAGAGGTAGCTCCATCGCGATCCTAGCCCTCTGCAGACGAGAATCGTCGAGATGGTCTGGTAGGCCACAGAAACAAAACATTTCTTAATTCTTACTCTAAGGCAAGTCGTGTAAATAATGACGGTTCCCCGCTCCGCGATCTCCTTTATAGGGTCGATGGGTGATGCAGTTCAAACTTGCATAGCGATATCGGATGCTAGGAATACGACGAGCAGCCTCGAACCGGCACGGCAGCTTTGGATATACATACGGGTCATTCTGTAGGAAACGCAGTTCGAACTTGCATAACGATATCGGATGCTACGAGTACGACGAGCAGCCTCGAACCTGCACGGCAGCTTCGGATATACATACAGGTCATTCTGTAGGAAACGCAGTTCGAACTTGCATAGCGATATCGAATGTTGCGAGTACGACGAGCAGCCTCGAACCTGTATTGGCAATGTCAGATACTACGAGAGATCGACGAGCAGTCCCGTACCTGTGTATGACGTCATCAATTTTGTATCTTGCTATATGTAATAGCTATGATAAAGGATATCGATGCGTATTTACACCCCTTTGTCGATTAATGCTAGACTTGGAGCAGGGTGGGGTGAACCATACTTAGTGGGGTTCCAACTTTGTAATCTCTACCTAATAATGAAAAAAAAATTATTCGAATTTGAGGTTAGGATTCGATTTTCGCTTATCACTCGCGAACTACAGTGGGTAGAAGGAAGCTGTCAAGTCATTTCGCTGCGTCTCAACGCTCTCCATATAGAGACACAGGTTGTACTCGAAAATATTGAATTTTGAGGTTAGAAATGCATTTTTTGTCAATATCTCGTCAGGGGAGGGTTTTAGAGAAAAACGGACAAAATTTTCACCCCACCAAGTGGGGTTTACCCCAACTTTGTAATCTCTACTTAATAGTGAAAAAAAAAAGAAATTTCGAAATTGAGGTTAGGATTCGATTTTTGCCTTACTACATCTACAACTTGAGTTATACCCCCTCGGGGATTCCCCGATGTCATCAGCTCACTCGGTCACAGCCCGGTCGGTAACTTGGGTTATCAGCTCGGTCGGTAACTTGGGTCAGCTACCTTACCGGCTGGGTTAGCCGAGACATGAACCACTTGAGTTAGCCGAAACATGAACCACTTGAGCTAGCGATCTACCTTACCGACTGTCGGTAAGGTAGATCCCTGAAGTGGGCCAGAACCCCCCTAGCTTACCTACTAATAGCATTTGTCGTTTTTCATATCTGAAAGTACAAATTTTAATAAATTATTAAACGTATACAAATTCATGCACTGAGGTAAAGTAATAGATAATGTATATTGAAACTTAATATATGAGTGAAAGGGAAATCATATGAATAATATATTTAATGAATAAATTCACGTATATCAATGACCTATATGAAGATTTTTTTTAATTTTCAAAAGATTATTAAACAGATAAGTTTAATTACATTTGATTTACAGACAAGTAAATCAAATGGATAATTGTACTGTTTTCATTAAATTTAATATAGAGCGCATAAAATTTATGGAAAAAAGAATTTGAATAATACCTATGATAAAATGCCGAATATTTTGAGAAGTTAAATGAATTCTTGAATGCTTCAGGATGAGCCTGCCCTCTTCTAGTTGTAGATGGATATAGACGACGCACAATGTTGGCTCCTTTTTTATATATATAGAATGTTGTGGCAAAGTGCTAATACAGCGTTGCTCTTAGTGCTCTTGTACGTACAAAATACACATGCCAAATGTGGTACAATATTACTGCATCTACAATTATACATAATATGTAATGTGTAAAATACAAGAACATGTAGTGCAAAAGGCGCAATGTAAGGCGTTATTAGTTTATAATACTACAGTTTGAAATGTAGTTACAGACCCCTAGAAGAAAAGTACAAAAAAACTATCAAAGTCACTCATACAATACAATAAACAAAGTAAATCTATTCTACAGATTTTTATAAAAACAATATTTACTATTGCAAAGCTTCTTTTAGGAGGACGCTTTATATATCTAACCTAACCTACATGTATAGTATAATCTTTCGTTTTTACGAACGAATACCCATTAACCATCTTTATTATATAATAATATTATTTTTTTTTTACTTAATCTATTCTAAAAAAGTTTCTTTGTGGTCATATTCGCATATCGCACAGAAAAAATGGAAAAGAATCACGGAACAGGAATACGAGGTTTACATTTCCAGGACTTCTATTAGCATCTATTATCTAATCCATCCATGTAACAACATTATCCGCGCTAATACAACTTATACTTACTTGTGTCTTGTATACAAAAAAGCCGAAAAGCCGTGCATACTCATACAAGTTCAAGTTGCGGAAATACCTCCTCTCTGCGGCGGACCAGTGTTCTAGAAAATTGGTCAGCATCCTTATCAGACTGATCAAAGAGTAGAGTGCAATAGCAGTGCTTAAAAGACGGAAAAAGAGCGACATTAAGAGTCTTCATAAACGACGAACACCAGGTACAATCCTTTATGGACGATCGCAATTTGAAAATCGGCATCTGAAAATCCTTCCGTTCTTAAGATTTCGAAGACTAAGGTACAGTCGTGTGAATTGATAATTTGATGGACGAAAATTTGATGGACGATTCGAAGGACGTCGTCTCAGATCTGCATGTAGGTAGTATTTTCATAGATTTTTGTACAAAGTATCAAGTTAAAGATAAAGTGTGTATGTACATGTGAGAAACAAGGAGTGAAAGCAGAAAGAGAGAGAGAGAGAAATAACGAAAAAGCTGTTTGTGCTTACATAGTCGGAGAGAGAGAGAAAAGCGAGAAAGACAGTGTCTCTCGAGGTTGTCTAATTTTCGGGTTATTATGTACGAATTGTGCTTTGATGTATTTTTAATTCGAAAAATAGTGTTTGGGAAATATCCGTGTAAATATGTGTCTGTGTGTGTGTACGCCTGTATCTCATCTTCTACTTAGCGGATTTTAAGCCATCAAGTCTCATTTTCTTTGTTTTTACGGTTTGTCTATACGGCGAGCATGGCGTAAACAAAATGCGATAAATCGCGTACGCGAAACAATACGCAACAAATTCCCCACTCAGAAACTTTCCCTCGCGTCGTGTACCGTTTAGCGCACAGATATAAAACCTCTTTCGCGTACGCAAAATTTCGTACATTATGTTGACGCATTTTTTTTATTCAAGATATTATTTTTTGTGATAATGTTATTAAAAAAGTTAATATAAGTTAATTGCTTGATATGTACCTAAAAAAGAATAAAATTAATCATCTTTTTACCGCGGAGAATTGAAATTATCGTTTGTCATTCTTTTATTATACACGAAAAAAAAACATTATTAAAGATTATGAAAACCATACACTACTTTATTTTTGAGTGATTTGGTTGGGAAGATCAAGAGAAAAACACCAAATACTGAAAAAGTCGTTTTTCTATAACACGCGATAACTGGAGTAAAAATGTCAATAATGAAGTTCAAATTTTGGATTTAGCGAGCATTATACAACACCTTGATCCCTTTCTTTGGGCTGTTCACAAAACTAGTTAGTTTCGAGGATATTAAGGTTTCAAAATTGTTTTTTTTACCCTGTATACTCTGCATAATTGAAAAATACATCACTTCTATCTTTTATTAAATCTAGCTTTTATTAAATAGATTTTAATCCATCTATGCTTGTTATTTATATTTATTCTTTTACTAATTTATAAAAAACATGATTTTCTGTCATTATGCACGTTTTTTCATCGCGATTCTTCGATTACTAGCAATTGTAGATGTAATCCGCGAACCATCCTAACTATTATAACTCGCAAAACCGTCATTGTAGAAGTTATTAGAACCATAGACCACTTCAATTTTCAGTCATTCCAAGGAACAGATCGGATAAAAAATGAGAAGTTAACTTAACGATTTGCAGAGTACCTTGATCCGTTTTTTATAGCGACTTTTTAGTTTCGAAAGTTCTGTTTTTCTGATAAATTTATTAAAAAAGTTTATAAAGTAAATTGCTTTGTGTTTCAGAAAGAAAAGAAAATTGCCTATCGTTTCACCGTGGATTTATTTTATCGTTTGTTATACTTTTATTGTACACCATAAAGTACAATAAGGAACAGACATACTTATACACAGTAGATAATAGCATAAGAATAAGTTATGTATCAATTTTTTCCTGATTTAATATTTCTAGGCGCTTAAATGATTAATTAAAACTTCATATGTTTGAGTAGTTTTTGAAACGGTAGCTCTCCAATGTGGCGGCTCGAAGGATAAAGACCTCACTTAACGTACAGGCATTTGAGTACATAAATTCATTCATCATATTACTATTTTGATTTTGAAGCGTTCTTTCTCATCTCTATTATGATTTTAGAGAAAACAATATGGTTACATATTAGAATTAATTTGCGTATATACATCTATATACATTTTGATCCTTCGCGCCGTCATATTGATCAAATGAGCTCTGAATTGTTTAAACATACTATTAGCAATCTGAATTTTCCAAACATTATTACTTAACAAATATTGCAGTAAAAATCGTAACTCTTGCACTTTTGTGTAACATTTAATCTTAGCTTTATTATAAAAAAGGTTTTAAAAATCATATCTGTTCCCTATTTTATGAAACTGTTGTAACTCGAAAACTGTACCTCAAACTTTTATACAAAAAGCGAGGATTATTGAACATTATTACATATATATACCACCTTTGATTTGGAGTCATTTTATGAGGCAAATCTGTAGAAAAACACCAAAAACTGAAAAAATCGTTTTTCTATAGCACACGATAATTGTAGTAAAAAGGCAATAATCAAGTTCAAATTTTGAATTTAGTAATCATTATACAGTAGTTCGATTCCTTTCTTTGGGTTTAATTTTAAAGTAAAACATAATATTAAAGGAAGCTGCGTGCCAAATAATAGGCAGTGATTTTTTCTTATGGGCGTCGCTGGGACCGTGTTATATCTCCTTGAGAGCTTAAAATGTTGTTCATTTTGCGGTATAGTGCCAATTGAAAATGAGGAGGGGATAATTGTGGTTCTTGGTGTTAAAAAATACGATTGTGAAGGATTTTTATGTGTAGAGTATCTTCGGTGTCGTTATATTTAAAAAAATGGTAACAAAATTAATTGTTTAATAAAAAATATGACTGGCATAGTTGACTTAAGCCTTGTAAAAATATTAGTAAAGTCTCATCATAATGTTTTATTTTTAGATTGCAAATATGTCAGTTCCAAATGCACAATGCATTGACCAAAATTTTTATGTGGTAATTGTTTTCCAAGAAGAAAGCGCAAAACAACCAGAAGTTGTTCCCATAAGACGGTTACGCAAAAACAACACGACAGTGTTGTGGCCTACAACCATCATTGTAAGCAAAAAAATATCACGCAATCATATAATGAAAATGGAATCAACAGATGAGTCGAACGAGTTCGATGTATCTCAAATATACTAAAAAACAGGTTAGCTGAGTGTACAAGCATCTTTTTGTAAGACAACCCTAAGTTTCGGATTTGTTGTACCTATTTTGCAAATATACAATTTTTCACTGGCGAGCTAAAAAAGGGAGCAACGTGCAAAATACTATTATTGGATACCAACGGTGTAAACTGTGCTTTTTATACGGAGTGTGGAATTTGCGATGATAGCGCGCTAGAACAAGCAGAAGGCGAATACTGCAACCATCAAGGTCAAAAAGCTCCTTGGTACACACCATTTTTTTTGTAACGCAAGTGTTTTTCTGGCTGTTTTGCGGGTGTAAATTTGAGGCGAGATTTATACGAAAATCGCGCTTGTATTACAGGTAGGGACTACGGTGATTGATTTTCAACCTTCATACGTCTTATGGCGGGTAAAAAGTGATTTAGCATTTATCGCAGTCGTGCATTTAATAGTTTTTTTATTTTTAGTTACAAATAGTTTTCAAAAAGCACTGGAAATGTGAAGAAAAGTGAAGTGAAGAAAGTATTGAAAAAAAAATAGAGGAACTAAAAGACCCAAAGTTAAGAAAAGTTAAACATAAAATGAATTTTGATAGTGACAGTGATGATCATCCTCGTAAGAAAAAAAGAAAGACCGAAAATATATTGAAAAGTTCGACTCTGGATCAAGTATCTGATGATTTGATGGAACTCTTTACGCATCAAGAGATACAAATGGATGATGTTGAGAAAGGTATTTTTGACTTTATTGGTTAAATGAAATTTAAATTCAATTAAATTGAAATCGCTGTCAATGTTTAAATACTGTTATACTTCGAAGTTACTCCTAAGTACTGTAGTATATTATGTACCTATACACAACGTGCATTTTTCCTTGCAAAGATATGAAAAACCAAATCTTATTAAAAAATTGTTTCAGCTGAAGTAGGAAAATTGCGCGGCAACACATTATCACAAGAACAAAAAGAACGCAAAAATTAGTCGACGACACATTATCGAAAGGACAGAATGAAGACATTAGGCGACGACACATCATCGAGAGAACACAGTAAAACTGGTAATTAACAATTGAAATTGTCAAAAACCATTGCCAACAATTAAAGGTTTAAAATATTCTTTCTTCGTTAATATATATAAATGAACGATCTATCCGCTCGTACTTCATGACTTAAAAAAACCATGCATTCGATTAAATTTTTCTTTCGGTAGAATGATTCGTTAAAATTAAAACTATGGTGCTCTGGTTTTGATATTTATGAAAATGCAATTTATTAAAATGTACTTTTAAGCTTAACTTTCCAAAATCCACTACAAATGTAAAAATATTTTTTCCAGATATTCAGATTTTAAACTCTTTTTACATTTGTTTGAAATATTTGATGTTCAAATAATGAATAGTTACTTCTGCTTTACTCGTATAATATATCTACTTACACAGCTAATATTAATTCTTTTATTTTCAGATGGAGAGCACTAACAGGTAATAAATATAATTAAAAAAAATATACTTTATTCAATATAATAGTTTTTAAAGTTACATTGTATTTTAATTTCCTCTCTTTTCTCTTTCTCTCTCAATTATTCTTTTTTTCCATTGTTTGTGTATCTGTGTGTGTGTGTGTGCTTGTGTCTGTCTGTTGTTTGCGTGGTGTGTAATTTCATTCCTGTGTGTGTCTAGTTAGTGATTGTGTGTCAGTGTAACTGTTCTTGTAGTGTATTTTCTTCTCTCTTCTTCTCTTCTCTTTTCTTTTTTCTGTGTTTCCTTCTCTCCTTTCCTTTGTTTCCTCATCTTTTTCCTCTCTTTCTCTTCTCTTTTTGTTTTCTATCCTTTAATCTTGTCTGTGTCATGGCTTTCTAACCTCTCCGCTTTCTCTTCGCCTTATGTTGTTGCCTCCCCTCTTTTGCGCGTTCTTAAACTGATTGCGCGTGACCCACTTGCGCCGCCTCTCTCGTTCCGTTTTCCTGTTCGCTTTCATTCCGTTCCGCTCTTTTCCTTATCCATTTTATTTGTAGTAGCTTTCCTAGATTTTTCTGCCGTCCGTTTATTTTCTCCTGCCATGTTCCTTCCGTTTTCGTCTTTTTGCACTCTTCGATTACGTACTTTGCCGTCTCTCTCTTTCCTTTGCATATTCTGCATTTTCTATTTTCTTCTTCTGTCTAATATTTATTGGCTTTTGTTTCGTTTCCCATTCTAAATCTTGCTTGCATCTCCAGTTCTTTGTTTCTCTTCTTTCCTCCTCTTCTTCCGGAGCTTCTCCGTAGCTAGCTATTATCTCTTTTACTTCTTTTGCAAATTCTGATTTTTTCATTTTCTCGTTCCACTTCTGCCTTTCTATGTCTTTGCTTGTCTGCTCTAGGTCTGGCCATACTGGTCCTTCTTCTATCATTTCCATGTATCCTTGTAGTGAGATTCCTCTGCCTTCTAGAAATTCTCTCCTTGCGTTCGCGTCTTTCCTTACTCTCTGTTGCCCTCTCGCCTCCTTCTGCAGCTCTTTTCAGCACTCTTTTAACAGCGTCCTTTCCTTTGCTGCCCTTAGTTTCTCTTCATATTTTAACGCTCTTTTCCCTGCTGTGACCGCTATTCCTTCTCTTCTTGTTTCTAACATTAGTACGTGTCTGGGGGTGTTCCTGTCTGCTTTCAGCACCCATTTCATGTACTTATGCTGGATCCTTTCTATTTCTTTATATTCCTTCCACCCCCATATTTCCGCTCCGTATAGTATCACCGATTTTATCAGGCAGTCGAAGAGCTTCATTCTCAGATGCCAGTTTTCTTTGAATAGTATTTTCCCCTATGCTCCAGATTCTCCTAGCGCTGCATTCGCCTCCCCTTTTACTCTTTTTATTTGATCTTCTTCCTTGTTATTGCATTTCATTTCGTACCCCAGGTATGTGAACGTCTTGACTTCCTCTATTTCTTTCCCATCCCATTCGAAGGTGACCTTCTTCTTCATACCTCCTCTTTTCCTGCATCTCATTATTTTCGATTTTTCGACATTCAGTTCCAGCCCTTTCTTCTTTATGTATTTCTTAAACCTCTTCAGCATTTTCTTCATTCCTTCTTCGTTATTTGCCATTAATACTATGTCGTCTGCATAACCTATTGAGTGTACTTTCCTGTTGCCTAGTGTCAGCCCTCCTTCTTGTACTTTCCCCATTTCTTGTTCTAGATCTGCGAATGCTATGTTAAACAACGCTGGACTGAGAGGGCACCCTTGCCTTACTCCTTTTTCTGTTTTGAATTTCCCTGTCCTTGTTTTGCCAATTCTTACTCTGCTATGTGTGTCTTTGTATCTCTCTTTTATTTTCCTTATGTACTTCTCTTTTACTTTTTTCTTTTCCATCATTTCCCATATCTCTTCTCTTTTTAATTTATCAAACGCCGCTTGCATGTCTGCGAAGAATAGAAACACTTTTCCTTTTTCTTTTTTTATTTCTTTCTCTACTATGGCTTTAACTATATATATCGCATCTATTGTGCCTCTTCCTTCTCTGAACCCCATTTGTGTGTCATCTAGTACCTTCTTCTCTTCCAGCTCGGCCCTTAATTTATTTTCTATTATATTTGCGTAAATTTTATATCCCGTGTCCATCAGCGTTATTCCTCTATAGTTTCCTACTTCATCCTTATCTCCTTTTTTATAAATCAGCGCGATCAGTCCCGTGTTCCATTCCTGTGGGAATCCATTCCCTTTCCATATCTCATTTAGGATGTTGTATAGGAAGTCTTCAGCTCTGTCCCCTCCAAATATCCATGCCTCGTTCTGAATCTCATCTTCTCCTGCTGCCTTTTTCTTTTTCAGTTTCCTGATTGCCTCTTTAATCTCTTCATGTGTGATCTCCTCTTCCTGTTCTCTTTCCCTCTTTTGATTCACTCTTTTCTGCTCTCTTTATTCTCTTACTCTTTCCATGTCTTCCTTTCTGTCTTTTTCTCTTTCTTCTACTTTTTTCCGTCCAGTGGTTTCTTGAAATATTCTTCCCATTCCGTTTCTGTAATCTTTTCGCTGAGTCTCTCTCTCCCTTTTCTCCTTTTCCTGTTTACCACTTCCCAGATGCCTTGTCCTTTTTTTTCATTTTGTAGTTCCTCTATTATTCTTTCCCCCTCTTCTTTCTTCTTCTTAACTAGTAGCTGTCTATATTTGTTGCGTTCATTTAAGAATTCTTGTTTTTTTTCTTCCCTTCCTTCTCTCCACTTCCTTAGTGCTTTTTAAACTTTATTTCTTGCTACCTTGCATTCTTCGTCCCACCATCCTTCGCCTATTCTTTTAACTTTCTTTCTTCTTTTTGTTATTGCATTTTTTACTATTTCTTTGAGCTCCTTCCAGTCCTTCGGCACCCATGCTTTCCCTAGCCAGCTTCTGCATTCTTCTATTACTTTTTCTGTCCCGTCTGTTATTAGTTCCTCTTTCTCTATCTCTACCCTTTTCTTCATTTTCAGTCTCAATTCCACCGGGAAGTGGTCTGACTTCCATATCCCTCCTATTCTCATGTTATCCATTATTTCTCTTCCTTCTTCGTTTGTTACCACATAATCTATCGTCGAGCTACCATTTCCTCTCAGGTATGTCCATTCTGCCCGCCAATCTCCTACTATATCTCCGTTTATTATGTGCATACCTACTTCTTTTAGTTTCTCTATCATGTGTCTTCCTTCTTCGTTTATGAACTTATCTTTTGATTTCCTGCTCTCTTCTTTGTCCTCTGTCGCGAGGCATCTTCCTCCTTTTTCCGTGGTTCTTGCATTGAAGTCTCCTCCTATTATTATTTTTTCTTCTTTTTCTTCCTCGCAAATCTTCTTTAGCTCCTCCCAGGTTTTTCCTACTTCTTCTCTCATATATACTACTCCCACTCTCACCTTTACCTTTCCTTTTCCGATTTTTGCTGTTATCATTTCGTTCGTGGGTTCTTTCCTCCAAACTACTTTCCATGTCTTTGTTTATATTTTTCATTGCTAGTACCACCCCTCCTCTTGCTCTCCCTTTTTTGTGTGACCTTATTGCCGGTTTCGTCTTAAATTTGTATCCCTTTAATCTGTTCTCCCATATTTTATTGTTTTTCTCCTCTACCCATGTTTCCGTTAGCCCTACTATATCGAATTCCTTGACGTATTCCCAGTCTCTTCCTTTCATTTTCCCCATCCCTGCTATGTTCCACCAGACTGCTTTTATTTCTGTTGCCTTGTCTCTTTTATTCCTTCCTTCTTTTTTCTTCCACCGTTTCTCCGTTTTCTTTCCGAAACCACTTTTCATTTTTCTCGTTCCAGAACCATTCTAAATTTCCTATCTTGAACTTATTGTATCCTATCTTTACCTTTTCTCCCTTTTTTATTACCTCTTTACTCTTTTTTATTACTATCTCTCTATTTTTTCTTTCTTTCCATGTTGTGACATTATCTGTGTATATCTCTTCTCTTCCTAGTTTGCTTTTATTCTCCATCACTTTGTCTTTACCTTCTTTACTTCCTAGCTTCGCTCCAATCTTTGGGTTCTTACCTCGAGTGATCCAGCATTTCCTCACTTTCACCTCTACTTCTAATTTCTCTTTTATCCAGTTTTGTATCTCTTCTGTCCTCATTCTATTTTCAGTTTCCAATCCGCTTATAACTATGTTATTCCTTATTTTTTCTCTTTCCTCTTTTTCTGCCATCCAGTCCAGTATCTTCATTCTTTTCTGTCCTTCTATCCCTCCTTGATTCCCTATTTGCTCGTAGTTGTTGATCTCTTTTTCTTCTTCTTTTCCTTTCATCTCTTTGACTGCTTCTGTTAAGTCCTCTATTTTCTTTACCGATTCTTCTGTTATTCCTGTTCCGCCTGTTCCATCTTTCTCCTGCTTCTTGTTTAGCTGCTCGATCTCTTCTCTTAGCTTTTTCCTAGCTTTCTCCTCCTCCTCCTTATTTTTCTTTATTTCCTCTGCTATCTTTTTTATCTCCTTTTCTCTTTCTCTTTCTATTTTCAGAATTGTTTCTTCAAACCTTCTTTCCCTTTCCTCGGCTTTTCTGTTTATCTCTTCGAGTCTTTTTTTCCATACTTCCTCTCTTTTTTCTTCTCTTAGCTTGGCTTCTTCTACCTCTCTTTCTCTGGCTTTGCCTTCTTTATTCATTTTCTCCAGTATCTCCTTTAGTGTCTTATCCATCACTTCCTCTTCTTTTACCTTTTAGTCGCTGTCTTCTTCCTTATTATCTTTTTTCTCCAGATTCTCTTCATCCTCTTTCTCTTCGGCTGCCTTTCTTGTGCTTGGTGAACTTGGTGGTGTTCTTACGATTAGCTTACTTTTAATGAAGATCCTTTTATTTTCTTTTTCTTTCCGCTTCCCCTCTTCTTCCTCCTCTTTCTTTTTTTTATATTTTTTTCCGGTGTGTCCTCACCTTTAAATCTTCTCCCCTGTCTCTTCTGCTTCTTTCCTTTTCCTTTTTAATATCAGTCCTCCTCCCAGTATGTCAATTACGTTCTGCGATTTCCTATCCAATTGCGGCTTTATCCCTTTTCCCCTTCCCTTTGACCCCTCTTTTTTGTGTTTACCTGTGGATTTACTCTCTTTGATCTTTCCTTGCTTGGGGGTATACCATTCCGCTAATCCACCTGTTTCTTCCTCTTCCGCTATTGTAGTTTCGCCTTCAGGTTGCGTTCCGAAAATCACCTCGTTGATCTTCTCTATTCTTTCTATATCAGTTTCCTTTGGTGCCTTTTCTAGGGACTTTTTACTCATGCTATTTCTCCTCCCTATCTCCCACCTCTCTCTCACTCTCCCTCTCTATCGCTCTATCTCTTTCCCTCTCTCTTTCTCTCTCTCCCGTATTCTAACCTCTCTTATTCCTCGCTCTTACTTTGTTCTTTCCTTTCTTTGTCTTTATTCTATATTACTTATCTTTATTACTATTTCTGTTCGCCTTTCCGCCTTTCACCTTTCTCTTGCTTTGCTTTGTTTTATCTCCACTCTTCCCACCGCTAATCGCCTTCTCACCATTCACTCGCAAACCATACCAGGTAATAAATATAATAATAATAATAAATAATTAAATATTGTTCATAACTCACGCACACTTGGAGAGATTTTTAAAAAACCAACATTTTTTGCCCGCTTGCCTGAAAAAAAATTACTTTAATCCCTCAAAATAGATTTTTAAAAACGCGAAAATCTAGTCAAAAAAAATTTCCTCTAAAAATAAATAACTGTATAATTTAAATTAAATATTGTAATTTAATGAACAAAATAATAATAATTATCATTACTAGATGGTTTTGTACAAGGGACTTGAATCGTAAAAAAGGTTGTTTTGTTAAATAAATCTGATAAAAAATTTATTACAAATGAAAATAATATAGGTAAAATACTTATGGTTTGTTTTTATTATAAAATTGTATTCATACATATATATATATATATATATATATATTACGATGAATTCAGCAATAAAATGTGATTTAGCAAGTGTTTAACCCGTTTCACTTTTCAAAAAACATGATTTTTCCGCTCCTACGTATTTAATGCTGTAGCATTCAATGATAGTCAAACGTCAATTTCCAATATGTGAGATATGTTTTCGATGTATTTTTTCGCGTAAAAAACGATGGCGCTATTAATTTTATCATAAAACATAACCTTAAAGCAGTAGGGCCCAAAAAACACAGAAAAACACTAAATGCTACAGAATTAAATACGTAGGAGCGAAAAAATCATGTTTTTTGAAAAGTTAAACGGGTTAAACACTTACTAAATCACATTTTATTGCTGAATTCATCGTTTTTGGGTAAATGCAAGTAATTCCCGAAACATGAGCCGGTATTCAAGCACTTTGGGAAATAAGCGCCACCCTAATATGTATACATATATTATTTTAGTTTAGATAGAAGCAGAGTGATCAGAACAAAGCTAAAGATGTGGATGACATTCTTCCTGGTAGTTCCAAACAAAAAGATGATTTGGGCAATGCAAATGATGAAGTTGAATCTGCAGATATAGGACTTCATGGTATTTTAAGCCAAAAAACTGATTTAAAAAATACAACTGATGAAGTAAATGCTACTTCGTTATGTGACTTCCTTAGAAAAAAATTCAGTGCTATGCAAAATAATGATGTGGGTTTGTCAGGGAATAATAAAGGTAACTTAAACTTATATTATTTTTTATCCTATTGGAAACAACCTGAAATTTCTTATTTTTTTTAGATTTGAAGAGTAAGAATGGCTTGAGTAAAACTGAAAGTGCTGATAAGCCACGACCTGTTAATCATAATGAAATTAAGGATAGAACAGTTGTTGATAGTAAGTCCACATTTTATTAATACCACATTGTGTATTATAAAAATATTATTGCCTATATCTTGACTTAGGAGCAATTTGTTAATCAGTTCACTTAGAGCGGAAAGACAATAAAATAAGTTAAAATCATTCTGTTGAAAGAAATACTAAGGTTTAAAATGTCATTTTCAAAAAAATAGATGTTGCAAAATTTCTCGTTTGTTTATGTAATTTTATAATTCATAAAAATAGCTCAATACTCTGAAATAAAATTACCTGATCGCTATCGATCAAAAAATAGAAAAATGTATAAACTGCAAGATCTTTCCTCTCCGAGCTATTTGGTCATTTACATATTTTTTATTCACATATAATGGATGCCCCCATGAGTCCTCCTCTTAAGCACTAACTTTTGCATTTTTTTAAATAAATATAATGTGAACTTAAAGAACAAAATATTTTTTAGCTTCAAACCGCTCTGATCCCATAAATGAGCTTCCAGGAACTTGTACAGAAAATTCACATGCTTTGAAAATTAGAATTGGGTAACACAAGAATGTATATACCTTTAAAAAAATACGATAAGAAGTTAAAGAAAATTTTTTGTTTCGATTTACCTAAGTACAAACCTGAAGAGTTTCTCCAATTAAACTGTACTGAAAAAATTAATGTTATTGGATGTAAGTAATAGGATGTAATAAGCTAATTTTGAAATATTATTATAGTCAATAAAATATTATTAATCATATATGTAATATTTAGTGCAACAAATGCAATTGATGGCCAATCAGGCCAAATTAACAGTAGCTGTGAATATGAGAGAAAATGCATCAACTGGTACTTCCGAAACTGGTTTAACTATAAAGGAAACATTATTATTCAAACAGTACTTACCTTTGGAAGATCCATTATTATTTGAAGAATTTAATAAAAACTTGAGAAGTTACCAGATTTTCAGAAAAAAAGTTGCAAGTTCATTTATAATATTAACCGAAGTATTTTTTTGTTTTGTAACAACCGCACAATTTTCGCATTTTCGTACCTAGTAATAGGTGAAAAAAGTACATCTCTTTATTACCTTACTTATATTAGTGGCAGTATTTACAAACATATTTCAATAATAATAACTGAAAAGAAACTGTTCGGAAGATGATTGGAAAAGTAATGGGAGATGGGTTGCAAACTTTTTATAGCTGTCCCGGTCAGAAAGGAAATCATGCTTTTGAAAATACTTTCTTTTACGAACTTGTAGAAGTTTTCGTCAGTTATCTAAATATAATTATATTGTATGAAAATATTTTTTACTTTTTAGCTGCTACAACAAAACTACCGCAAAAACTACATCAGCGTACAAATGAACAGGTGATTGTAAGTCACCTAGCAATGTTTATTCAAATTCTGCGTGAGTTGACCTCGCGCACGCAGCTATACAGATACGGGAGAGATTTCACTCATCAAATCTCTCCTGGCTGTCAACTTGACTTTTCTCTCTCTCTATCTGAGATTGAAGCACGGACTTGTATATAATTAACTCTCTTACCTTGTATTGTTCTGTTGTTTCTCGAGAATCTATCCCTCTGTTTACTTCTCTGGTCCAAGAACATTCTTTCTGAGGTTGTTTTAAAATAAGAATAAATATTGTTGTGGTTTTGGAACACTTTTATTCTTATCTTGGTACTCCTTTTATGGACAATTAGAATTTGTGTGGTTGTATCAGACCAAAAGAGACAAGTCGTCGCCGCGAGTGGATGCAATGAATAAGCGCGTTTACAAAAGAATAAAATAACCAAATTGATTACAAAGAAAATAAAGAAAACTATTGAAAAAAAATATTAGTTCGCTCGGCAGCTTGGCTCGAGTCGGAGTGCCGTGAGGTAGCGTGGCTTGGGGACGCTCGGAAGTATTTCCGGACCTACCACGCGTCTCCAAGCTCTACTTCCCTACGCCAACGTCACTGCGTCTACACTTGTCGCACTCATTAGGCCTTACGGGACCTGTTAATGGTTCAAGATTTAATATTGAAAATCCGAGATTTAGCCGGTTTTTAGAAGGATAAACAAATTAACACTTTTTTCCCATATAAAATCAATGGGAAACTTGAGGTGCTTTAAGGCACGTGATAAATCGATTTTAGAAATCCAATTTTTTCTTGCGCAGAGTTTTTGGAGTTTATAAAAGAGATTTCCACCCAAAAAGAAAGCCTACAAGTAAAAAAAAATTAAGGTCCACTCTACTGTACAATTCAAACTGTTCATCAAACCATTTACTGTCTCTCATCAATGTTTTAAAATTATAATCTAAAACAAATAAAGACAAACAATATGTTTTCGTTGTTTCTAATCTATTAGAATTAAACTATTAAAAAATGATTAAAAATAGAATCTATGAAAATATCTTTTAATATGAGTCTAATGTTCGGTAAATAAATTTTTTAGTTAATAAAGAATCTATTGGTCGTCACAAAAATGTGATCATAAATTAAGGTCCAGCCTATTGTACAGTGATTTACTGAAAAAAATTGTATGTCTTTAACTAACTGAAAGTTGCTATTTTCGTATTTGCAAAAATTGCCCTAAAGATTCTGAAATAAAAGAAGTTATAGAAGAAGTATTTGAACAGAATGATATCAACGAGTTTCTTACAAAGCTTAGATGAGTATAGATCGTTGCAAGCTGATGAATGTTATTAGCGATACTTCAGAATTTATCGATTTTTTAATACAAACGCTTGAAAAAGTTGTGCAGCATGATTATATTGCTAAAATGTAAAGTAAATACTATCAGCAGATTTAATAATCTCACAGTAGTTAAAAATACACTTGAGTCCTATACATGTATACTAGAGATATTTTCGACTCTAAAAATAAGAACAAAACCTGTTCAGTATTACATGATTTAAAAGTTTTTAAGATAAAATAAAGTTTATGACGGGCGGTGAGGCGGGCACGTCGGCGTAAGATAGCCAAAACGCGGAAAGGCCTATAGAGGGGACTCGTCATTAGAGGGAAAATTCGAGTCGGTTAACTTTGGTTCGCGAGAGTGAGTAGTTGAGTTTTCACGCATGTTCCAAAGGAGTTAGCAGCAACAGCTGCAACATCAGCGACAGCAATGTTACGTCGTGCGATTTTTCATTTTCTAAAAAAATATCTTTTCTTTAATTTTAAATATTAATTTTTTTTAAAAAACATAAATGTGTACGTGACCCTCGTCCAAAACGAATTCATAGATGCGGGCCTGAAGAGAGAAAGCGAGGGATAGGTAGCCCTATCGTAAATCTCTCGAGCTGCGCGCATCGAAGAGAAGCATCAGCGGATGCATTATAATAGAGATAATAAAGTTTTTCTGCGCATTTTTTCGGTTCTAGAAAGTTTTCGGCGCGACAGACTAAGCGCAGTTTTATGACAAACAGCTGCGTTTGCCAAAGATATCGGTAGTGTCTTAAGCTACCATAAATTAGACAGCTTACGAGGCTCGGACCTTTTTTTTTATTGCAGGGACAATTCTGGAAAATACGCACGCTTGCAGTTGTGTACAGATTCCAGAATTTTCCGCTGTTTTTCAAAATTTGAAATATTTATTTAGAATTGTTGTCATCAGGCTGGTGTATAAACTATGCAATTTTCGAATTGCATACGTTCGCTTTTAGCAGCAGCTTTCATGAGATGATTCTACATAAAATGTATAAATGCATAATTTATTTGCAGCTAATAGTATTATTATAGTTATATAAACTAATAACGCTATTTATTCATTAATTATTTGATACTAAACTGTATATTTTTCGATCTATACAGTTCGCTTTTTGTGCATAATTTATGAATGGATCAAGTGTCTATTTGTTTATTTTCAATTTTTATTATATACTTTGTTGTAACAATCGGTCGGTGTGAAGCTACGATAGTTGCAATAGAGTATGTCATTTTTGCAGAGTTATAATAATCGGTCGGTGTGCAGCATAAGAATGCATTGCTAATTGTTTTTTTTTTTTATTTAAAATAAATTTTGACGCTGCAAACAAATGAAATGCATAAATTGCATTAGTAAATTCATTTATTTATAATATTTCCTTAAATTAAAGCGCAGAAGAGCTTTATTATTAAGTTTATGTATAGTTGTTTGGTATCAATTTGTAGTTAATTTCACAAGCATTAAAATAATAATATAGAAATATTTATATAGCATCATTTGCAATTATTAATAACCATAAATAAAAATGCTTGGGAAATTCTATACAAATTGGCGTGCGTATCAGAAGCGGCGAAAAGTTGAACCATAGTCATAGAGGAGAGGGCGTAGGCGGACCGAAGGGCCTGACCGAAGCTGCATAGGAGGAGAGATGCGAAAATTCGGTCAAAGTGAGGGAAATCTCGAATATAACGGCTTCTCTCACTTGCTGATTTTCGGCATCTAGGCGGAACGTGACTCCAACAACATCGAGAGGGAAGGATTCTAGACCCTCCGTGCTGCCAGAGTTTACTTGAGTTCGTCACTTCGGTCCCATCTCTAAGTAAGCTTGGTATTCTCGTGCTAGTACACGGAAATTAGATTCTCGCGATTGTACGTTTAATTTTAAAGTAAAAAAGTGAATAAATTAATTTATATTTTAGAATTTTAAATTTTCTTATTTATCTTTTCGAGATATTTCATTATTTTGAACAATTTAATATCAAAAACTTAGTGAAAAATAATACAACACTCAGCAGCCAATAACAGAGTAAGTAATAATTATATCTTTAAGTATCTTAACTTTTTCTTTTCCTTACTAAAGCTATCGCTTGGATAAATGAACCGATTAACACCGGATCATTTATCCCATTAATCTATACTTTTAGAATTTAGATCCGATTAACTCCGGGTCTTATTCTAAAATTTTTTTTTTCATTTAATTCTCCATATTTTTCAAAAATTCAAAGCACTCAGCTATTGCACGAAAGTGCAGGCTAAAGGTGTAGTTAGTAAATAAGTGCGGTAGCATCGTTAGATGTTAGACCCACAGCAGCATAACAGCAACAGCAACCTCAGCAGTAGAAAGCAGCAACGGCAGCACATCAGCAACTGCAGCAACAGCCCAACATTAACAGCGAGGTCGAGAGAGGAACTCCCTGGCCAGTACAAAGGACGAGGATCATCGCATCGTAAAAGTAGGGCACTATACTATTTAATTACGCGCGATCGACTGGCGGGGCATTTGGCCCCAGTTACGGATCCGGGCTTTATTTTACGGCCTTCTCGTAACGCGAAGTCGCAGAACACGCGTATACCCTTTATATTGAATAAACGCTATTCTCTATTTGAATCGGCCGTGAGTAGTAGGGGCAAGACTGCTACTGCGCCATGCAACTCCTGCGCCACCAAATACCGACCAATGGTAACTCATATTAGTATGTTTTACCGGCAGAGCATATCGACCGTGTAGCCCACGGCCCCCCATTACCCTCCAGTCTACTTTATCGATAGAGCGAGAATCGGTAGAGTCTACATTATCGATCTGGGGGTTAACCCTCCTCAGAGTGAGCATCGGTAGAATCTACTTTATCGACATTGGTGGTCTACTTTACCGACCTGAGATGTGATCGGCTATTACTATTATATCAACAGTGATAATAAATACATCAGAATATTCCTTTTTATTTTTAGTTTATTCAAAAAAAGATAGGTACATTATTTGCAAATATATGTATATTATATCAGAACTTCTTATAACCATGATATCCTGGCATGGAATTTGTGTTAGTGGAATATTTGTCAAAAGTATTTTTCCACTCTCCGCTTTTATTAGTAGGAGTAGATCAAGGTTCTCCGCGATACGTATTGCATTGTTTATCATCTTACATTTTGGATGATACATTTATATGTATATATATACATTTTGGAAATTTGCATACATATCATAGAGTATGGCATACTGATTGTTTGTAATATCAAGATTGAGATTACCGTATGGGTGACTCTGCGAGTTGAGGGAAAGTTTTACATTACTAATATCGCAGTGATCAAAATAACTAGCATTTTGTCTTCGCACTCCTTTTCTCGCTGATTGAAAACCTAGAATGATAAAACGGGGCTTTTCCAGTTGATCCGATGTTTTTACTGTCCATACATGTTGTGTGGTTGTTGGAAGTACTGGATACTCATACAATTCCCATGAACGAAAACTCATAGCAATTGGTGTATCTTTTTGAATATAATTAAATAGCTGTATTTTTCGACGGTCTGATAGTACGAGGTAGGGCATAAGCCACTCTATACGAGTGATCTCAATTTTAAAGTATGTAGGTATTCCATCTACCATTGTAGCCTCTTGTAAAACTGCGTTCAAATCATTTCTCGATCTTGTGAGAATGAGTTCATGCTTAACGTTTAGAACGATTTTTCGATAATCCTCAGCGAAACCAAAGATCATTGATAGAGGAACTGTCACATCAAAGTTTCCATTATTATCAGTTATATTTCCCACGTCGGTAATAGGCGTCCAGCTAGAATTTTCAAGATACTTTAGCTGACTGGGCGAGAAAGAAGTGTAGCCTTTCATCGAGGTTGTTGCAGCAACATTTTTGCAACGATTAATTACTATGGCATTGATCTCAGATCTCATCAAATTTCTTCAAAGAGATGACTGATAGCATTGTTCACGAAACTAGTATGTTGTACAGCAGTACCATCCACTTTAGTAATCTTACCACAAATGTGCAGAGAACTTTTAAATGGTAAAACACATAAATCTTGATGCTGAATAGCTATTCGAATTTCATCACTATTGTTAAATGTATGTGAGGTGTAGGGTTGATGTGTATGAATTTCATAATGTGAGACAGATTCGTCAAACACAACCGGAGATTGTACGTTAAGAATTGCCTCCATCTTGACAGCAACAGCAGATGATCGTAAAACTTATTTTTTCCATATTTTTCTCACTTGTCCTATTTTTCCTCCACCAAGCTTTACCGTGAGACCGAGACTTTGTAGAAACTGACTGTTCTGACGTGTTAATCGTTTGATCACTCGTTGTGAACTGACTGCCTGATGACATACTGAGCTGTTAATATAGCTTCTGTCAGCATTAAATACAATGCCCATTTCAGGTGCTTTTCAGATGCAAAGGAATTGTAATAATTTCACCTCGAAGATTAGCCAAATCACCATCTTGATCTACTAGACCCAGTTGTAAATGATCAATCATTTTCACAGATATTGATAAGTATATTATCTATGTAGGAACTTGCATGATCTTGTAGCCAGGTGCAACTGCTGCGAAAAATTCATGTATTGTATGAACTTTTTGATGATTTATATATGCTCCTGTCGTAAAGTTACACTCGACTCGTAGAGGGTTAACTTTGAGAATAGTTACTGGTAAATCTGAGTCATGGTTTATATAGGGTCAAGAATCTTGGAGTGAATCCCAGCAGAAGCGCAATCGAGTCACATGGACGAAAATCAATTTCATGACTGCACTCTATAATACTGCGCAATGTGTTATTATTTGGCTTGATACTAACTTTTATGCCTCGCGTATCGAGGATACCTTGCAGATTTCGTTCAATATCCTCAATCTCATAACTGCCTGTAGGAAGTTCAACTATTTCTTGTCCTACGTAAAACTTATTGCATTTTATTTTAACGTTTGGTATGGAATTGAAAGTCAGCAGTTCAACAAGTCCAACACTGTACTGTTTATCCGGATCCAGCTCTATGGGAGGAAAATAATGCATCTCGAGGTTTGAGGAGTTTTTCGATAAGCTACCCAGTGCGTGCCAGATCCATTCGCATCATCTAGATTTATGATTGCTGATTCTTTAGCTCAACAGCCATTTGACGTAAGGCATTTCGCATAAAAACTCCACGAAAATATGTTATTTTCATTAATTTTGCTTAATTGAGTAGATCATAGTCAGTGAGTGCACGTTTTGGCAATCTTTTTTCATCGAAGTTTTTTTTCCCACATTGCTTCTTTTTGTTTTGTTTGGAAAGATACCGAAACCTTTGCGATGAGGTTTCAGAAACAGTCCCTTACCAAGTGTCAACGTTTCCATTTTTTCATTATGTCTTTTCTGCTCTTCCATTTGCTTATTAGAAGTGTTCGCCTTATTTATTGCTTTAGCGATTCTAGCAGCTCCTCCAGCAAGTGAACCGACTAAGTGAGTAAGTGCACTAAGACCAGCAAAAAGTACTTTGCTAGCAACGGGCAATATACGTGGAACACTAACTTTACTTTTTCCACCGATTTTTTTCACATGCTCACGAGCAGTCTTCAGCGCTGACTTAATCATAGAGCGAGAATCTTTGCCAGGAATGATAGATTTTTCTACTGACTTGATCAATAGAATTAGCTCTATAAGTTTTGAAAACAAAAATAAAATAGTCATAGGTGATAAAGAGTATGAAAAAGCTTCAGGTCTAGTTGAGTTATTGTTTAAGAAACATTCCGATGATACTTTAATCACTGATAATGCCAAGAAAAATTATGCTAAAATTTTAGAAGATACAAATGCACACAAAAAATACTATAATGCAGAGGAAGATATTTGTGAAAATACGAGTAAGAAGTATATTGATTTTGTAAGTAAAATTCTCAAGATTGGTAAAAGTGGACTTATGTCATATAAGATTGCTCGTGCAAACACTCATACTGATTACATTTATTGGGATGATCCAAACGAGCTTGTTGATCGTTTAAGATTGCTTTTAGCTGAAACATCCGCTGGCAATAATAACCATATTAATGAAATACAATCAATCATTGAGGAGCTTCGTGAAGCTGGAATTATTGTGTAATAATAATAATTCAGTATGAAAATGAGCATCGATGTGTTTGGACGTCTATTGGTCAATGCAGACGTATCTCGTGGACCGCGAGGACTAGGATTCAAGCTGACTAGTGATGGAAATTTTGATTGACTCGAATTGAATCGAAAACTGTGTAATGTAGAAAATGCTATAGAGCAAGATGATGCTGTAAATCTAGAGACTGTGAAAAAGTTAATCAAACAAATTGCTGACAAATTTGTTAAGATTCCCAACCTGTTAAGATTGTGTTAAATGATAAAGTTACGAAAATTTAGTCTGAATTGGCTATTATTAATAATAGCCAATTCAAACACTATCAGATTTGCAAGATAAAATACGAATTTTTAATTCTACAGTAAATAAACTTATAAATCAGTTTAAAAGCAGGAGTAGTGGAAGAACTTCATAAACCTGCCAGGCGTAATTATCCACGTCGTTCTTTTCTCGCTAAAGATATTGACGAAACTTGGCAAGCAGATCTTATTGAAATGATTCCGTATGCTAAGCAAAACAAAGGTTTCAAGTACCTGCTCACTGTCATTGACGTATTTTCAAAGTATGCTTGGACTGTTCCGGTAAAACAAAAAACTGGAAAATGTGTAGCTCAAGCTATGAAATCAATACTAGTGCAAAAAAGAGTACCTAAGAATTGGCAAACATATCGTGGAAAAGAATTTTACAATAAAGATTTTGATAAACTAATGAAAAGTTATAAAATTCATCTTTACTCTACTTATAGTAATCTTAAAGCATCAATTTGTGAGCATTTTAATCGCACTCTGAAAGGCAAGATGTGGAAGTTATTTAGCCTACGTGGTACCTACAAATGGTTAGACATTTTACAAAGTTTAACTTTACAGTATAATAATAGTCGATATCGAACAAAAGGGATGAAACCTGCAGAAGTGAATCGAGACAAAGTTAATCATATACTTGATCGAATTAGAAAGCCAAACATTAATCTGTCTAAAGGAGCTAAATTTACAGTTGGAGATACTATATGCCTAAGCAGAAACAAGGAGGTTTTCGATAAAGGCTATACACCCAATTGGTCAACTGAAGTCTTTACAATAACGCGAGTTTCGCCTACAAAGCCCTACTTATACTGTACAAACACTTATTATCTCAAGGATTATCTAGACAAGCCAATAGCCGGAGGATTCTACAAGGAAGAACTTCTCAAGACGAAATATCCAGATATCTATTTAATTGAGAAAGTTTTGAAAAAAAGTGGTAATAGAGTTTATGTAAAATGGTTAGGTTTTGACAATACTCACAATAGTTGGATAAATAAGAATGATGTGTAAACAAATACAAATAAATTATGATTAAAAAAACTTTTTTATTGTTCATTTATTTTACATTTCCTTCATTTTTTTCAAAAGTACTGGCATTATAATTACATTTGTTTGCGCAATTCTTTGCCTGAAACGTTCTCGATCACGTGCAGCCTCCTCCCGCTTCCCACATCGAGCTTCATGATGCGCAAATCTCCATGTATACATCAAGTGAATGTTGGGCTCTTCCTTGAATCGTACATACTTCTTTTTGTTGCTGGAATCAAACATTTCTAAACTTCACGTATAACATCTGTATAGTTATAATTTGAACTTACCCATTTTGTTGTTGTTGTTGTTGTATTTTGTAATGTTCCCAGGCAAGTGTATCTGTACTGTTCTCTTAAAGGAATCTTTTATCGTCATAAGGACTAAGAGCAATCTTTCTCTCTCTCTAATAGTCTTGATGGTATGAAGCTTTGATCTTATAGCATACTGCTTTAAATTTAATGGTTTTCTTTACAACTAAAGCCTTAATACCTTTAATTTTTTTCATACTATCTTGATTATTGATTTACACTCATCCTTCATAAGTCCAACAATTTTCTTATTAACACGTGGCATGTTAAATATATTATCTACAGAACAATCTGAAGTATCGAACATATGAATATTTCTTTTCATATCTTCATAAAAATCATCACATTTAATAGCATAGATGAAACTATCAGTATCTGTATACAATAATTTACAATCATTTTTATACACCTGTCGCATATAATTATAATGAAAATCATACATCAGTGTCTTGGAGAAATCAAAAACTGTGAGACCAACATAGATTGGTTTATTCATAAGTATGTCGGTCTGATTTAACTGTATGGTAACTAAATTTTCATTAAATATTGAACTACTGTGAAAGTTTGGCTTTTAAATTTTAGCTTCTACACTATATCTTCCACCATATTTGCTCATAAGTTTGACTGAAACTCTTTTTCTTACATTTTCCATAGTCTTGCCAAATACCGCATTATTCATCAACTTGCAAAAATTCTTTCAAATTCATTTTTTGCTACTGCGACTTTGCGACTGCTTGAATCTTAGAATTTGATGTATTTTAATGAGTCGAAAACCATTTGAGAGAGCCTGTTTTAGAGCAACATAGTGAATAACATAATTCCTTTCAGGATGAAGTGTAGCTAATAGTATTTCTTGCTTAGAACCCGGAGGTTTTGGATGTTCTCGACAAAACAGTAAGTCATTATGCTCATCATGTATTTTGCTAGGATAATCTAAATCAACATCTAAAATATAACCATGAGAAGCATCTAATACGATGGAAAATAAATCGAAATTTTCAAAATTTTCAAGCCACTCAAATTCATCATATGGAAGACATTGTGAAAGTCCGAATCCATACAAATTATTCGCCTCTAAATAAATTAAATATTCATTTTTTTTTATCTTTATGATATTTTTTAAGCATATACTTATGATTGGCTGCTGCATACCGATTTGAACATTGACTTAAACCACCTCGGATTCCACGCTCTAGAAAAAGTACCATATCAATATATGTTAAAAGTTTTCATCGTATACCTGTATGTTTAAGCATTGCATCCCAGGAAAAGCCTGGAGTAGTATAATAGTGAGCAGGGTCGAGACCATAGACTTGCAAACTCTGGTCTCGAAAATTTTCAAATACATCTACTACTAGCAAGACGTCAGTTTTCATGTAGAGATCTACTTTTAAACGTACAAGTAGCGAGTAATGTGTGATATTTGTTTCAAGAATGGTCTAGCGACGAGCAGAGTAACGTTCTACGAGAGATTTCGGATATTACTGAGCGATGAGAGCCCTTTGCTCCCGGGCTTTATATACTTGCATATCGCCTTGTTTTTCTCGGGCTAGCGTTTTCCATATAAGGTCGCTTCACTATTTTGTATTTTCCTCTCTCAATATTAAGAGAATCGTGGCAGGTCAAGTCATAAACATCATAGTTTATGACTACCATTTAAGAATTTGTCTCTTTTAGAACTCTCCCGCGGTCTCTCTTTTTACTGGAGATCGTACATGTGTTTCCTATGAAATTCCAGATCGACGAATATTGCGTCTCTGTTTCTCTCTCTCTCTAATTTTTCTCTTATTTGTGATCGTTTTTCTGCGATGATTTGTCGCCTGATTGTATTGCGTAAGGTCACCGTCAAAACGGCTCCCCTCGTTCTTGTCCTTCTTAATTTATGGCTTTCCGTTGAAAAATACAATCTCGCCTTTCTTATGAAGTTATTATTGAATCTAATATGTCCATTAGCGTTTTTATGGCATTTTTTATTTATTGCGTGGTTCATCGGAATATAGTCCATTTGTGTGAAGGTGCCGCTAACACTTGTATGTAAATATATCTCCCGATTTTCAGATCCACTTCTTGGGTTCCTGCGATGACGTGCTAGTAAGTAAGTGTGTATGTGTGTGTATGTAGATGTGATATATATATATATAGCAATCGTAGTATTTTGGATGCGTAATGGAATCGGTCATTCCATTACATTTGTCAGAGGTAGTAGATCAATCTGTCCTGTAAAATGATTTGATATATCGGATATAATAAAGTGAGCGTTATAGCCACTTAAATTATGAAACACCACTGGTATTGTTGAATCTTGATAGTTTAGATTACATGTAGCATGTACAGGTCCTCGATATTTTCCAGTAAGATGACAGTGATCGCGTACCTTGACATCATTATTTAATTCTTTTTACAAATATGGCACGTTTTTGAATTATAATAACCTGTTATTTCAGCTTGAGATAGAACTGGCATAGGTAAAGGATTCGCATACAAAGCACTTATTTTTTCTTCTATATTTTTTAACTGTTCAGCAAACCATCTTGAAGCTTCATAACCTCTATAAAAATCATATTTCGATAAGGAGTCATTGTAACTACATTTAAGATAGTATCCTATACTATAAATTTCATGACTTTGTACTGATCGAGTGTTAGTTTTTACATCTTGTCTTATTGGTTTAAGTAGACACTCACAGTCTGCATATATTATAAAAGGTAACTTTTCACTATAACAATAATTTTTAAACATTATAATATTATTATTTTCGCTGGGAAGTCTTCTTTTACAGTTATTTAACTTTTTACAGTATTCTTTATGTCTCGCTAAATTATCTTCTTTGAAAAAATAATTTAAACCTCTATCACATACAAAAAGTTTTCTACCATTTTTGCTTAAATCATTACTAATGAAACGCGATAGCTGTTTTATGTATACATAATGTGATTTTGTTGCAAATCATCATCATCTAAATTATCATTCGTGAGTAATAGGAGATTTATATGATTACTCTTTTTACATTATGTTAAATAGAGAGGTACAATATTTTTATTGTCTAAGCCAAACATATTTATTAAGATTGTAGTATTTTGCTTCTCGAAATTTGATATTTTTTTACAATGACACAGGAAATTCTATATCTTTCATTTTCAAGGTGTTTACATATTTAATGTAATTACTCAGTCTATTAGGATGATTTTTACGATTTACAGGACGTAATGCTGATAAAATTGCTCATACGAAGCATTTGTTATCCTGATTTTGAACATTGATGCATGCTTTGCTTTTCTCTATAAATGCTGGTAAGGGTATATAAGAGCTGCCAGTATGCATTGGATTGAATTTGTTTATATTTATCTGTAAATTTTCAATCGAATGCAGATTCCAGCCAGAGTCACGTTCCTAAAATTTCTCAATATCTGTGAGTAGAGATTCAATAACATTAGAATTGAACCATTCGTTTAACGATGATGCAGATAAAATTTCATGATTTTTTGTGTTAAAATATTTTCTCTCAATGTACTTTTCTTCTTCTTCAGCGCCTTCATTATGCTTTACAGATATTTTTTTAAATTTACATGACAAAACAGTGTTCACTTTTAAGGATTTGTTTTTATCAATCGTATTTTTTATTCCTCGTGAAAATATTATTGATGCATCTTGCAGAAATTTAAATACATCAATATGCGTTAAATTTGCTATAACACCAGTCCTCATGCGATTTTCAAAAGTGTTGTCCATGTCAATCCAACGCACACGATTAGTCATAGTCTTCTTTATTACTTGTACCCCACCACCACTTTTTCCTTTAACCATAGCTTCAAGTCTTGCCTTCATACATTCTACTTTTGTTAAAGTACATAAAATACTTTGTTTTGGTGCAAATGAAAGTTTTTTAATCTTTAAATCTTCCGAAAAGTCTTTATTGATAGAAGAAAATAGTTTCTCCACCGTGCTATGGTGGATAAATAGACTGCAGCGGTAGATAATAATATGTCAACCTTTTCTAAGAGCTTAACTTGCTGTAAGCATTGTAACAAATAAAAATTATAATACTTTAATGAATAAGAATAAATGTTTGATATATATATTTTTTTAAAATAATAAAAAATTTAATATAGAGAGCTCTAATGTGAATGTAAAAAACAAGTTCATAAAACAGGAACCTACTAGCAAATGATAGGAGTAGTATAGCTATACGGGTTCTGGACCCCCCCACCACTCGCTTTTTCCATATACATACACACAATCTCACCACTACAACGATACCTTATACACGGGTTCTTATGGGCAATGCAGTTCAAACCTTTATGTGTGTATGTGTGTGACGTCATTAGCACACCTATGCATGTGAGATTAGCACACCTGTTGGTAAAACAGAACACCAGGTGTGCTGGCACCAGGAGTCGGCGGCTTTACGGGACCCCCACCGACTCACCTGTGCAGGTGAGAGAGCAGAGCTGCTCTAGCTGTGCAGCCTAAGGTGTAGAGCAGGCAGCGACGAAGGTGGTGCAGTGGAGGGAAGCCTGACCGTATATTTAGAGCAGCTTACTCCTGACCATGAGCCTTGTCCAGGAGGCCGCTCAAGGTCAAGCTGCCGTATATTTCGAGCAGCTTACTCCTGGCTATGAGCCTTGTCCAGGAGGCCGCTCAAGGTCAAGCTGCGGCATCACAGCGTATGGAATCTTCTAGAAGGTTCCATGCAATAATGACGCGCAGTGAGATAGAGCGCGGATCAGGTTACACCTGATGTTTTTTCGCGAACGTATTTACAATCAGAAGCTGCTGCGTGTCAACTGCTCTCTCTCTTCCACTTTCTTCATTTCTCTCTTTCTCTCTCTCTCTTCTCCTTCGTATACTTACTATTACAGCTGATGTTTATATCTTGCGGTGCTGCTATATGTATTATCGGCAGCTGTTTCTCTCTCTTTCTCCTTTGCTTTCTCTACCTTTTCTTTCTTTCTCTTTCTTTCTATTATATATTAATACGTCTTGCGTGAACTTTAGCCGCGCGTTGACGTCAGCGGCTGGATGCAACATATTTTAAGAACATATAAAAATATATTTAAGAATATATAAAAATTGCTTTTCTGAATTATTCTTTGTTTGATTATTATGATGGCATGCAGAAGGATAAGGTTAAGTATTGGGGTAAAATGAATGATAAGTCATATTAAATTTTTTTCAAGTTTATTTTTTATATATAATATATATATAAATTATATATATAATTTTAATAAGTATAAAAGTGAAAAAGTTTATAATACCAAATAGTTACAAAATATAAATAGGTAACTTATAAGATTAATTCTATTACAGCCATCGTATAAAATATCGAAAAAAATAATTGACACATAATTCTCAAATACGTGAATACTAAGTTGTTAATATTCATTTACTTGAGAAATATATGTCAATTATTTTTTCGATATTTTATACGATGGATTTAATAGAATTTATCATATGCATTACCTGTTACAAAATATTAATTTGAAGGATTTATCAATTGCATCTCATCCTCCGTCAGCTTCTTAAACCAATAGACGTTGTTTACTTTATACACCTTCGTGTACGTATTGTCGACAATGCAGAATATATCCGCATTTTCCAGCTCCTCGCGTGTTGTAATCGCCATCACGATGGTATGTAGCAGTGAAGGTTGGTTGAGATCCAACCATTCTATTGGTACGCGCACCCTCGGCAAAATAAAGGTATATTCTGCGTTGTTGTCCATATTTCTGTAAAAAAATATCGATAATTAGCGTTTTATTACAAGTTGAATATTTAAGTTGATACTGCTCAATTAATAGATTGGGCAACACCATACGAGTTGCACAATCTATTATTTGCGAAATTAAAAATAATATATATATACCTTTGATGATCACACTTCTCGTTTTCTATTCTCTCTCCTCTGTTTCGTATCAGCTTTTCTCCCTTTTTGTCTAGGCTCTCTTTTCTTTTTCGACTTAACTCGCTCTCTCTCTCTTTCTTTTTCTTTTCAGCTTAACTCTCTCTCTCTCTTCGTAACTTTTGACTCTCTCTTCGTAACTTTCGGCTGACAGCTAAATGAAGACTGACTCCAATGATGACGCGCTCGTATTTATACGGTACAGTTAAGCTGTAATGTAACACCTTAGTTTGAGCACGTATCTCTCGATTCTTCTCGGTATATTCCATTCAAAATACGACGACAGATGAGTCCCTTTGACTTTGCTTATGCACATCACTTTATAGATATGATGCTTAAATTTATTTTAACCTATTAAAACTATTGAAAACTAAAATCTTGATGAAATAAATTACTCTGCGATATGTCCAAATTCTATCTTGTTAAACTTCCCACCAAAATATTCCATGTAAATGTTCTTGTTTTTACATTCTTCAGATAACTTATTTAAATATTCTTGATTTTCCAAAATAAATTTACACATTCTCTGAGGTAAAAATACAGTAAAAGAATCATCCACATCGACAACAATTTTCTCACCATATCTTGTTTTTACTTGCTTCACATTAGTAATTTTATATTTATGTCCAATTTCAAGACTCGATAATTTTTTCGTTGGTAGAAAATCCATTTGACCGAGACGATTTACTTCGTTGAAATCCATTTTTCTTGCCAACGATACTAATAGAATGAGAGCTGATTGAAAACTGTAAAACTCTCGTGGCCACTGTCCTTTTATAAGGCTGGTCCGATTCTAGAATATTCTTGAAGCTAGGCACTCCTTAATAAAGACAAACAGGATGACAAATATACAGAATATTCTGGATGCAGCTAATTGTTTCTCTGCAGATTCGCCCGTAGGCACCCTTATCCACGCAGTATCTGCGTATGATTCAAAGAAGTATCATATGACATCCTGCTCATTTTAAGCTTTGGACCATAATATAAATATAAATGATATTCTAGAAGGATTCGTATGCAAGATACTTTTAAGGGTATATATGAATGTAGTTGTTGATTCAATTATATTCTACGAATTATTTTCAAGCATTATTTCTTGGAGCATGATGCATACACATACATATTGTTTTGAAGGATGATTTCTACGAACTATTTACGCATATAGATAATCATTGAGATGATTACAAATATTTTTCTACGAATACAGTTCCTTGAGGGTATATAAGGGACTGACATTGATTGTTTTCAATTTAGTTTGAAATAATACTGCAAAGAGTATATACATTTGTAATGTCTGCATATGATTGCAAGAAAGTTGTAGACATTTTTTTGAAAGCTTATACGCTTTTAAATCGTTCTCATTTTGATTGTGATAAAGTGTCAAAGTGGATTAAGTTTGCTGGTCAGACATTAAAACTTTTGAGAAAGATATTATATAAAAGTAATCCAAGTGTTACAGAGAAACAAAAGTTTCTCTCCACAATTTCTTTAATAAAAGGAATTCAAAATAGATTAAAATGTTTACTGAAAAGTGGTGAAGGGCTGCAAGGACGGGAAAAACTTAGTGACCGTGTAAAGTGGCAAGATTTAAAAGGTGCTTTTAATGAACGAATAAAAACAGGAGTAATTACAAATTTGAAAAACGTAGATATAAATATATTTTTGAAAGATGCTGAAGTTCTGTTTAAACCTAGAATAAAAAATATTCTTAAAAAGCTAGATGCACTAAAAATATACGTTGTGTTGGCTGCTGAATTCACTATTATAAAAGCGGAAGAAGAGATAACTGAAATAAAGTATTTTAATACAAAATCTGAAATAATTCAGCAAACAAGTGATTTGAAGCAATGGTGGAAAACAAACGTTCAAGAGCCAATTCAGCGAGATATAGAAGAATTCCAAGAACGAGACTCTGGATGGACACTACGCGATATTTTAAATTTAAGCGTGCATATAAACAAATATAATCCAATGCATGGAAGTTCTTTTATAGAATTACCTGATTTTATCAAACGTAAAAAAGCTTGTGTCAATGTCCAGAATTTTGATGACGCTTGTTTTAAATGGGCTGTACTATCGGCACTGCATCCAGCTCTTCATTCTAATCGTGTATCAAATTACATTAAATATGAAGAGGAATTAAATTTTACAGGTATACAGTTCCCAGTTATGCCAAAAAAAAGTGCCTCATTTTGAAAAACAAAATAATATTTCTATCAATGTTTACATTTTAAAAAAACATGATAAAAAATTTAATGTTGTGCCAATTTATATTACTAAATGTGAAAAAGAAATTCATATTAATCTTCTTCTTTTACAAAATCATTACATTGATGAACAAAATGATGAGTTGAATGATGATAAAGATTTGGAACCTCTCAGATACCACTACGTTTGGATCAAGGATTTATCTCGTTTGGTTTCCAAAGAAATTTCCAGAACCAAAGGTCGAAAATATATTTGCAATCGATGCCTACATTTTTTTCATGATCAAGAGAGATTAGCTTTGCATAAGCAAGATTGTGCTTTAATTAATAAATGTTATATAAAACTACCTACTTTAAACAATCGATTTCTCGAATTTAAAAATTTTAGTTACAAAGAAAAAGTACCGTTTGTTATTTATGCCGATTTCGAGAGTCTTCTTAAACAAATAGACGACAACACTTCTGCTTATCAGAAACATGAGGCATTTAGCGTGGGCTACTACATAAAATGTAGTTATAATGATTCATTGTCTTATTATCGCAGCTATAGAGGTAGTGAACCTGCTAAATGGTTTATTAATGAAATATTAGATTTGACTAAACGAATTGAAGAGATTTTTAAAAATATTGTACCAATGGATAATCTTACATCAGATCAAAGGCAAGCTTTCGATGAAGCAGTCGTATGCCATATATGTGAAAAATTTCTTGGTGAAAAGCGTGTACACGATCACTGTCATTTCACTGGCAGGTAATAAAATACATTAATATTATTTTAATGTTAAAATAATATACGCATATAAAAATATATGTTAACATTGATTTCAGATATCGAGGTCCAGCGCATGAAGAGTGCAACTTAAATTACCAAGATTCACGTATTATCCCAATTATTTTTCATAATTTTACTGGATACGATTCACATTTTCTCATCAGAGATATTGCCAACATTTTTAATGGAAGAATGGAACTTTTACCGCTAAATAAGGAACGGTTTATTTCTTTTACCAAGCATATTGATGGCTGTGATATCAAACTCAGATTTATCGATTCTTTTCGTTTTATGGCTTCATCTTTGGATAAATTATCTTCATATCTTCAAGAATTAAATATTCTCAAGCATGAATTCAATCAAGATCAACAGTATTCACCTTTTACTGATGAAAAATTTCAACTACTTCAAAGAAAAGGAATTTTCCCATATGATTATTTAGATTCTGAAGAAAAACTATATATAACAGAAATTCCCTCAAAAGATAAATTTTACAGTACCTTGCATGATACTGAAATTTCTGATAAAGATTACGAGCATGTGAAAAACGTATGGAATAAATTTAACATTTCAAATTTAGGAGAATATTCTGATTTATATTTAAAAACAGATGTATTGCTGTTAACCGAAGTTTTCGAGAATTTCCGCAATAACTGTATTTCAACGTATGGCTTAGACCCTGCGCATTATTATACAGCACCTGGATTGACATGGGATGCCATGCTCAAGTGTACAAAAATTCAGCTTGTACTGCTTACGGACATTGACATGGTGATGTTTATCGAGCGAGGTATAAGAGGTGGAATCAGTCAGTGCTCCAATCGCTATGCTCATGCAAATAATAAGTATATGTTTGAATATAATCCAGCAGAAGAATCTAAATATCTCATGTACTTTGATGCTAATAATCTTTATGGATGGGCTCTTCAACAACCATTACCTTACGCTAACTTCAGATGGGTTGATGTAAACACTGATTTTAATATACCAGATGATTATGAATTTGGTTACATTCTAGAAGTTGACTTGGAGTATCCACAGTACCTGCATGATGTACACAAAGACTTACCGTTCTGTCCTGAGCAGAAGAAACCACCAGGCTCGAAATTGGAAAAACTGCTGACTACCGTAGAATCAAAATCGCGATATGTGCTTCATTATCGAAATTTAAAACAAGCTATCAAAAATGGATTACGCCTTACGAAAATTCATAGAGTTTTAGAATTCAAACAGAGACCTTGGCTTAAAGAATACGTTGATCTAAACAGCAAAATGAGACAAGAAGCAAAAAATGATTTTGAGAAGAATCTTTATAAATTAATGAATAATGCCGTATTTGGAAAGACTATAGAGAACGTTCGAAAGAGAGTCAATGTTAAATTAGTAAATAAATGGGAAGGAAGATATGGGGCAGAGGTTCTCGTTTCCAAACCAGAATTTCACAGTTGGACCATCCTTGATGAAAATCTTGTACTAATTGAACTTGAAAAAACTGAAGTACTTATGAATAAGCCAATCTATGTTGGTCTTTGTGTTTTAGATTTATCGAAAACATTAATGTATGACTTCCATTACAATTATATGAAACAAGAGTTTGGCGATAGATGTAAACTGCTCTATACAGATACTGATAGTTTTTTATATGAATTTGGCTGTGAAGATATTTACGCATTCATGAAACGAGATATTCAGAATTTTGACACTTCAGATTATCCAGCTGAAAATATTTTCGGAATGCCTCGTGTCAATAAGAAAATTGTCGGTCTAATGAAAGATGAGTGCTGTGGACAAATTATGACTGAGTTTGTGGGACTACGCAGTAAAATGTATAGTGTACGCATAAACGGAAAAGATCGTATAAAGAAGATTAAAGGTGTAAAAAGCTGTGTAGTTGATAGAACAATTAATTTTGATGATTACATTGAGTGCTTGAAAAACCATTCTACTCAGTATCGACAACAGTGTATTATCCAATCAAGGTCACATAGAGTGCATACTGTTAGACAAACAAAATTAGCATTGAGCCCCTATGATGACAAACGCTGTTTGATTCCAGGAGAAACAGATACTCTACCTTGGGGACACTATAAATTACTTAATAAAAAATAATTATTTTTCATTATGTATAAAATAAAAAGTTTTTATTTATTATAACTTTTACAAATCTGATTTATTTATCCAACTATTGTGCGTATTATCAAACCCTAACCATTTTACATAAAGCTTATTTCCTTGTTTTTTCAATACTTTCTCTACAAGATAAACATCTGGATATTTGGCTTTAAGCAATTCCTGTTCATAAAAACCGCCAGCGATGGGTTGATCTTGATAGTCCTTCAGCTTGTACGTTGGCACTGGATACGTTGGCACAACTTGACTAATGGTAAAAATTTCTGTCGACCAGTTGGGCGTATAACCCTTTTCAAATACTTGCTTCATTTTGCTCACTCGCACCTTATCTCCAACTTTAAATTTAGCTTTTTTCTTGCTTTCTTGGTGAGAGAAACGTTTAAGGACTTTAGCTTCATTCTCTCTATTGACATCTATCGGTTTCATACCGATGGTGCGATGTATGCTGTTATTGTACTCTACCAGTAAATCAGGTAACATATCGACCCATTTATAGTTTCCTCGTAAACTAAATTGCTTCCACATCTTATTTTTGAGCGTGCGATTGAAGCGCTCACAGATGGAAGCTTTTAAATTGCTATATGTTGAGTAGAGATTGATGCCATAACGTTTCACGAGACCTTCAAACGAAGAGTTGTAAAATTCTTTTCCTCGATCGGTATGCAAGTTTTTTGGTACTCGACCTTGCTCTAGAATAGATTTCATTGCTGCTGAAACTTCGTTCCCCGTTTTCTGCTTCAAAGGTACGGCCCAGGCGTACTTTGAGAATACATCGATGACTGTCAGTAGGTACTTGTATCCTCTATTTTCTTGTGTGTAAGGTAGCATCTCTACCAAATCAGCTTGCCAGGTATCATCTAAACCACGCATTATAAACCTTCGCCGCTGATAATTACGTCGAGCTGGTTTATGAAGCTCCTCTACTAGTCTAGCCTTTTGATGTGTCATTATTCTGAGCACTTTTAAACAAAATTTCATATAGTTCACTAATAGCCAAATCTATTTTTCTCTGTTTCTCCGCATTCTCATCCTTGATGATTTGTATAGCCAATTCTATAGCGTCAATTGCTTTTCTCAAATCACTCGTGATTGCGTGAACAGCGTGAATCTCTGATTGAATTAAACGTTGAAGCACTGCTAAATTCACCGCATCGTTTGGTTGCTCTGGTTCTGCTATATTACACAATTTTTTGCTTCCAATGTCGAAGTGACCGTCGGCAGTGAGTTTATAGCCAACACCAGGAGGACCACGACGACCTTTGGAGCGATTTAGCTGACGTCCAAACACATCAACGCTCATCTTGTTACTGACTTGAATTTGTTGGTTATAGCAATTAATATATGATTTTGGCTTCACGCAATTCTTCGATAATGGAATGAATCTCATTTACGTGGCTATTATTACCAGCTAATCTTTCAGCCATGAGTAAACGTAGACGATCAACTAGTTCGTTAGGATCGTCCCAATAAACATAGTCCATGAGAGTACGCTTTGTTGCAATTTTATATCGAGGTAAGAGTCCACGACCATACTTTACAGGACTTTGCAACTTAAATAGAAGGGCAATTATGGTATTATATTTATTGCTGTTTTGCTGACGTATAGGCTGATCGAAACTGTAACGTTTTCGATGTGCGTTTGTAGCTTCGAGAATTTTCTTATAATTTTGCAAATCATCAAGCTGAATCAATGACATATCTGGGTTTAGTTTAAAAAGCAGTTCTTGCAGACCTTCAGTTTTCGCATACTTTAACAAACTCCCTTTTCTATCTAAAACGCTAACATATTTTTTGTGGATTTCTATGGGTGAATCACCGATCTTTAGTATTTCACCATCTTTACGTATTCCAAAGATATGATCAAAGTATCGTTGTCGCTTATTTTGTTTGAGCAGCTGAATATACTTGTCATTTGTATCAATATTCTTCTCATCCTCTTCCTCGCTATCAGTTTTGGCACTTTTAAATGAAGCATCAACTGTTTCATTGAGTAGTGTATCATCGAAATCATCATGTTCCTCATCAAGTTTATCATTATTATCATCATCATCACGCTCCTCATCAAGTTTATCATCAAAAAATTCTTCTTTTTGAGGTTCTAGCTTGATCTCTTGTTTTACTTTCACTAGCTTTTCCAGCGGATCTACTATAGGTTTAAAAGTTTCACCAAGAGCTTTTTCCATGCTAGCTCTACCTTGCTTTAGCAATCTATGTTTGCGTCTAATTGCTTCGCGAGCTTTTGTAATTTGTTGAAGAATGCCTTTTTCACGTCGAATGTCTGCCATGTTGACTCTTCGACTATTTACAGTTTACTGCAAATACTCAGGGTCTGCTGCAGGTTATATATTTGTGGCAAAGCAATCAAAGCCTTTTCTGTAACGCCCATCGTTGAGTGCTCGCTCCTTGTCGATAAAAAGAAATCCATGCTTACCATCATTCCAACATGCTGAGCATAAATCTTTGAAGTTTGTATATGTCATATCAGAATTCACATGATCATCGTATATATGTTTAAGATTTACATCATCTTGGCGAAAAACTACCAGCACATTTACGTTATCACGCACCAAATGTTTTGGAATGTGAGCGTACGACTGACAGAGATAGAAACAGTCTACGTTTTTGTGTCTCCCCATGCAAAAGAAGGCTCTAACGTTGTCCTGTCTCTCGCAGGCGACGTCGTCGAAAACCATGATTGAATCAGGGAGTACGTCGTCAGGTGCCACAACTGCATCATGCTCACTGAAAGGGAAGTATTCTATGCCGGGCAAAGGTTGTAAAAGCTGCTCGAGAAACTTATACTTGGGCTGTTTCAGTGACTTTGAATAGATGTACACGTTTTCAAACTTGAGACCATTGGGATGTGTTATGAGAGCGAGCAATGTATTAGTTTTGCCACAATTTGATGGTCCACAGAATATTGCTCGAATATTGTCAGGCAGTAGTTCTCCATGACGTTTTCGCATTTTCTGCTGCTCTACTAGAGTATCGAAATTCGACACTGGCAACTTGATTTTTTGTTGCTGGAAATCCATGTGACCGCTTCATCAGCTTAAGGGCAACTGTCACTTTAGCTATAAAAAGCGCGTTTATAATGTATCAAGATCAGTCGAGAGCTGTCTTCTCGTGCATCATGATCGTACATAAGCAGAAACGACGCAAAGGTCGTGGAGTATTGAATACACTTATCAACAAGCTTCCAGTAGAGCTGCATCTTCCAGGATATCAGTACTGTGGACCGGGTACTAAACTAGCAAAACGACTAGCACGTGGAGATCCTGGAATCAATGCTCTTGATAGAGCCTGTAAAGAGCACGATATTGCCTACTCACAAAATCGAGAAAACGTCGAAGCAAGAAACGTTGCAGATAAGATTTTGGCTGCAAAAGCTTGGGAGAGAGTCCGGGCGTCAGACGCCGGTGTTGGAGAAAAAGCAGCTGCTCTCGCCATAGCGGGCACCATGAAGGCAAAATCCAAGTTTGGAATGGGTCTTAAAAGGCAAATAATGAAGCAGAAGAAGAAAAAGAAGCCATCTATTTCATTGGCCAAAGTGATCAAAGCTGCTTCCACTTCTGCTATTCCAAGCAACAGCTCGCACACAGTCATTCCTAGCGCTCTGAAGGCTACTCGTCAAGCTGTAAACAAAGCTGGAGGCAAGAAGAATGTCTGCATTCCACGTATGCTATCAGTCCCATCCAAAATTGGAGGATTTCTACCATTCCTTATACCGATAATTGCTGGTTTGAGTGCAACAGGTGCATTAGCAGGTGGCGCTGCTGGTATCGCCAAAGCAGTGAACGATGCTAGTGCTGCTAAACGACAGCTTGAGGAGAGTCAAAGACATAACAAAACAATGGAAGCTGTTGCGCTCGGCAGAGGTCTATATCTGCGACCTTACAAAGAGGGCTATGGTATGTACTTGAAAAAGTATGGACAAGGCTTGAGGAAAAAAAAAACTTCAAATTACCGCAACGTGCATTAACTGACGCTGATCTGATAAAATATGCACGCATCTTGAAAATTCTATATTTTCGAGGTGTTTACATGAGAAATGCATTACCAGCGAGTGGACCACATTATCGTGAATCAGCAATCGTCAATCTCGACGATGAAAGTGGACCTGGCACGCATTGGGTCGCATATCGAAAACGAGGCAACGATGTAGTGTATTTTGATAGTTTTGGAGATTTACAACCACCTCAGGATCTTATGGAATACTGGAATGTGAACGGAGTCAAGTACAATCAGAAACATTACCAAGACTATAACACCTACAACTGCGGCCATCTTTGTCTAAAATTTCTTTTGAATGTTATATAAGTATTGGTTGGGATTCCCGTTCACTCAGTATTGTTCAAATAGTCATGGAAGACTCACTAACACTGAGCCTATCTGGAACATCTTCTGTGCTGCAAGCTCAATATTTTCCACCGCTTGAACTGTCGCCAAGTAAAAATTACGTTCTTGGACTTGTGGAACTGCTCACATTTAATTCGATACCCAACATAGACAGAGGCAATAACAAGTTTTACGTGGGTGAGGAAGTCATTATTTTGCCTACAGGCAGCTACGAAATTGAAGACATTGAGAAGACTCTGAAAGAGGCTCTAGCATCAAAAAGCATAACAATTAAACTCAAGCCGAACAATAACACCCTTCGTTGCATGGTCAAGTGTAGCCAATCAATTGGTTTCTGTCCAGAAGATTCTATTGGAAAATTGTTGGGTTTCACAAGTCGCGTACTACTACCAAATATTAATCACGAATCTGATTTGCCAGTAGCCATATTGAAAGTTAACGCATTACGCGTTGAATGTAATATTACTTCTGGGGCATACATCAATGAACATAAGGTGCACACCATACACGAATTCTTCCCAGCTGTTTCACCAGGCTATAAGATCATCGAAGTCCCATCACCTATTATTTACCTGCCAGTCACTGTCAAGACTATAGATAACTTGCAGCTGCACCTCGTCGATCAAGACGGACATTTAGTTAATTTTCGCGGTGAAGTCATAACAATTAGATTACACATCAAATCAGTCTAAGCATAATGGGAATTGTGTACAACACCAAAGTTGGTAAAGGCTATAATAATAACTTGCAATGCCGTCGAGCAATCAGTCGTCAACGAGTACCGAAAGCGCTAACACGTCAAAACATACAGTTTCTAAAAAGTCTGGGTCTAAGAGTCGTAAAAAAAAATTAAGCTGTATACTATTTTGCTGTTTTCAACGAAATGGAGGACGTGCTAAGCATACAGTCACCTGTCATGTTTGACGAATCTGTTGCGCATTACGAGATTCATGCGCATCAGCCTTATACTTTGTCAAATTTCAACAACAGCGATGAAATTCGTATAGGTATATAACATCAAGATCTATGTGTGCTGCCTTCGCGCAGTTCACTACATATATGTGGAAAATTGCAAAAAGCAGATGGCACTGCCATCGCAGGTACAACGTTCGTAAACAACGCTATATGTCATCTGTTTGAAGAAATTCGTTACGAACTCAACGCCATCGAGATTGATCGATGCAAGAATGTGGGCTTGACAAGTCTTATGAAAGGATTCGTATCGTTTAGCCCTAGTCAAAGCTCAGTGATTGAAAATGCTGGTTGGCTCGATATTGCAGAGACTCAACGGCAATTGGTAGACAACAATGGTAACTTTGACGTATCAATTCCACTCAGTATGATCCTAGGCTTTGCTGAGGATTATCGCAAAATCGTTGTGAATGCCAAACATGAGCTCATTCTCACAAGATCGAATTCTGATGTAAATTCAGTTATACAGACGCAAATAGCAGTGGCTGGTGCACAAATTTACGAAGATTTCAAAATTGAAATCACCAAAATTGAATGGCTGATGCCGTACGTAGTACTCTCGGATAAGCATAAAATTAAATTGCTCAACTATCTGGAAAAGGATAGACCTGTCACCATGAGTTTTCGAAGCTGGGAACTATATGAGTATCCATTGTTGCCCAGTACATCGAAACATGTGTGGACTGTAAAGATTGCTAGCCAACTGGAGAAGCCTCGCTTCGTTATTCTCGGCTTCCAGACATATCGCAGAGGACGAAAAACGGTTAATGCCAGTCGCTTTGATCATTGCAACATTAGCAACGCAACACTATTTCTCAATTCTCAACACTATCCCTATGGAAACCTCAATCTCAATATAAGGAATAATCAGTATGCTCTACTCTACGACATGTATGCCAATTTTCAAAATGCCTACTACAACAAAGAGGCTGAATCAATGTTGAACAAGACCGACTATCTCGAGTATGCTCCTCTTGTTGTGATTGATTGCTCGAAACAAAATGAGTCACTGAAGCAAGCTTCGGTGGATGTACGTCTCGAGTTTGAGACTAGAGCAAATTTTCCACTTAATACCTCTGCATATTGTCTGATTCTACATGATCGTATAGTTGAGTATAATCCCATGAGTGGGGATGTACGAAAACTCGTTTAAAGGGTGGTGGGGAAGATGGTATAAAATGAGCAGCAACTTGTGGTAGGCAGTTAGTCAAAATGGAATACGTGCTCGATGTACAAGGTTTCAAAAAGCCTGTAAACGAATTTGTCGTCAAGGAACTTGCCATAGTTCCTCTCAATACATATCTCAAGCCCTTGGTGTTTTTCTTCAAACCACCTATACCGTGGTGCAGACTCACCGCCAAGTACAGGTGTGAAAATCTCTGGTTGGAGCGCAATTATCATGGATTATCCTGGAGTTCGGGGGATTTAGCCTATGAGGAGCTTGAAAATGTGTTGAAAACTGTTTTACACGACGCAAGCACAGTGTATCTAAAAGGAGCAGAGAAAAAGCAATGGCTCGAGAAATTCAATTTTCATGTGCTCGACATGGGTGAGATTGGCTTTCCTTCATTACAACGGCTGAAATATGATATTTTGGAGCTACTCTGTCCACATCACAAATTAGCATTCAAAGCAAACTGTGCGCACAGAAACGTATTATTGCTGAAAAAATTTTATCAGGACAATACGCCATCTCTCGAGAGATCAATCAAACAATTTTATCGCACAGAGCACCTGTCATTTATGACTCCCACGGATATTGCTTTCTTACCGAGAGAATTTCTCATAACATTTGCAGCAAATAGTATCGAGCAAGCTTGGAATAAACTGCCAGAACATTTGAAGCTGGACTCTGAAATTTTGGAGTGTCTACGTTGTTATGAGCACAGCAGCACCGAGAATGCAACCCCACCTTTGAGAAGAGATTGCGTACAGTGTAAATTTAATGTTATTAATAAATGGCAGCATGGATAAGCGGGTTCGTTTCCAAGAAAAGCCTACTGTTCATTCAATGTACACATGGACATATGCACATAAACGTGCACGATGTGGAGAGTGGGAGCAAGCAGCCCGAGATCGAGAGCGTTTTAGGTGCAGAATTAAAAGAATAGGCAAAATTATTGTACCAGTACTTGAGAAAAAACTAAATGAGCTGTGTATAAAGTAATATTGAATAAATGTATTATTAAAAAAATTTAATATGACTTATCATTCATTTTACCCTAATACTTAACCTTATCCTTCTGCATGCCATTATAATAATCAAACAAATAATAATTTAAAAAGCAATTTTTATATAAAAAATGTTCTTAAAATATGATGTACTGTTGCATCCAGCCGCTGACGTCAGCGCGCGGCTAAATTTCACGCAAGACGTATTAATATATAATAGAAAGAAAGAGAAAGAAAGAAAAGGTAGAGAAAGCAAAGAAGAAAGAGAGAGAAACAGCTGCCGATAATACATATAGCAGCACTGCAAGATATAAACATCAGCTGTAATAGTAAGTATACGAAGGAGAAGAGAGAGAGAGAAAGAGAGAAATGAAGAAAGTGGAAGAGAGAGAGCAGTTGACACGCAGCAGCTTCTGATTGTAAATACGTTCGCGAAAAAACATCAGGTATAACCTGATCCGCGCTCTATCTCACTGCGCGTCATTATTGCATGGAACCTTCTAGAAGATTCCATACGCTGTGATGCCGCAGCTTGACCTTGAGCGGCCTCCTGGACAAGGCTCATAGCCAGGAGTAAGCTGCTCGAAATATACGGCAGCTTGACCTTGAGCGGCCTCCTGGACAAGGCTCATGGCCAGGAGTAAGCTGCTCTAAATATACGGTCAGGCTTCCCTCCACTGCACCACCTTCGTCGCTGCCTGCTCTACACCTTAGGCTGCACAGCTAGAGCAGCTCTGCTCTCTCACCTGCACAGGTGAGTCGGTGGGGGTCCCGTAAAGCCGCCGACTCCTGGTGCCAGCACACCTGGTGTTCTGTTTTACCAACAGGTGTGCTAATCTCACATGCATAGGTGTGCTAATGACGTCACACACATACACACATAAAGGTTTGAACTGCATTGCCCATAAGAACCCGTGTATAAGGTATCGTTGTAGTGGTGAGATTGTGTGTATGTATATGGAAAAAGCGAGTGGTGGGGGGGTCCAGAACCCGTATAGCTATACTACTGATAGGCAGCTTAAGATTCTACTGTACAAGAGCAGTGCCGATGTGTGTATGTGTGTGTTTTTTCTTTTTTTTCCTTATAGATTGAGAGGTTAAGAGCAAATCCATTATGGACGATACGGCACCGACTGGTACCACCTGTGTGGGACTCTCATCCACTAAACCCTTCGTCTACCGTTAACTTTTGAGTTCCAACCGCAACCGAATCCTCTCCGTCCTCCTTACCGACCCTAAGTAAGTTGGACCTGGCTCTTTCTCCAATAAGCCCTCCCGCGGTAACACCGTTTGAGTTTTGCTTCGGGAACTTTGGGTTACCGCCCTCGTCTGTTGATGTGGTCGTCATCACGTTTTCCGCTGCCGTCTACTTCTTACCGCATCGTCCGGTCGTCTGTTTCTTGCTACATCTCACGTCTTCTTATACTTTATTCTTCGTCCTTTCGGACCTTCTTAAAGATGTCTGCAACAAAATTGTTTATTGCGCTCCATCCGTCGGCCGAAGTCATCATGGCTAACATAATAGACTCCGGCGTTACTCTGGTCTGTAGGTAGCACTCAAGTTCTTCTCATTCCTGTTCATAGCGTGGACATTCACTGAATACATGCTCAGCGTCGATTACATTCAAGCACGTCGGGCAATCCGGGCAATCCTCCAATTTAAATCGGTGCAGATACGCCCGGTAGCATCTATGTCCACTCAGAAACTGCGTTAGGTAGAAATTTACTTCCCCATGTCTTCTTTTTGTCCAGTCTTCTACACTTGGTATGAGGCAGTGTGTCCACCGTCCCTTACTACTAGAGTCCCATCGCTTTTGCCACTCCGTCATTGTTACTTTCCTAGCGGCATCCCAAATTTCTATCTTGGTTTTGCCGCTGTCTCGTCTTTTTCCTTCGTCGATTGATTTTCTCTCCCTTGCTAATAGGTCTATTGGCGGGAGACCGGCAATAACGCAGACCGCCTCGTCCGATACCGTACGGTAAGCAGACGCGACCCTAAGTGCATTTCGCCTGTGCACTGAGGAGAACTTTCGTCCATATGCCTTCACCAGTACAGCGTCTGCCCATATCGGGGCTCCATACAACATGATTGATGAACTAACGCTTGCCAGAACTAGCGTTCTGCGATTATGTGTGGGACCACCCATATTTGGCATCAGCCGCGCCAACACTGCGGTAGTTTTTGCGGCTTTTTCTCCTGCTGCTTCCAAGTGCTGTTTAAAGGTCAGCTTTGCGTCTAACGTTATACCTAAATATTTAATAGTCGGTTTAGAAGTAATTTCATGACCGCCTATTCTCAAGGTGATTGTCTCCGTCTTCTTTCTGCTAGATATCAGGATTGCCTCTGTTTTATGGCTTGCAAGCTCCAGATTCGCATTATTTAGCCACTTATCTATTTTAATGATAGCTTCACTAGCAATTTCAGCTACCTCTTCTTTCTCTTTTGCTACCAACACCAAAGCTATGTCGTCTGCGAATCCTACGATCATTGCTCCTTCTGGTAATTCTAGCTTGAGTACGCCATCGTACATAATGTTCCACAACGATGGGCCCAGTACAGACCCCTGTGGAACTCCCCCGGTAACCTTATAATTCACCGTGCCCTCCTTGGTCTCGTATAAGAGAGTTCTGTCCTTGAGGTAGTCAGACATTATTCTTCTTATATACGGAGGGACTCCTAGTCTCACTAGTGCTTCGTGAATTTTGCACCAATTTGCAGAGTTAAATGCATTTTTAACGTCAAGTGTAACCACCGCGCAGTACTTTTTCGCCCAGCCTTTGCATCTTTTCCCGCTTATGGCTGTCCGTGCTGTATTCACCACTAAGCCGATAGCGTCTAATGTTGAGCCGCACTTACGGAAACCATACTGGTGTTCCGCAAGCCCCTCTGGCCCCTCGGTTTTGTCTTCCATCCTAACGCAGATTATGCGCTCTAATACTTTGCCCTGTGTATCGAGCATGCAGAGCGGTCTGTATGACGACCCTTCTCCAGGTGGTTTGCTACCCTTTGGTAGCAACACAAGCCTTTGCTTTTTCCAGTTTCGTGGAAACGTTCCTTCTTTGAGACAAGTGTTGTACAAGTCTATAAACTCTGCTGGGTGAGCCTGGATGGCATGTTTCAATGCAATATTGGGTATGCCATCAAGTCCTGGAGACTTATTGATTCCAACCCTCCTGCAGGCTGATAGCAGCTCCTCCTCCGTAACATCTTTTAAGGTTGCTCTTTGCTTCTTTCATTTTTTCGTTGCAGTTCTCCACCGTATCCATTCCTCTACCGGTTCGGTAGAATTTCTTCCTTGCCCGTTGTTCCAATCTTCTAGCTCGATGGCAAACGCTGCGCGCTTGTTTGATCTTGTCATTCCACCAATATGCTGGTAGCCATCTTTGACTGGATACTTTTCTCGGCATTACCGCGTCGCACGCTTTGGTGAGCTGGCCCGTCATTTGTGCAGCCTTGTCGTCTGCTGATCCCGTCAATTGAATATTGTCAAACATCGTCAAGAATAACTCTTTCTCATACTCTTTGGTTTTCCATTCAGTTCTTGTACTACTGGGATTTGTACAGAATTTCCTATTTAGTCCGCCTAGCTCCATTATCATAGCTAGGTGATAACTATTTGTGTAGTGACCACTCACGATCCATTTGCTTACCTGCCTTACAAGGCAGTTACTGACAAATGTCAAGTCTATGAATGACTTTGCATCTCGTTTTTTGAACGTGGGGGTATCGCCTTGATTCAGCAACACCAAGTCTAGTAGCGTGAATGCCTCCAGTAGCACTCGTCACCGTTTATTCGTTCTGCTACTACCCCACTCGATCGCCCATGCGTTAAAATCTCCTGCTATTATAGCTGGTTTTTTATTCGTAGCGTCTTGCACCAGCCGGTCCAGTAGTTGCTGAAACTGCTCTATTGATGCGCTAGGCGGGACGTAATAACTGTATACATGTATGCCGCCTATTTTCGCTCTTACGAAGCCATTTTCCTTGTTTACCATCTTGCCGTGGAAGGTAAAGTCTTTGCATGCCCAGATTGCGGCTTTACCTGAGGCGTCAGATTCCCAGGATGGTTCATTCAAATCTTTGTACTGCTCACTGACGAGAGCCACATCGAACTTATGTTCTCGTACAAACTGACAGAGAAGGTCTTGCGCAGTCTCACAATGGTTGAGATTTAGCTGGACTATTCTCATTACCCTTTCCTGATTTTTTTAACCGCTGCTTGGTAGGCTGGGCACAAGTAGATACCAGTGACATGGTTCGTCGGTATATTGTCGCCTTTTTTCGGCACAGTAAACAACACGGTTCATTACGTATTTGCTGCTATCCTGCGGATCAGTACACTTGATAGCGACGCGGCTGAAACCAAGGCATTTATAACACCTAAGCGGCTCCTTACTGCGGTTCGATGAACGGATCCTACAGTTGACCCATCCAATTTTCATTTTCTCTAGCTTTGTGAACTTGGTCGCTATTTCTTTCGACAATTGCACAACAGCTATTTGCGTATCTCCGTACGCTTTTCTCAGCGATTTTACGGCACTGATCTCAATCACATCTCTTTCTCCTATTTCCCTTTGCAAGGCCTCCAGTACCTCCTTTTTTGAAGTAAGAATGTCGAGGAACTCTATTTCAAAGGTCTCCTCTTGGTGCAGTGTTTTTATTGTGGTTCCTTCCACTAGTACTGCTTTAACCGCTTCTTGGAAGTCTGCGGTTTTAACTTCTTTTGTGCATTTGAGCTCTATGAGGAGATCTCCCGCCACCGTTTTGCGTATTTTATTTACGCTATCTCCTATCGCATTCAGTGAAGGAGCAGTTCTCAATGTTGACAAAATGTCCACGTAGCTCCTTCCTTCCGGCGCCTTAATGATAAGAGTGTCCGGTCTGGTCAGTCTTTCCCGCTTTGTTTTGTCTTTGCCGGTCCTATTGTGGCTGTTAACGCCAGGGACCTTGTTGTTCTCCTTAGTTGACTGTTTCTCCTTATTTTTTGCCTTTCTTGTAACGACCTCTTGCCAAGTTGCCTCTTTAGGTCGTTTATTCTCTTTCTCCTCTTTGTTACTCCTACGCTCCGGAGTAGTTAAGGCCTCCCTTGGTTTACCCGCCTTTTTAGGTCTCAGAATTGGTGTTGTCTGAGTTTCCTTGCCTATCGTTCCTGGACCTTGGAACTCTACCAGGTCATCCTCTGCGCTACACAAACTTTTATACATGACATTAATGCTTCGTGCCATGTCCTTGATAGTTTTATGAACATTATGTTTGTCCTTTACAAACTCTCTGAGTTCCTGGATATTTTCTCCTAGACGCTCCAGCTGGTCATTTCTTCTTTCAAGGTTGTAGTCCCAGTTTGAGTTACTGCCTCCTTGATTTACCTGCTCTTATTCCGTCTGTATTGAGACAGACTGTTGTTTTTGTGCGATCTCTTGGTTGGGAACCCAGTTGTTAAGATACTTTTTGTGGTATCCGAAGTTCCCAAGTTTGCTTTGTTTGTTGTACTAAGCATTTTTATTATTATTCTCCTCTTCTATCTTTAGTCCCCTACCTTCCACCGAGCTCTCTCCGCGAAGTTATGCTTCACTGGTGTGAATTCGGGCCTCATGTCCCAGCACAATCTTCTGGAGGTAGCGTTCAAACTCTTCACGCTCCTTCTGGTAACGCGAGCAGTAGCAAAAAACGTGCTCAGCGTCCTCGCACATGTCCAAACATGCTGGGCAGTTTGGATAGGCTTCTCAATTAAATCTACACAGGTATGCTCGATAGCATCCATGTCCCGTCAAAAATTGCGTGAGGTAGTAGTTTACTTCCCCGTGTCTTCTTTTGATCCAGTCTTCAATCTTTGTTATAAGTCGGTGCGTCCAGCGCCCTTTCAGGCTACTGTCTCATCTTCTCTGCCACTCAGCTACTGTTTGTTCTCTGGCAGCGTTCCAGATTTCTGCCTTCGTTCTATCGCTGTTCTCCTGTTTTGCCATGTATATAGCCTTCCTCTGTAGTGCTAAGAGATCGATGGGTGGCATGCTTGCCACGACGCTTCTTGCATCGTCCGATACCACGCGGTAAGCAGACGCTACTCTTAGCGCACTCCATCTATACACGGATGACAGGTTCCGCGCATAGGTTTTATTGCCATTGCATCTGCCCAAATAGGTGCCCTGTACAGCATAATCGATGTACTGACACTTGGCAACAGCTTCTTTTTCTTCTGAGTAGCTCCACCGACATTCGGCATGAGCCGAGATAGAGCAGCAGTCGTTCTTGACGCTTTTTCACCTGGTAATTCAAGGTGCTGTTTAAACGTCAACTTTTCGTCTATAGTAACGCCCAAATACTTGATAGTCGATTTAGAGGTTATCTCATGGCCGTCTATCATTAGGGCGATCGTCTCCATTTTCTTCCTGCTAGATATCAGGATCGCCTCGGTCTTGTGTCCAGTTAGTTCAAGTCCCGTTTCTCTCAGCCACCTCTGGATGGTGGTGATCGCTTCATTGGTGATTTCAGCGACGTCTTCTTTTTCCTTCCCTACTACTACAAGAGCTATGTCGTCTGCGAATCCTACTACCATAGCCTCCCGCGGGAGTTGTAGTCTCAGCACTCCGTCACACATAATGTTCCACAATGGCGGGCCCAGTACTGATCCCTGTGGAACACCTGCCGTGACGCCTGAATGGCGTGGTGATCACTATTAGTGAAGTGATCGCTTACGGTCCATTTACTCACCTCTTTTACCAGACATCTACTAACAAATGTTAAGTTGATCACTGATTCAGCGTCCACCTTTTTATAGGTTGGTACGTTGCCTTCGTTCACCAGCACCAAGTCCAGAAGTGTGAATGCCTCTAGTAGGGCCTGTCCTCTTCTATTGGTTTTTCGGCTGCCCCATTCAACCGCCCATGAGTTATAGTCACCAGCTATAATAGCTGGTTTTTTAGCCCTGACATCTCGTACTAGCCGGTCCAAGAACTGATCTATTGGCGCACTGGCTGGGGCATAACAGCTGTATACCTGTACACCCTCAATCTTTGCGCTGGCAAAACCTGCTTCTTTGACTTTCATCCTACTTTGAAAGGTAAGGTCTCTGCACGCCCAAACAACTGCTTTACCGGAGCCATCGGATTCCCACCTTGGCTGTTCAAGATCTCTGTACTGCTCACTGATTATAGCGACATCAATCTTCTGCTCATGGACGTACTGACAGAGAAGGTCCTGAGCTGTCTCACAGTGGTTCAGGTTTAACTGTACTATTCTCATCTTCTTTGTTTTGTGGCTTTCACTGCTGCTTGGTACGCTGGGCAATCATAGCTACCTGCGGCATGGTCGCTCTTCTCTACGTCGTCCTTTCCTCTGCAGAGAATGCAGCTGGGCTGGTTTGTGCAGTCTTTCGCTACATGTCCCGCTGAGCCACATTTGTAGCAGCAGCGGCTTCTGTGGTGCTGCTCAATGCAGCTTGCAGCAGTATGGCCGAAGCCCAAGCATTTATAGCACTTGAGCGGGCGGGTGTCTCGCTTTATTGCTCTTATGCGGTAGATAACCCACCCTATCTTTATCTTCTCACCCTTGATAAACTTCTGGGCTATCTGGGCAGGTAGCTGTACTATTGCTTTCTGTGTATCTCCATAGGATTTACGAAGCGACTTAACCGCCGTAGGTTCGAAATTATGTCCTTCTTCGTTATTTTTGCGTAGTGCGTCCACTATGTCCTCCTTAGTGGTCAGCATGTCAATGTCTTTAATCTCGAAGGCCTCTTCATGATGCAGCGCCCTGATTGTAGCAGTTTTCGCTAGTACTGCTTTCACCGCTTCCTGGAGCTCAGCTGTTTCCACCTCCTTGGAACGTCGTAGATCGAGTAACAGATCTCCTGCTGTAGTTTTGCGTATTCTATGTACGCTGTTTCCTAACTTTTCTAGGCTAGGCTCTGCCTTCATTTTCTTTAGGATTTCGGCGTAGCTTTTTCCACCCTCGGCCTTGATGACTAAGGCGTCAGGTCTAGGGGGTCTTGCTCTTGCCGTCCTACTTTTTCTGGTGCCTTTTTGGTCTTGGCCACGAGCACCAGTGTTATCCTTCCTGTTTACGCTTTTTTCTTTTTTCTTTTTTCTTCTTTGCCTTCCTTGTCACCACCTCTTGCCACGAGTCTTTCTCCCTCTGGTGGACATTCTCGTCGGCTACTCTTCTTGCAGAGCTCGCCCCACTAACGCGGCTAGCCTGCTGTGGTTTCCCCTTGCCGACCGGCTTAGGGGTCTCTTCGTTCGCCTCTGCTAGGCTAATTGCCCTTTCCAGAAGGCCAGGGGTTGTTTGGGTCACCTTGCCCTTAGTCCCTGGCCGTTGGCACTGCATAAGGTTATCGTCTGCAGAGCAGAGAGCCCTGTAGCTGGCCCTTATGCTCCGGGCGAGATCCTTAATTTGCTTGTGCACATTGTGTCTGTCCCTGACATAATCGATCAGCTCATCGATTTTGCTGCCAAGGCGATCTAGGTGCACGTTTTTGGAGGTTGCGCTTTCTGCTCGCTTGTTGTCATCTGCGTCTACCTCCATAGTCTCTGCCTTCTTTCCTGTAGCATTACCATTGCCTTCCCGTGCCAGGTTACCTACAACGGGGCTGGTTGTGTTGTGCATCGAAAGCGTACTTTCGCCTCTCCCAGATCCAAGGGGTTTATCCCCAAGGAGGCGAGCATCGACCACCGGGGCTGATACCCGATCGGAATCGACGGCAGGATTAGTAATGCCTGCCTGGGTACTCATATGTTTGAGAACGCTTCTTGATTGATTGTCCTTGCCACCCTAAATACCTGATGTTTCGGTAATTCGAAACAGTGCTGGGGTGCCGAGGACTTTGGTGGCAGCACCGTTAGCTCCTGTACCCTAGGAGGGGGCCCTTTAACAAAGTGCTAGCATCCGGGCCAGATGCACCTTGGTTTTTTAAGCGAGGTTGTTACTCCTCCCCCTCCTCCTTCCCCACCTCTTGGGTAGTGGGGCCCCGGGCTTGGGACCGGTGTAGCGGAATTGTGGTGTGTGTGTGTGTGTGTGTGTGTGTATGTGTGTGTGTGTGTGTGTGTGTGTGTGTGAGTCAGCGAGAGATGGCTGTAGTGTCACCGGCATGAGAGAGAGAGAAATAGAGAGAGATGACTGAATTATAATAAAACATTTTACTTACTTTATTCTCCATGGCGATGATCTTATAATTTTCAGCACACGTTTTAGTACTCGTTATTGAAACTTTTTATTTGCACACACAGTTTCTTAAAATGTAAGTATTATTTAAAAACTTTTTTTAAAACTTATGTAAATACTGACTTTAGCACACGATGTTACTGCACTGAGAGCATCGGTTCGAATGGTACCACGGGTCAGCTAGTGTGCCCGAAGAGCTTCCTTCTGCACGCGTGAAAGTAATATTTGTCAAATAAAGTAACCTTATCAGTTCGAGGGATGTGAGTGACTCGAGAAATGCGAGACTACAGGGTAGGTTTTTTCAGACGCGACGGTGCACGTGGATGCAATAATTATCGCATAAACTAGCAGTATCGGTTCGAGGGTTGGGAAAACTGAAGAAATGTTAGACTCTAGGGTAGAATTCTTAGACGCACTACTTTTGCTATAGATATTTTTTCTAAAATGTTTACTTATTTAATGTAAAATTAATGTTATTTATACCAGTAAAGTTTCAGCTTTCTATTTTAAGATGTTTCCTCCAATTAAACTAATACATTAATGATAATAATCCGTGTAGCAAGACAACTTCAGACAACTGAAATACATATCGTTTGCAATTTGGTTTAAATAGCATAATAGTTAAAAGAGTGGGGGTAATTTTCATAATGGAAAAGCATTACAAATATTTTAAATGTATAAGAGAGAGGGTAGCTGCATGTGCTTGAAAAAAAATCCGAGAATCTAGTTGTTTCGGCTGCACCACACGTGCTGTGGAGAATCGATGCACCGAAAATACGCCAAAGTGGCAACTATGGGATATGCATTTAAAAGTATGAGAGAGATGGTAGTCGCAGTAGCAGTATTGCCCCTACTACTGTCGTGTACGTATTTGATTAGCGTCCCGATTCCCTTTCCTATTCAGCCCGCCAAATACCGCCGCCTCCACGGGTACTACACAAAGGTGTAGTACATACTGAGCACCGGAGCATCGCCGCAGGTAAGCGACCACACGAGCGAGGTCAGCATCCAGCAGAAGCAAAGTGCAGGAGTACTTTGTATTTGTACGGTGGTCATAGCCATTTATCCGCCTAGAAACAACCCCGTTACAACTGGCGCCCAGTACGTGTGGATACGCGGGATAGGAAAATAAAAAATTAGATTGATAGATAGATAGATAGATTAGCATTTATTTTTGCACAAGTCAAAAAATACAATTATGCCATATTATATCGCAAAGTTCGTCATATCACCGTTTTGTACAATAGTATACGTATCACAGAAAATCCCAGTATTAGTTTTACATATTAGCTGTCGCTTACACATTCCCGCTGATGAATACTCCGGCGCATAGCAGCTTTGAAACTACTGAGCGAAGGAAGTACTCTCAAGGGCAGCAAGATACGGCGGCTGTCCCATGACCACGGCTTTATAAAGAATCACCACCGCAAAGTACTCCCGTCTCGCCTGAACCGAAATCCAGCCTATCTTCTTCCTATAGGGGGAGATGAGCTCGTCCCTTCTTACGCAGGACCTCGGTGGTGCAGGATCTAAAGGATCGGAGCCCATAAAGGACTCTATTAACCTTTCGGCTGATTGCATCAATCTGCAGTTTCCATGATATTTTCGAATCCATCACAACACAAAGGTTGGTTACAGTGTCGACAAAGAGCACGAAAATACTATCCTCAATCTCAATGCCAGGTGGCTCCAAACTTTGTACTTTGTTAATGTTATACTCAGATCCGAAAATAATAGCTTTAGTTTTCCCAACATTGAGATGAAGCGCATTCCCCGACGCCCAAGCCGCCACTGCCCGCGCTATAGCCGGCAGGCGGTTCACCCCCTCAGCCAAATTGTCCCTTGTTACCTGAGTATAGGTTTGAAGGTCATCAGCATACAGTAAATGCTCGACACTGTCTGATAATTTACCCTCAGGGCCTTTAAAGGTGGCCAAGATGTCTCGGAGGTCGTTGAGTACAGTAATCCAAATGCGAGACAACAAGAGCGCTAGTCAGCTGCTTACGTAGTATCTCCGTGGTACAGGATCTGAAAGATTTGAGTCCATAAAGAGCTCTATTAACCTTTCGGCTAATCGCATCCACCTGCGGTTTCCACGTTAATTTTGAATCCATTATATCACTGAGATTAGTTACAGCGTCAACAAACGGAACGAAAACACCATCCGCGATCTCAATGCCAGGCAGCTGTAGACTTTGCACTTTATTAATGTTATAATCAGAACCAAAAATAATAGCTTTAGTTTTCCCAACATTGAGAGGGCTGCCCGCGCTACAGCCGACATGCGGTTCACACCCTCACTCAGATCGTCCCTTGTCATCTGGGTATAGGTTTGCAGGTCATCAGCATACAGCAAATGTTCGACACTGTCTGATAATTTTCCCTCGGGGCCTTTGAAGTTAGCCAGATGATCACGAATATCATTAATGTAAAGACTATACAGCAGAGGTCCCAGGACTGAACCCTGTGGAATGCCAAGATTGGTAGTGAGCCAATCAGAATTGCCAACTGTTTTCGTAACCACTCGATGGTTACGACCTGTAATATATGACTTAATCCACAGTGCAACAGACCTAGAGAAACCCATACCTATTAGCTTACGTAGGAGTTTGGAGGGCGAAATTGTATCGAACGCCTTGCTGAAATTAAACATCAGGAGGATGATAAGCAAGTGCTTATTGCTGTTAATACCCTCCCTAATGCTTTAGTAATGCTGTTTGCGTACTATGAAACCGCCGAAAACCCGTACGGCGTGGATCAAGAAGTTTTTTTGACTCTACGTACTCGGATATTTGATCGTGAACAATCTTCTCCAGAACCTTGTCAAGAAAACATAACAGAGCAATCGGGCGAAAGTCTGTAGCAGCTGTGGGATACCTGTCTTCTTGGGAGGCACTAAACAGGCCTTCTTCCATGGTCCAGGGAAGACCCCACAAAACAGAGAGGAGTTGAAAATAGACGCGATGTGGTGACCTAGGACCGGCAGGGATTTAGCAATGACATCTTGAGGGATACCATCCTCCCCTTTGGCGTGTGATGAGAAGTGCGCAACTGGCAGGACAACGTCCGAAAAAGTGATTTCACGGAAAGTGAAATCAGCTTCACTGGCCGTCGCCACAATTTCATCTAAGTTCACCTCACTTTCAGATATCGATACAGAAACGCCTGCGAAATGAGCATTGAGTTCATCAGGGGAGAAACCATACAGCTCCTCCCTGGTCGCCGACAAGAGTCCAAGATTGCGAAGATCGTTCCAGATATTTTTGTTATTATTTAAAGCCTCCGAAATTCTGCTTTGAATAAAAACCTCTCGCGCTTCAATTGTGCGCTGTTCTGCTTGAACCGCGAGAGACTGGTGCTCCAGTAAGTACCTCACATTACGGGTCCGTCGAAATCTTCGCTGAACAGCATCACGTTTATCGTATAGATCCTGGAGTTCGGCCTTGACCCATGGTGAAGCTTTCGTATTTATGTCAATTTCTCAACTAGATCCGAATCACTCGTAAAGGAAATACCCGGTGGTCTGTAAATAACGGCTACATATATCCACGGCGCACTTATATCCACTGAATAGTTGATTTGGGTACGGTTCTTATCAGCCGCTTTGCTGATATGGACGGCCGGCGTCGATGCAGAAAAATCACCTTTAAGGGATACATTAACATTTGTAATGTTATTGTTTGAGATGTTAGATTTGTCATTAGTACCTGCTTCATCAGTATTAGTGTTATCAGTATTATTAACAGTATTGGAAATAATTGTTTTGTTCGTATCAGTATTATATACTGCAGTATTTTTATCTTTGGTATCTTTCTTATTTTCATCTTTATTCTTATTTTCATTTTTGTTTTTATTGTTATCCTCGTTTTTGTATTCATTCGATCTTGGAATATTTTTGCGCAGTAGTTTTAGAGAGTTATCCTTCTTAGTTTTTAGATTACATGCTTGACATATATAATTTTTATCTACAAAATGCCAGCTGGTACAGATACACTGAAATGTTGCTGTACAAATCTTGCAATTATGCATCACAGTGCCTGCACGCGTGGCTTTCTTACATTTTTCGCATGAGTCACGTGGGATTTTAATAGATAGATAAAAAAGACAACCAAATAAATATGAGAACTAGAAACGTAATACTGAATGTCTGATGGCTGTACAATTATCCTTCTCGCTCCTATGGAGTTCAAATCTCGCACCTAATGAGATTCAAATCTCACGCGTAAGAGGGGCTACCGGACTGCATATGCGCGCGGGTTGACTTAGTGCAACGAACCGTTGGTCGATGAAATTGAGCTGCGATGATGTTGCACTCTTGCAGCCAAAGGTAGACTGTCGATTGCAACGACGTTTTCGCGCGCTTACTAGGCGTGATGTGTATATATATATATATTTGGATGACGAGGGACGAGGAGATGATGGTTGCAGTGTGAGCAGGGTCCCTGCCACCACTTATTTTCTGATACAGGCCGGCGGAAATAAATTAAGACTCGATATATGATGGTTGAGACTCAGTGATTTATTAAGATAGTAAGACTGAACAGTTCAGGTGCTAGACCGATTCTGATATTATATTTTGTCCTTTCTTAGCATGAAACCTCGGTATGCTCCTCCGTTCACCACTCATCGTAGCGATTCGCGGGGAGGGAGTGCTGGCGACCAAGCTGATCTGCTAAGTGCTGCCCTCGCTAGTACAGCGGTCTCGGCTGAAGCTGCTGCTTGCGCCGACTCCGGCTTCTGGGCACGTCATGAGCCCCCGCAGCTACTCCCCCATCAGTGCTGACTACTGGAGGCAGGAGGAAAGATACTTGTCTGAAAGGCTTCTGCACCGGCGGACCTGGTGGTGATGTTGATGGCTCGGACGTGGATGGTGACGTTGACGTGGGTGGCGATGCTGCAGGTGACGCTGCGGGCGAGGGCGAAGTCGCGGAAGGCGCTGATGGTGGCGGTGTCGCTGATGGAGGCTGTGCGGCAGCTGTCCTAGGCTGCACAGGGCCTGGGACAGACTGCTGCGGGATGTCAGCCGATTCCAGGAATGCTGGTTTGAGTGACGATGTGGATATTGTCTTCGATACTCCGTCGACTTCGATGCGGTAGATCTGGTCGTTGATACGCTCCAGGACTCGGTGTGGGCCCGTGTAGGGAGGCTGCAGGGTCTTCCTTATTGTTTCCACTCTCCTGAAAACGTACGCGCACGTGCGAAGGTCCTGATGGAAAAACGGAGCGAGCGGAGGCGAGTGTCGAGTTCCTGGAACGGCGCGGAGCTTATTCATCAGCGTGCGAAGCTCGGTGATGAACGCTGGTGCGTTGGCTCCCGGGTGGCTTACAGGTAGGAAGAAGTCGCCGGGGATGCGCAAAGATGTTCCGAAGAACATTTCCGCCGGTGAAGCCTGTAAGTCCTCCTTGAACGTAGTTCGGAGGCCGAGGAGAACGGTCGGCAACGCTTGGGGCCAGGGCGTTGGTGCACAACACACAAGCGCGGCCTTGAGAGTCCGGTGAAGACGCTCGACCATCCCGTTAGACTGCGGGTGGTAAGGCGTCGTTCGGATTCGGTCGGCGCCGATGATGCGAGTCAGCTCCAAGAAAAGCGCTGCTTCATACTGTGCGCCTTGGTCTGAAGTGATAGTAAGAGGCGTGCCGAAAACGCAAATCCAATTTTCAAAAAACGCCTTGGCGACGGTGCTGGCTTGTTGGTCCGGTATTGGTAGGGCTGTCGGCCACCTGGAGAAGCGGTCCACGATGGTCAGACAATATTGTAGACCTGAGTGGAGCGGCAACTTGATGAGATCCAGGTGTATGTGGTTGAACCGAGCGTCTGGTTCGCTGAAATCGCCTAGCGCGGCGCGATTGTGTTTGTTTACCTTCGATTGCTGGCACGGCACACAGTTGCGCGTCCAGCGCGCCACGTCTTTTTGCATCCTCGACCAGAAGTATTTCTGCGAGGATTGGCGTACTGTTGCTCTGATACTGGGGTGCGAGAGGCCGTGGATGACGTTGAACGCTGTCTTCCTCAGCTGGCGTGGCAGATAGGGCCTGACGATACCTCCATCGATTGCGCAATATAGAATAGAATAGAATAGAATAAAAATTTATTTTGCACAAGTCAAAAACATTTTGTACATATCACAGTCATATCGTAGTCAATATACATTTCGTCGATATGACTTTACAATGCGCAACCTTTATTCATCGTCAACTCGGTACATATAACGGCGTATTGCTGTCCTAAAACTACTAAGCGACGGAAGACTTCTCGATTCGCGCGGTAGCGAATTCCAAAGTCGTGCACCCTGGGAACTGAAAGACTTCATCCCAGCCTCAGTACGCGAATTTGGGACTACGAGTTCTTTGGGGACCCTGCTCGAGGTCCTAGACTGGTTTCTCTCAAAAAGAGCAGCAAGATATGGAGGCTGCCTCATAACTATAGCCTTGTACAGCATGACCGCGGCAAAATACTCTCTCCTCTCTCGAACCGTTATCCATCCCAATTTCTTTCTGTACGGGGAAATATGCTCGTCCTTCCTATCACCACAGATATTCCTTATACAAGAATTCTGCAGCCTCTGAAGTCGAGACTCAAGCTCCCCTGAGATATCCATATAAACAAGAGAGCAATAATCCAGATGACAGATTACAAGAGCACTAGCTAACCGCTTACGAAGCGCCTCCGTTGTGCAGGATCTGAAAGATCTGAGACCATATAAAGCCCTATTTACTTTACGACCAACTGCATCAACCTGCGGCTTCCACGTCATTTTCGAGTCCATCACAACACCAAGGTAAGTCACAACGTCAACAAATGGAACGAAAACGCCACTTTCAACCTCAATGCCGGGCAGCTCTAGACTTTGTATTTTATTAATGTTATATTCCGAACCAAATATCACAGCTTTTGTCTTGCTAAAGTTGAGGCGAAGCGCATTCTCGGTCGCCCACGCCGACACAGCTCTCGCCACCATCGACAAACGATGCACGCCCTCCACAAGATTGTCTCTAGCTACCTGAGTATATGTTTGGAGGTCATCCGCATAAAGCAAGTGCCTAACACCGTCTGATAGTGAACCCTCAGGCCCCTGAAAATTGGCCAAAACATCCTGAAGATCATTTATGTACAAACTGAAAAGCAGAGGTCCCAACACCGAGCCCTGTGGTACTCCAAGATTGGTAGTGAGCCAATCTGAGTCGCCGTTAGTTTTTGTAACTACTCGATGGTTACGTCCTGTGATATACGATCCAATCCACAGAACCACCGACTTAGAGAACCCTAACCTAATCAGCTTGCTAAGGAGTTTAGAGGGAGAAATGGTGTCAAACGCCTTGCTAAAATCAAACAGCAGAAGAATAGTCAGTAGCTGCTTCTTGCTGTTAATGCCCGCTCTGATATCCTCCGTCAAGCTTAGAAGCGCCGTCTGCGTGCTATGGAACGGGCGAAAGCCCGTCTGACGGGAATCAAGAAGCTTCTTCGATTCGATGTATTCAGAGATCTGATCTTGAACGATCTTCTCAAGTACCTTGGCGAGGAAACACAGCAGAGCAATTGGACGGAAGTCCGAGGCAGTAGATGGAATTGCTCTTTTCTTCAGAGGAACCAGATGCGCCCTCTTCCATGCCGCAGGAAAAACTCCCTTTGACAGAGAAAGGTTAAAAATTGTAACCAGATGATGACCCAAAACCGGAAGAGACTTTGCAATGATATCCTGAGGAATACCGTCTACCCCTTTCGCCTGTGATGTAAAATGTGCAACAGCCAGAACAACATCAGAAAACGTTACATCACGAAACTTAAAACCATCTTCACTGGCTGTTGCAAGGACAGCATGCAAGTCCTCGTCACGCTCAGACTGAGAAATGGAAACACCCGCAAAATGAGTATTTAATTCATCTGGTGAAAAGCCATGTAATTCCTCTCCAGTCCTACTTAACAGCCCAAGATTGCGGAGCTCATTTCAGATGTTTTTATCGCCATCCAAGGCCTCCGAGATTTTATTCTGAATGAAGACATCCCGCGCCTCTGCCGTTCGTAGCTCAGCCTCCGCAGCGAGCAACTGAAACTCAGTCCACAGGCGATTGTCACGCGTACGACGAAACCGACGTCTAACAGCATCACGTCGATTATACAGTTCTTGAAGCTCGACGTTGATCCATGGCGAGAGACCCTTCTTCTTTGGTTTAAACTGCTTTAAGGGCGCAAGTTCATCAATAGCAGCTGCGACATTTCGGCTGAGAGATTCAAGCTTCTTGTCTAATGTCTCAGCAGGACAGAGGACAGTTGACCAGTCAAGTGTCTCAAGGAGAGAAAGAAGCTCACCCTGCCTAACAGATTTAAAATCTCTGAAATAAAAGGATATAGGGTATATAGGATAAATAGATATCTCTGAAATAAAACAATATAGGGTTGCGCCGTCCATGATCAGCGGCTGGAGGGTGGGCGTTGTCGCTTCGAGAAGATGTGGTAGGTCTGTGTCGGCTTCTTATTGTTGCGCCAGTGTCGCGAGGTCGAGGTTGGTTGGCATCTCCACTGCTTCGGCTGCTTCGGCTCTCGAAAGGGCGTCTGCGACGATATTGTCTGGTCCCTTGGTGTAGGCGAGAGTGACCTGGTGCTGCGGCAAGTAGTCGATTTGTCTCGACTGCCTCGGTGAAGCCCTCTCCGGTGCCTGGTTCGCGGCAAATGTCAGCGGCTTGTGATCGGTCAGGAGCGTAAAGGGGCCACCTTCGAGGATGCCCTTGAAATGTTTAACCGCGGCGAAGGCTGCGAGGAGTTCTCTGCCGTACGTGCTGTAGTTTTGTTCGGCTGCAGAGAGGTTCCTCGAAAAGAATCCTAGCGGTTTCCATGTGCCGTCGGGATCGCGTTGCTCGAGGGCGGCACCGATCGCATAGTCAGAGGCATCTGTAAGGAGGCGTCGAGGGGCGTCGTCGCGGATGTAGGTCGTGCTGGCAGCGTCAGCGAGAGCGTTCTTGCACGCTTGGAAAGCGTCCTCCGCTGCACAGGACCAGACGATGGGCACGGCCTTCTTTTTGACAGGCAGCTCTCTCAGCAAGTCGTTGAGAGGTGCGAGCAGGCGAGCAGCTCCCGGGATACAGCGTCGATAATAGTTGATGAGCCCAAGGAATCTGCGAAGCTGCGCTGAGTTCGTGGGCGTTGGAAAGGCCTGGATCGCCTCGATGCGGTCCTTAGGTGGTCGAGATCCCTCAGCTGAGACGTCGTATCCGAAGTACAGTACGCGGCTTTTACAAGCGGCTTTTGCTGGCTTTCCGCAAGACGTCGAACAGCGCCGATAGATGCTCCACGTGCTCCTTGGGGCTGGACGACGCGACGATGATGTCATCCAGGTACGCGCGTGCGAATGGCAAGTCGAGTAGGAGATGGTCCATTGCTCGTTAAAGCGTCTGAGCGGCGTTGCGCAGGCCCATGGGCGATCGCGTAAATTCGAAAAGACCAAAGGGTGTTGATAAAAGGCCTTCTTGAGGTCGATGATGGAGAAGATCGTTCCATCAAGGCTGAGCAGCAAGTCCTCTATGACGGGCAGATGGTAGCGGTCCGGGATCGTGCGGCTGTTGAGCTGGCGGTAGCCGCCCGTGAGATGGTAGGTGCCGTCAGGCTTTAGCACGAGCCGAAGCTGACTTGCCCAGTTGCTGTCTGAGAGTCGAACAATACCCAGCTCGAGGAGGTGTCGAAACTCCGCTTTCGCTGCGTGAAGTCGTTCTCCAAGAAGACGTCGGGCCTTGGCGGCTGCTGGCGGGCCCGTCGTCTGGATGTGGTGCTGAACGTCCATGTCGGCGAGTGAGATAGTAGTGCTTCCCGGCGTTGCAAGGTCCTGGTATTTGCGCAGAAGGTCGGCGAAGATGCCCTCTGCTACGTCCGCTGAGATGTGGACCTCGACTGAGTGTACGTCCGTGGGGAGTATTGTGCCGCTCGCGTGGCACGACGTACGATCGTCCAGCAGGCGCCGATTTTGCAAGTCGACGATGAGTCCATAGTGAGCTAGAAAATCTGCGCCGATGATGGGCGTGCTGACGTCAGCAATGACGAACTGCCAAACAAAAGGACGGCGCAGTCGCAGGTTCAGAGCCATACGATGTGAGCCGTACGTGTTAATCTTAGTGGTGTTGGCTGCGCTGAGTGTTAGGGGCTCTGGTTGATTGGCCTTCTTGAACATTCGTCGAGGTAGTGGCGAGATAGTGGAGCCAGTGTCGACCAGGAAACGCAGGAGCGAGATGTCGTCCATGATGTGCAGGCGTTTTTCTTGGTGCGCCCCTACCGCTGCCGCCTGCGGGCGCGGTGGCGGTGTTAGTTTCCCGGTTTCTGAAATGAACAGGGTGACTTGCATCTTGTCGCGTCGTTACCGTACTGTTGGTGGTACCAGCACCAGTCAGGCGACGCGTTGGCTGGTGTGGCGGAGCGACTGCGCTGTTGGCTGTTAGAACGCGATTTTGAGCGTCCTCGTGATGATTGCGCTAGGGAAGTAGCGATGGCTTGCAGGGTCATTGCGTTCTGCTGCAAGGTAGCGACGACTTGCGTCAGAGCAAGGCGAAGCGCTGTGCCATCCTGGTCTGCCAGCGAGGAAGCGCAGCCCGAGGTGTGGTCACCTGATGGCGAGGGCGCGTTGGAGCGGTTGACTGCGTTGATCGACGTTTCGGGCGTTATCAGCTCGTCGGCGAGAGACGCAAGTTCGTCGAGAGACGTCGCGTTAAGAACGCGGCACATGCGGCCTGCATATGGTGGCAGAAGATCAAGCCATTTGATGCGAAGCGCGTCGTCGTTGATAGACGATCCTGCGAGCTGTCTGAACTCCGAAGGAGTTGCGATGGCTTATTTTCACCGAGCTGGCCCTTGTTCAACAGCTGGTGAAGTTGATGGTCGGCTGAGACGGCAAGGCGCTTGAGAACGGCTGTCTTTAGCGTAGTGTAGCGATTCTCGGCTGGTGGGTTCAGGATGACGTCTGCTACCTCCTGTGCAATCTCGGGCGGCAAGCGCGCAATGAGCAGGTCATACTTACTGTTGTCACTGCGTACCCTGCTTGTGTTAAACGTTGATTCGACCTGCGCGAACCACAATTGCGGGTTGAAAGTCCAGTATGTTGGCAGGACGCAGGTTGCTGCGGCTTCGGCTCCCAGGGCTGTGTCGTTGTCGTTGCGGGGCGGGTTTGGTAATGTGTCTCCGGCCAGAGGCAGACCCAGCGGGCTGTTCGCGGCGTTTATGTCGGATGAGTCCAATTCCTGCGAGTCGTCCTGCGTTGAGTTGGTGTTGTTCCCTGCCGGTGATGCTTGCTGGTCAGGTGGACTATGCTGCAGTGGCATGCCCGGCGGACGATGAGCAAAGCCGGCTGCGCGACGTGCAGCGATACGCGCGGAAGCGCGCGAGTCTCGCTAAGATGAGCACGAGCGTGGAGTTTCTGGAGCCAGTGGTGCGTTTGTTTGAAGTGGAATAGGAAAAACTCTCTTGATGTGGAGCGTATAACGCGGCACACCAGGTGTCGCAAAAAGAAACGTTGCCTAGAAGAAGCGCGAGCCGCGCGGAGAAAACGAAAAGAAAGAGCGACTCGAATCTCCGGCGTGGTCGTTGGCGAACGTGCGTACTTGGTGTGCGAGACGCTAGATTTTTAAGCGTTTCCAGGGCTTGGTTCCGTAGCGGTTGTAGGTGGTCTCGTACGGTAGCTGGCTGACGTGAAAAAAAACGGCTTAGAAGAATTGCTCCGCAATTGTCGTCCGTTACCACTTGCAAAAGAAAAATCCGTTGGATGTTTTGTGGAACGGCGTTGATTCGGTCCTTGAAAACCGTTAGCGTTTATGGTGTTATTGTTGTTGTTGACTTCTCACTGCCGGCCTAATCCGTTGGTTGTTGTTTTCCTTATTTGTTTTGTCGATGAACTTTTCTCCGTGTGCGGAACTTGTCGGGGTCACCACCTTGGATGACGAGGGACGAGGAGATGATGGTTGCAGTGTGAGCGGGGTCCCTGTCACCACTTATTTTCTGATGCAGGCCGGCGGAAATAAATCAAGGCTCGATATATGATGGTTGAGACTCAGTGATTTATTAAGATAGTAAGACTGAACAGTTCAGGTGCTAGACCGATTCTGATATTATATTTTGTCCTTTCTTAGCATGAAACCTCGGTACGCTCCTCCGTTCACCACTCATCGTAGCGATTCGCGGGAAGGGAGAGCTGACGACCAAGCTGGTCTGCTAAGTGCTGCCCTCGCTAGTACAGCGGTCTCGGCTGAAGCTGCTGCTTGCGCCGACTCCGGCTTCTGGGCACGTCCTGAGCCCCCACATATATATATATATATATATATGTATATGCGTGTGTATCTGACCTCGATGAGATGCAACACTGGAAGAAAACATCGAATGGAGAAAACGATGAGTTGCTGCGTCGACAGTATTCGCCAGTACAGGGTAGCCCCCTCTAAACGACGAGAGTAAATTCAGGTATCCCTGACTCTCGGTTGATGCAGCGGAAATTTGAGGTTAGGTCGTCTGTTGTTAGCGGAAAATTCCCTCCAGGCTCATAAAAAAAAGCATAAAGGTGCAGTTTTTTAGCGTGAGCATAAGAGCCAATCGGGGGGTCCTCTCCGCTGTAAAAAACACTCCTAGGAGTGAGATGAGAATTAGTACAGTGCAAAGAAAGTAAAGTGACGAACTGCTGCTCCTCTACTTACCAAGCCAAGCTCCTATTTCTCTAAAGTGTTCCGCGCGAACTCGATATAGGGAATTCCTGATCCGGCGAATAATAAGTGGACTTCGAGGAAAGACGGTTGATTTTCCGCGTGTTCGAAAAGGTTTAGGCGTGCTATACAGCATTATATTAGCGCCGAGCCGATCAAAACAAACATCGGTTTGTTGGTCGGCTGAGCAGCAGCGCGTGAGAGTAGGAGAGTCCGTGCGCGATATAGTAGTGTGCAAGCGTCGATTACGAAGCAGCCGGCGCGTGTGAGAACGCTGCATAGCGGGAGTATATGTGAGCGTGCAGAGAGTGTGTGCGCGAGTCGCTCGGTGGGAGCGTCTGTGAGCCCGCGGGGAGTGTGGGCGCGAGCCGCTCAGTGGGAGCGTCTGTTAGCGCGCTACAAGTGCGTGTGTCCGCTACAGTACATAGCGCAGGCATAGTGCAAGCGCCGTATCGCAATAGAAGCGATATAGTACGCGTCTCCGAGCGTGTGTACGTGTGCGTGCGTATAGGATAGAACAGCTGGATAATAATAGAGCCTACCTGTGTATACGCAGCATAACGCGAATTACACGACGGCGAAAGAGTGCGAGAGCTGAAATTCGGTGCAACGCACACCGTTTCGCACTTAGAATCTGCGAGATGAAATCACGCCATAATTATTAGAGTAGAGGAGTTAGATATATTTTTTTTTAGATAGGCTAGCTCAATCCAGATAGGCAAGCGGAGGTTTTTTGTATATTGGAAATACACAAAAGCACGCTAATAAATTATCAGATTAGTTAGCCGCTGCTGCTGCTCGAACTAGTTTTATAGCGTCCGTTGCGATGCGGTGCCTCCCAGCACCTCGTGCACAACTCCCTGCGACTCTATGCGCCGGAATTTATTTAATATGCGGACTCGCCGCGGTCGTTAATCGTTTGGGAGAACATGGGGAGAAGGGATAAGATCAATAACTCTTTATTTAATAACAACAATATTCGTTTATTTCAGCCAATCCATCCCTATAACGTGATAGCTTTCTCGACTCTCACGCAGTATAGCCACGCAGGGCTGACGATTTTCCTCAGATCACTCTCTCTGTCTCTTGTCTCGGTGCACGTGCACCTACCAGACGCGGATATACTGCGCGGTCCCTCAAGCGGCCGGCCCACCGCCGAGCGTAGCCGAGCCGCGGGGTGCGCCCCCTCCCCCCCCCCCCTCTCTCTTTTTATAGACAAGCGAGAGACGATGCTCATAGACAGGTCAAGGATGCCAGGCTGAATTACACTCTCTCACGCCTGTACAGAAATAAAAATGATCTAATCTAATCTAATCTAATCTAATCTCTCTCTCTCCCTCTCTAGTACCACAGGGGTCCGTACTGGGACCACTATTATTCGCATTGTACATCAATGACATCGGCCTCTGTTTGGACTCAGACGTATCTCATCTCATCTATGCGGATGATCTGCAAATTTACAGCCAATGCCACCTAGAGGAGCTCGATTCTTGTTCCGAGAGGATAAGCGCTAATGCCGAAAGGATAATGGGCTGGGCTGCGCAAAATCATCTTAAACTGAACGTACTCAAAACTCAGGCGATCGTCCTGGGCTCCTCCTATTATATAAACGCTCTTCCTTCCACTGCTAACACCTACATTAAAATAGGAGAGGCCCGGGTTGAATATCGGTCGACAGTGCGTAGCCTGGGGCTAGTGCTTGATTCTAAACTCACCTGGAAAGAGCACGTTACACAACTGTGTAAACGTGCACACTCGCTCATGTACAGATTGTATTTTTTTAGAAAGAGCACTGGCTTCGAGCTGCGCAAGCATCTTGTGCAAGCTTTACTTTTCCCCATCATTGACTACTGTTCATTGGTATACTGTGACCTCTCACAAGAACTTGACACCAAACTACAGAGACTGGTGAACACAGGAATACGTTACATCTATGGTATAAGGAGGGACGAGCATATCGCCCCCTACAGGCGTGAGTTACAATGGCTCACCACCGCCGGACGTAGAAAGTACTTTACGGCCTGTTTTCTAAGAAAACTCTTCAATACCGCTACTCCATCCTACATCTTGGCCTTTTTTGACTTCCACGTCGCACTCCGCCCAGTGAGGGGCGAGGTGACTCCCCTGGACATCCCTGTTTTCGCCACAGAGGCGCTGAGGAATTAATTCCACGTAAGCGCCTCATATCTCTGGAACTCATTACCAGCTCATCTCCGCAACATTAGATCATTACCTCCTTTCAAACGTCAGATCAGGCAACATTACCTTAATCTCGAGAAAATTTAAATAGCCGTCTCGAATCCAGCTTTAAATAATATTTCTCACCCCATATTCAATCATGCATACCACATTCATTCAAAGCATTCATCTCACACCATTACTCATATATGCATCCTCATTCTTCATTTTAATTTCAAAATTTTTAAGCTGTGTATTTTTACCTTCTGTATTTTATACCTTTTAACTCTTTTTTTGTATAACATAATGTACAGCAAAGAAATCTAATCTAATCTAATCTAATCTAATCTCTCTCTCTCTCTCTCTTATTGTCGCGCGTTCGTTACCGGCGCTTTCGGCAGTAGGCCTCGCACGTGGTGCTGGCGCTACTGTCAACCGGCTTCTCTGCCTGTCTCTCGGTCTCCTCCCCTCTTTACTCTCGACGCCGATTCCTCGACACAATGCAGTGCGCGGTTATGCCACTGACGCAACCAACGAAATGCTTCGTTTGCGATTTCTTCCAATCCTTCTCTGTCTCTCTCTCTCTCTCTCTCTCCCCCGCGTGTGCCCGCACTACATGCGCACAAACACGTCTTTTCACACTCTCTCTCACTCTTACAAAATACTACCTCCCTCTTTCTCTCTCCTCTCGACGACGACGCGTTGACGTTGGTAGCTCGTGGCCTTGGCGGTCCTCCCCGCCAAGTCGTCCTCGTTGTTACTTCCGCCTTCGTACTAGGATATACGGCTGGGCTGTGGTGGCTTCTCTACCCTCGGCCTCGTCGTTCTCCTGGTCTTCTTGAAGATAATGTGTACCCTCGCTCTCCCTCTCTCACTCTGGTCCTTTCTTCTCACGCACGCTCTCTGGTACGTCTTACTGCCTCGGGAGCTGGTGAGGGACTATCGACTGTGGCGCACTGCGCCGCAGTTGAGTGTCCGACTTCCCCTACTTTTCGGGCCGCTACAAGCTGTGTGCTGATTGGCTGTCCGCGATACAAGATCGCACTCGATTGGTCCTCTCCTCCGCTCGCGACTTCGCGTTTTCTCGATTTCCTTGCTCCTCTCCTTGCTCGGCTCGGGAATTCGCCGAACTCTCGTACTTCTGTGACAACAGCGCAATTTCGCGCGTGCCGGTCGGTGCTTGCTCTCATAGGTCAGGGAATCTGCCGCTTCGAAGCTGTTTTCGGCGCGGCTGCGACGCCACGCGTCTCACCGTAAAGCTTACCTACGCGTGAAGGCTGGCTCAAGAAACTGATAAGAGCGTAGAAGACTGGTACTATGCACTAGACGACGCTGATTTACAAGTACCGACCTCGCTGAAGCTTCGAGCTAATTGCTTTAAATTAGCTAAAGTCGCCAGGCTTCATCGATGGTTAATGGGCGACTAGAGGCAGCGAGTGGAGGCAACAGACGCCAAGATGCACCAGCTAACGAAGAATATGGAAACGTTAATGGCGATGATGATGGGTAACGCCGCTTCGAGTATAAGAGTGGAACAAACTCCAGCTCCTCCGAAGCCAACGCGCAAGGCGCGAGGTGGTTTACCCCTGCCAAGGGCCGATTTTCAAGATACTTACAGTATCTTTGGAAACGAGGATCTGGCCAGTCCAGTAGCGCCGCCGCGTAACACGACGATGTTGCCGGCAAGGGGCGCTAGACGTCAACTCCTGGCAGGTGCTGGGGGGAGTAGAAACGCTACAGGTCAGACGAGTAGCGTACCTGGTAGTAGAAGCACGGTTTTGATCCGATGATCGAAATGCTAGCCAAGGATAGTTAGGAGGCGATAAACGTTGACGCTGATAAACACGCTAGGTTTACAAATAGCCAGTAGTGTGTGGGCGCAAGATACGCCAGTACCAAGGTCGACAAGCACAATGCGCCAATGGACAGACGTCAACGATTGTGGGTACAGTAGACCTACCGTTAAAAGTTGAGGGAGACCAGAGAGACGTGACTGCAGCAATAATGCCAGATGCAGTCGAGAGCTGCCTAGTTGGAGTAAACCTCGGTAGACTTTTCGAAGCAGTACATGACCCAAACGAGGGAGTGTTATATTTGAAACGCGAAAAGAAAATATTGCAACTTCAGCTGGCAACGCTCGGAGTTACTGGACTGATCAATATAGCCTCAGTAGGTTTAGCGGAGATTACGGAGGAAGGTCGCGCTAGACTGAACAGACTTTTGGCCAGGGTGAAACCGGCACAGCCGAATATGCTAGGTCGTATACCGCTGATTGAACATGATATCGACATTGGTACTACTAGGCTCATGAAGCAGAAGTACTACCCATTATTGAGGGTGATGGAGGAAGAGATGCACCGCCAGGTACATGAGATACTGGAGGCGGGCATTATCGAACCATCGACGAGTGGTTGGTCAAACCCAGTGGTTTTGGTGCGCAAAGCGAACGGGAAATTTCGTTTCTGTGTTGACTTTCGGAGAGTTAATACGCTATCAAAAGCTGATACTAATCCTTTGCCGAATATGGACGATATACTGCGCAATTTGCAGAAAGCGAAGTATATCTCGACATTGGATCTCAGTAATGCGTATCACCAGATACCGCTCAAGAAAGAAGCAAGTCCAATCACGGCGATTACGGTGCCAGGTCTGGGATTATTCCAGTTTAAGCGCATGCCTTTTGGTTTAGCCTACGCAGGAGCATCATTTCATTCGAGAAACATCTCAAGTACCTAGAAAAGGTCTTAATACGGGTAAAAGAGGGAGGACTTGTCATCAATCATGAAAAAAGTGTCTTTTGCTAAAGTGAGGTCGAGTACCTAAGCGTCCTAGTCAACCAGGACGGGTTTCGGCCTGATCCAAGTAACATAGCCCCGGTGGTAGACTATCCGGCACCGAAAAACTTGAAACAGCTAAGGCGATGCTTAGGAATGGCGTCATGGTATCGCAAGTTTTTAAATGACTTTGCGAGCATCACTGAACCTCTTTTTTAATTGACCAAGAAGGGAAGGAAGTATGAGTGGAGTGAAGCACAACAAGATGCTTTCACAAAGATTAAAGCGCTGATGGTGACAGCGCCATTCGTACTTCGACCAGACTTCGACGCTCAGTTCGTCGTACAAACGGATGCAAGCGATACTGGCTTAGGAGGCGAAGAAAGAGTATTAGAGTTTGCTAGCCGTACCCTTTCTCCGGCTGAGCGAAACTACTGAGTAACTGAGCACGAGTGCCTAGCTGTGATATGGGGGATTAGGAAGTTTGGACCTTATATCGAAGGATGTGAGTTTAAAGTCATAACAGACCATAGTAGTCTGCGCTGGCTATGTAACCTTCGAAACCTAACAGGGAGATTAGCCCGGTGAGCTTTGGAAATGCAAGGACATAGTTTGTAACGTGGCATATCGTCTGCACGTTGCAAAGCGAGCGAGCGACGTCACATCGGTGAAAAGGAAAAGAGGCGATCGGCTCGCGCGGCGGAACGAGCCAGCTCGCGACTCTCGCGACTGGGCATAGGGGGGGGGGGAGTAGTTCGCTCGGCAGGCGCGCGCGGCGCTGACTCGCGGGCTTGCAACCGGCACGGAGACGAGGACGGCACCTGAGTAGCCAGCTACGAGTAAGTACGGCTAACTCAGTGAAATGCGTCATTCCGCGGGTAATACGGAGCGCGAGTGTTTAAGTGCGCGATATGTTACGACCACGTGCCAACTACCGCGCCGTTGTTCTTAGATGCTGTGCGCGACCGCAGCGTAGTTTTCATTCCTTTGATCTCGGCTATGTTCGCTCTCGTTATGTCGCTTTCGCCATGTTTGCTCTCGCGTGTATTCGCTCTCGTCCAGTGTTAAGCTATTGTCCCTGAAACAAGCTAGCGTCTCCCTGAACAAGCTATCGTTTGTCCCAGTTCTCGTGACGACCTGCAAATAGGATCGTCTCATACGCTACCGTCTCCTCTCCCCAGCTATCGTCTCCTCTCCTAAGCTACCGTCTCCTCTCCCAAGCTACCGCCTCCTCACAAGCTATCGTTTTCCGCCAATAAGCTATGGTCCTCCTCAGCTATCGTCTCCATTCACCGGTTACCGCTCCTCCTCACCAGATATCGTCTCCCGGTTATCGAATGTCCCCAGCTCTCAATAATAAACCCCAGCTCTCGCTAGTAATAGACCGTCACACTGGATTAGCCACACCGTTTGATTCGCTATCGGATAGGTTAGTATTTAGGTTACTTAGTTTTAAGACACAATTAACCCATTAAGGCCCAGGCCAAAACTGGATTAGATAGCATCAAAATAACTTTTGGAAACGGGGCATAACGAAAAAAAAAGTACCCGTGGTTTTTCTTTTGACTTTTGCAATTGTTTATAATAAATTATTTAGACAAATTACCAAAAAAGTCATTTTTTAAAAAAACTGATGACGCCAATCGATTTTACAAGAAAAATTACGAAGAAAACTTGAATAACATTTTTTTCTCAGACCGCAATTTGTTAGTGTAAAACGACAATAAACAATGGCAGGCTAGATAGCCTATAAGTATTTGCGCCAAATCCCAAGCAAAATCTACGTTCGATAGCATCAAAATAACTTTTGGAAACGGGGCGTAACGAAAAAAAAAGTACCCGTGTTTTTTCTTTTGACTTTTGCAATTGTTTATAAAAAATTATTTAAACAAATTACCAAAAAAGTCATTTTTTTTTTTAAAACTGATAATGCCGACAATCGATTCTACGGGAAAAATTACGAAGAAAATCAAAATAACATTTTTTTTCTCAGACCACAATTTGTTAGTGTAAAACAGCCATAAACATTCGTACAACTTTTTTGCTGTTTTATATGGTTTTATAGGTCTGAGAAAAAAAATGTTATTTTGATTTTCTTCGTAATTTTTCCGGTAGAATCGATTGGCGTAATCAGTTTTTCAAAAAAATGACTTTTTGGTAATTTGTTTAAATAATTTTTCATAAACAATTGCAAAAGTCAAAAGAAAAATCACGGGTACTTTTTTTTTCGTTATGCTCCGTTTCCAAAAGTTATTTTGATGCTATCGAACGTAGATTTTGCTTGGGATTTGGCGCAAATACTTATAGGCTATCTAGCCTGCCATTGTTTATTGTCGTTTTACACTAACAAATTGCGGTCTGAGAAAAAAATGTTATTCAAGTTTTCTTCGTAATTTTTCTTGTAAAATCGATTGGCGTCATCAGTTTTTTTAAAAAATGACTTTTTTGGTAATTTGTTTAAATAATTTATTATAAACAATTGCAAAAGTCAAAAGAAAAATCACGGGTACTTTTTTTTTCGTTATGCCCCGTTTCCAAAAGTTATTTTGATGCTATCTAATCCAGTTTTGGCCTGGGCCTTAATGGGTTAAACTGTGGAAAGATCATAGCGCAGAGCCTTGCGTATGATCCATATAGTATAGGCGTTGGGACGGCGAGTCCCCATGTGGTGCGCATGTGTGAGCGCGAGTCACGGTCGCGGCAAGGTTGTCGGCAAGTGGGATGTTGTAAAGTTGGCGCGCGAGTGGCATATGGGGTGGCGTTAGGACGTAGTTCCGGGGGTTCGCGAGCCCGTGAGAGCACGCCGTGACGGACGCGCCTATCGCCTGGCCGGCGAGCGCTTTCGGAGAGGCGAGGCGGTTGCTCGACCGCATCGGCGAGTCGACGGACGTCCACGCTGACGAGCGTGGGTGCGGCGGCGATCGACCAGTGGGCACGGGTGATGCTACTGGGGAAAGAGTCTTTCCTATGGGTTAGCTTTGTGGGACCGCTCGCGCAGTGTTTGTGTAATTCGTGATGACCTTTCGCGGTGACCGCGGGCGAGCGTGCAGTATGTAAGTCGCGGAGTGTACCACGAGGATTGAAGGCAGGGTGCCGAGGTTATTGATGTAATGTGTGAAAGTCAGAGAGAGAAAATTCATATATTAAAAGTCAACGACAACCGAATCAAGGATTATTATTTACCCACGACCTTGAATCGACCATCTTATCCCAACAGAGCTAGCCGAGCTCAATCCACTATCGTGTCGATGAGCACCAGCACGTGATGGCCTCACTGAGCAAGGGGATCTCAGATCCCTGGCACCTCGTGTTTCTGGCGTCCTGGGCCGCGGCGGCCCGCCATCACGTATGGATTGGGATTACATCGGCGCGAGGTCGAATAAGGAAGCCTGGCAACTCCCAAGCTTACAAGTTATACAGAGGAGCATAGGAAGGCCTCACTGAACGCCGTACCAGATGCCTTGTCAAGGATGTCCGAAGACAACGCGGCACCAATTTGTGTGGTCAAATGGGCCAATGAAACACAAGACGAATGGTATTAGGAAAGAGCCAAGAAGGTAGAAACGAGACCACAAGATGTACCTCGACTCAAACTACATGGAGGACAATTGTACACTTATCGCCCGGATTGAAACTTGCCACCATAAATTAAAGATGATGAGGCATGGAAAATTGTCGTCCCGCGTGAAATGCACGAAGAGGTGTTATACGAGTGCCACGATGAACCATTAGCTGGTGATCAAGGACGTGAGAAGACGTATGCTCGAGTAGCCATATAATATTACTGGTTGAAAATGTATAACGACACAGAAGTACGACAGTGCATAGTTTGCCAGCAGAGAAAGGTAGAGCAGCGTCCTCCAGCTGGACTTATGGGACGTAGGATCATCACAAGGCCATGGCAAATAGTGGCTAGTGATATGATTGGTCTGAAACCAAAAACGGCACATGGAAACGAATATATCCTCGTGTTCAAAGACTTGTTTCCTCGATGGGTGGAGTATATCCCCGTAAAGCGTGTTAACGGTTCTATCATAGTAAAACACCGAGAGGAAAGGATAGTTTTGAGGTATGACGCTCCAGAAGTGTTTCTCTCAGATAATGGCACGGAGTTTAAAAACCGTGTTGTAGACAAATATCTGGAGTGGATCGGTGTCAAATATGAAACAACACCGGTGTCCCATCCTCGGGCTAATCCAGTTGAGCGAGTCAATAAGACGGTAACCAGTATGATACGAGCGCTCATAGATGAAAACCATTCCAAATGGATTGATCACTTAAGCGAAATCATCTTTGAATATAACACAGTTCCACATTTAGCGACAGGGGTTAATCCATCGATGATGTTATACAGCAGGTAACCACCTAACCCGTCATCTGCCAGACGTAGTCAAGATCTAGCGGCTGTAGAATAGTTGCAAAATAGTGCATACGCCGACTGGTTGAACCACATTAAAGGACTGAGCCAAGTGCATGAGAATGCAGCTGAGCGAGCCAAGTGCGAGTAAGAGCGCCAAGCTGGATATTATGACGCTCGACGCAGAGAGGCTGAGTTTAAGGTCAATGATTTGGCGTGGAAACGCAATCATGTGCTGTCCTCCGCAGCACATAAACGGTCAGCCAAGTTCGCTCCACTATATGTTGGATCATGCAGGATCATACATGTCCTGGGCACCAACACGTATCGTTTGAGGGACGAAGAAGGGCATGTGATAGATTTGGTCCATGCGAGCAAACTCAAACTATTCCATCCGGCGAGGGCAAGCTCTCGAGAAGAGGAGACCGTAACAGGTAATTCAGACTGCCCTAGGGAAGCGGACACTGCAAGCGAGCGAAGACCGCTTTGGAGACGACCAGAGTGGCGATACGCGTAGCGATAGATCGCAGCGGTGTTCGAAGTGTCAATCCCCCTCAGCGTTCCGCGGAGCGTCAAGATGACAATGCGGGAGACTCGACCCCGTCCCCTCGTAGGTTGCTCGGGCAACGTAGCGCTACGCAGCGGACGGAAGATCCAGACATAGGGTGGCCGGAGACCAGGCCGCGCGGTAGGCCTCGGAAGGCCCAATACGTGACTCTACCATTGCTTGCACAGCCGCTGACAGAGGCTAAGAGAAAGCCTGATCGGCCTAAGGGCTCACGCAACCGCGAGAGGTCGGCAGAATAATGTGTATTTCTGTTTCAGGATGGATTTAGGTGACTGGTGCTGTGTCCTCAGCAGACTCATTGAGGAGGCCCGCTTACCGGCGGATCTGATCGTGGATGAGGATGACCTTATAGATCACGACCACCTGTCTGAGGAGGAGGACCATCCGAGAAGGGACAGGGCAGAAGAGACTCAGGAGGATGACCTCCTGATAACGTCCCTGAGTACCACCGACAGCCAACCGTCGGAGGAAGACGGTGAGACTCCGCCGCCTATAGAGGGGACTCGCAATTTGAGGGAAAATTCGAGTCAGTTAACTTTGGTTCGCGACAGTGAGTAGCTGAGTTTTCACGCGTGTTCCAAAGGAGTTAGCAGCGACCGCAGCAACATGAGCGATAGCAACCACAGCAGCATAGCCGCAACAGCAACCTCAGCAGCAGAAAGCAGCAACGGCAGCACATCAGCAACTGCAGTAACAGCCCAGCATTAACAGCCAGGTCGAGAGAGGAACTCCTTGGCCAGTGCAAAGGACGAGGATCATCGCATCGTCAAAGTAGGGCCATACTATTGAATTATGCGCGATCGACTGGCGAGACATTTGGCCCCAGTCGCGGATCCGGGCTTTATTTTACGGCTTTCTCGTGACGCGAAATCGCAGAACCCGCGTATACGCTTTATATTGAATAAACGTTATTCTCTATCTGAATCGGCCGTGTAATTATTTGATTAGCGTCCCGATTTCTTTTCCTATTTAGACCGCCGATTACCACCACCTTCACGGGCACTGCACAGGGGTGTTTTGCATACTGAGCACTGGAGCATCGTTGCAGGTTAGCGACCACACGAGCGAGGTCAGCATCTCGCAGCAGCAAAGTGCAGGAGTACTTTGCATTTGTACAGTGGTCATAGGCATTTATCCTCCTAGAAACAGCCCCGTTACAAGTTCCATATTATTGAAAGATCATTAATTAATTTTTTTTTGTGTACTATTATTAGACCAAGTCTGAATTTCTTACGCTATTGTTAAAAACTCATTTTCCTTATTTTATTTATAGCGTAAAAAAAATTGTCTTTTGGTTTTTGAAGCTTTTAACCGTTTTAAACGTGAAAATTGATATTTTCTTCAGAATATACGTGAAAATTTAGGTTATATAAAGATGAAAAAATAACCAAATTTGTTAATGACAAACTTCATCAGTATGGCACAAATCAGTGTGTGGATGAAAATGGTATTTTAGGTCTTCAATGGACTGTCTTTACTGGCTACTTTGAGATGAAAAATTGGGAAAAAGATTTGGAATGGTCGGACCAGGAAGTATTCCATGTGGCCGTGAAATGTCCCATATATAGGCGTTTCGCTGCACCTTCTATTGGCTCCTCGGCGTGGGCTCTCCCTCATTTTCCCGCTGCCGCATCGATAGGAATGTTGTTTTTCTCTCCCTACCCCCTCTCTCTTTCCCATACGTGGTCTCGCGCTTTGGGTTTCCGTTTGCCAATCTGCGCTGGTCAAGCAGAACCCTCTCTCTCTCTCTGGTAAGTTCAACATCACTTACAAGTCACTCTACCAGTTACACCTATTTAACAGTTTTCTTTCACTCATATGAGTGAATTTTTTCAGCGGAAAGCACACCCTATAAGGCTCTTAAGCTAGCGTAAAAAACACTAGGCATCTCTGAGTGTTTTATGAGCCGGGAGATGTCTTTTTCCGCTACATAACCTCAAAATCGGTAGCTGGGAGGGCGTTCATGGTGCAAGCTAAATGGACACATCGTCCAAAACAAGATAACTCAACATCTTTGAAAAAAAAAGAAAATAAAAGAAAAAGGAAGGAGAAAAAAAGAGAAGAAAAATATAGAGGCACCGGCGGAGAGGAGAGAGGCGGCATTTGAGGTTAGAGAAATACATTTTCCTCTATCTCTTTCTATTGCGCGCGAAGAACGTCAACATCGTAGCAGCGAAAGCAGCTGATCGACTAGTCAAGCAAGTAAGCACCAAAGGCACTAGTATTAAGTTAGCATCACTGACATCACCACGAGACTACATCTGCTCATGCGTGAGTCTAGTTGGTTTAGGCGAGGAAAATTTAAACTTGACCTCCATTACTGTAGTGCGCGAAATTCGAATTTAAAAATTCAAGTGACGCATTAACTTTAGTTAATCTAGTCTAAATTAGTTTATTTTTACTTTGTGTTTTCGTTAATGCAATGGCTCCGGCATCTTGCTCGAAGGCATCATGTAAAAAGATTTATCGGACAAATGCTGTTATGTTGAGATGCCACAAATGCGATAAACCATATCATAATGTATGCCATGACTGGACTTTCCGCGGACGAGATATATGTATCTGCATAACATGTATGAAGAGACAGAGTGGTATTGGCGGCAGCGGTAGCAATACTAGTGTTTCCAATATAAGTCAGGATACTGTAGTCAACAAAAGCAAAGTTATCACTATTAATAATAATAGAAAATCGACAGATAAATCTGCTTCGCAAAAATCTCAAACCTAAAACATAACTTCAAGGAAAGTAAAAAACACTGTAAAAAATTATAATACTGCTATAAATAATACTGTGAATGAAATGAATAATACTATTGTAAATAATACTGAAAATAAGACTGTTAAAAATCATAATGACATAAATAATACTGTACATAAAGTTTTTGTGAATAATACTAGTTTAAATAATACTGCTATAAATAATACTGACACTGGGCTTGCTGACGCATCCGTTGCTACTTTTGAGGAAATTTCTGTAAATAATGCGAATAACGTAACCAACAGCGCAGTTGGTTTAAAGGATTCTGTGCTTGATTTTGAAAAAAGCAATTGTGAATTGTCGCCATCCGTGACATACGTGAATAATAATGTACTTATCCCGCAGACCACCTTGGATCTGTTTTTTCAGAGGTTCGATATGCTCCAGCAGCAGTTTGACGATATCATGTCCCATATGAGACGAGGTTCTGTATCTGCCGGTAGCTGTGTCTCACTCGCACCAACTGCAGAGGAGATAAATAGAGATCTGGTGGAGCAAGTCTCGGCTCTGAGGGACGTGGTGGATAGGCAGACATCTCAGTTGGAGGAACTGCGTCTGGATCGGCAGCTGATGCTGGAGGAGGGGCGGCTCCTGAGGGAGCAGAATAAAGCTCTTAGTGAAAGCTTGGGAGCTCTGCGGGACCACAAGTGTCATGGCGACGTAAATGCCGGCGTTGTCTTGCATTCCAATAGCACTTTACAGCCTCTAGCTCTCCCGTCGTCTGGGTCGTCACCGGGGTCCGCGTCCTGGGGTCTCGTGATCCGACCGTGACGAGTAGGGATTCTGCGGGGGGCGGCTTGGGATCGAGGAGGAGGGTAGGTGCGCAGCCACCTTGCGTGGTGAGGCTTTCCCGGGCGAGTTTGGTCGGTGATGTGATGCGAGCTAGGCGTGCGCTCTCCAATAATTATTTAACAACAAGCATAAACCCAGATATGCTTGGTCGGTTGTCGTCTGTCGGCCTGCCCGTACGGAAAATTCTTATTAATGAGCTGCTGCCCCACAGCAAATTTCAAGTCTTTAAAAGTCTGAAACCCATAGCACAGGGGCTGGGTTTCAAGTACGTCTGGCACGCCGGCGGTAGATTTCTTGCTAGGCGTAGGGGTGGTGAGCGTGCGCATATCTTTGTGTCGGCTGTCGATTTGCAAGCCATTCACACGGCGTACCGGGCTTCTCCTGACCGAGGGCCATCCACAGGTATACAAGTTACTGACAGCGACGACAACGGAACTGTACAGAGCACAGTGATAAGTCCGGAGGGCAGATCGGCGGGCTCCACCTGACTAGATAAGCCTGCTAACATTGGAGGGAGGGCGAGAGATTCCTTCAGAGCGGGATTTCTTAATGTGAATTCGCTGAGAACTCTTATTGAGAGTCTTCGACTCTTCCCTACTGAACATCCCTCCTATAACATCTTTGGTATTGCTGAGTCATGGTTGGGCTCGGTCGTTGATGACGGTCTCATCCGGATTGACGGCTTTTCACTACTGAGACAGGATCGCAATGTGAATGGAGGCGGGGTGGCGTTGTATGTACGCAATGAATTTAAAGTACGTTTATTGGCTAGTTCAAACACACAGGAACCTGGAAAACCTGGGATCCCTGAGTATCTGTTTTGCAGCATACAGCAGGGTTCCTCTCCTCCAGTTCTTGTCGGGGTCATTTACAGACCTCCGAAGGTTGCGATGCAAAGGGATTCTGATCTTTTCAGAGTCCTACGTGATCTCATCGGTGAATTTAGCCACAAAATCATCATGGGCGATCTGAATGCTGACCTGTTGTCGGAATCGGATGACGCCAACACCATTCGGCGTCTCGCTGAGGAGTTATCTCTTCAGATAGTCGGCCATGGTCCCACGCATTATACCTCTACCTCTTCCACATGGATTGACTTGATACTAATGGACGAGAACGACAGTATACATGACATTAAGAAGGTAAGGCTGCCCAGTTTTGGCAAACACTGTATTATAGAGGTCTCTCTTAACATCCACGCTCCCATTCTTGGGAAGGAGCCTTTTGTTTACAGGAATTTCAAAGGCATAGACACCGCCTCGCTTGGTGACTTACTATCAAGCTGCAACTGGGAGGCCATGAACTCTATTGAAACCAATTTGGAGGGTGCTTTGGAAAACTTGAATGCTAACTTAAATTCGATAATTGACATATTAGCACTTCGTAAGATGGTTTGCATAAAGAAAAAATATGCTCCTTGGTTTGGTTCTGAGCTGCGATTGCTCATTGATAAGAGGGATGCCACGCACGGACGCTACAAGCGCACTGGGCGTTCAGAACTCTTTGACGAGTTTTTCCGGCTCAGTAATGAGGTTGATGTTCGCATGGCTCAAGAGCGAAGCTCCTATATCACTAGACATTTGTCGGATGCTCTTGATGACAATGGATATATGGAAACAGGATATATGGAAGAAAATGTGTAACCTCGGTCTCATACCTAGGCGTAAAGAGGAGGAGTTTCATGGTTTTACGCCGGGCGAGCTGAACGACCATTTCGCTGGGATATCTGTCTCACCCTATGAAAACCTGGATGACGCGCAGGACTTTATTTCTGCTGTAAGTGAGGAAGGCTTTATGTTTAGTCCAGTCAACATAAATGATGTAATTCTCGCCATTGCACACTTTTCCTCACAGGCGAGGGGTGTTGATGGGGTCCCTCAGGGAGTGATCGTGAAAGCTCTCCCAATAATTGGCGAATTTATTGTAAAGATATTTAACTCCTCTTTCGCTCTGGGCGTCTTTCCGGGCATTTGGAAGCAGGTGCAATTAATAGCACTAAAAAAGAAGGGTAAGGATGTGTGATGGAGTGATCGTCCCTTTTGAAGATGCGGTGGGGAGTCTCAGTGTTACGTTAGATAGTAAATTAACATGGAAACCGCAAGTAGATTGTATTACTAGAAAAGTTAATAAAGCCCTGTATAGCTTGCGGTTTATCAGGGATTGTACCACCGAGGCTCTAAGGAGAAGGCTGGTTGAGTCACTGGTCCAACCCCATCTAGACTATTGTACTTTGGTGTACCTGGACGCGACTGACGAAAAGAGAATACGATTACAGCGACTAAGTAATTCTTGTGTAAGATACATCTTTGGAGTAAGAAGGGACGAGCACATCTCCCCCTACCGGAGAAGACTGGGCTGGCTTAGTACTGACTCACGTAGGCTTTATTTTAAAGCTATACTCCTTTACAAAATTATGAGATTGCGTGAGCCAGAGTATCTGGTATTGTTTTTTAGCAAGCATCAGCCCAGGCCTTCCGCAAGGGGGCCGCCGCCTGAGCTTCATGTTCCGGTGGTGAGCACTGAAACTGGCCTAAAAGCCTTTCAGATCCAGGGTGCACGTTTCTGGAACTCCTGGTAAGAGGGTACTCTTCCATACGCCTTTTACCTTCTCTTGCATCCTTTAAGGAAGCAGTGCGCGGCTATCTGCTCGGCCTTGAGCCCTAACCGTCCCTCATGTGGGCGGATGACGCGGGTATTCCATGGAATTAATATGTGATTATTTTGACTCGGCCTTTCCGGCCTAGACCTGTGATATTCTCGACGAGAACGTTATAATGACTGTGATATGATAGGTCTACGACCAAATTTATTTATTTATATTGCAAATATCTCTGAAAGAGTGTATATTTATTTATTGTATTTTATTTATTTATTTTTTACTGTAAAGTAAAATAAAGATCTCTCTCTCTCTCTCTCTCTCTCTCTCTCTCTCTCTCTCGCTCTCTCTCTCTCTCTCTCTCTCTCTCTCTCTCTATCTCTCTCTGTCTCTCTCTCTCGCTCTCTCTCTCTCTCTATCTCTCTCTCTGTCTCTCTCTCTCTCTCTCTGCAACGGTGCGAGTTGAATAAGCAGAGGACTCACCTACGTTGTCTGCTCCTTATGGCTTATAACTAGTGGATGCTGGCATTGATTCTTTCCTCGTCTTCGTTCACACTACAATAATTCAAGTAATGAGCACAATCGTTTTGCAAGTTATGCAACTCAGGTGCGCGCGACCTCGGAAGTAATCTCATCAGATGCTCCCACAGGTGCGCCGTCGCAATTTTCAATAGAAGCGTACTTGGCCATACCGTAGGTGGGCAAACACGAACCGGAGGACGTGTCACAAGATCCTCTCGCTATCTAAGAGGATGATTATAAAAGCATGGTCGTTTTACGGTCCGCTAAACCCAGTAAACTAGCAACATATCCGAATGAGGATGAATCGCGCTGGTTGATGTAAGTAGGCATCGGGTGATTCTGACAATGAGTAAGAGCATTATACGGTAAAGAAGCAGCAATCGCATGAAATCGCTGGGACTCCAAATCGCCAATTCCTGTAGTTACTCTCTGCGACCATGCAATCTATTCAGCTCAGTGTGAGAATGGTCAGACGTCACCGATCATGGGGAAGGCGAACTCGCCGTTTGATGTTGCGGGAGTGAAACGAGAGGTGAATGTGGCGATAATGCCCAATGCACATATTACTATGTCATAAATAACTGAGCTCTCGGACAGATGTACGTGCAGCTCGGGTGTGAGCGAGGGCGAGAGTATACGCTATTTGGCCAGAACGGGCTCCCCGTCACATTTGATACAATTTTACTATCGAAACGCTTTCGCAAGCTGATTGGAAGATTTCTCTAGGTTGACGGTCATGTGGGTTCGATTATTCATGACGAAACGTAATCAGAGTGGTGACCAAAACATACAGGGGATTTGATTAGTTAACAACCAATCTTGGTGTCCCGCAGGGGTGGATAATGTGGAATCTTCTTTTCAGTTTGTATAACAATAATTTAAAACATGTTTTATACAAATTTGAAAGGCCACAAGGGATAGGGAAAGTCGGGCCTGACGACGAATCTGTCCATGAGGCTGCATATTATCTGTGATATTAGCTTTTGTAAGTGTTGTATTCAATGTATTGATTATAATAATATATATCACTGCGATTGACTTCAAAAGAATAAGGGCCTAGTGCGCAATTTTATCTACGATTGCTGCTAAGATCCAAGAAATTGTACGCCTTTGCTGATCACGATCTTCTCGTGATCTACGACGACTCCCACACCTGCTAAGCCCTGTTGTATCGACCTTATTCCTGGTCTGTCTTGGAAGATAACCACTTGAGCGGCTACTATCCCATCTCTACTTTTCTCCGTATCCCCTCCTTTACTTCATAGGTACCTCGAAATCCCAAGCAACGAGAAAGCTCGCCAAAGAAGCCTGCGCTACCGGTATTACCCTCTACTTCTCTCTTCCATACACTGACTTCCTTCTCCTTATCCTTTCACGCCCTCGGGCTAGTTTTCACAACTACCTCAACAACTAGCGCACAAACACCGTCTGTGCTTATTTCTCATAATATCGCCTTAACTCTAACAAATATTTGTTAACCCTATTTTTACTCTCGATCGCACTTCAATATTCACGGTCTGCTGCAAAAATTTCAGTCTCGCCCTCAGTCTTTATAGCAAAAATCTAGTTCTGCCCCTATGTCGATAGTCAAGAAAATCTCAACCACGTACTCCGGGCCTGTCCAGGGTGAGGGATTTAGTAGCGCTATATAAGTTTTGTTTTCTTTTTTTTTGGTAGGAAGTCGTTTTCAGGGCTTGCATCGCCTTTATCTTTAAACTCTTCTTCCCCCTCTCTCTCTCTCTCTACGCATGCGCTGCATGCCAAAAGTCTGTTGTTGGCCCTACAGAGCTCTGGTGCAACATATCACAAATATATAGATAGATACAGACCCTCTTGTTTTACCGAATCATTTTTATAATCAAATTTATAAAACTCTAATTAATATACGTCTTACAAAACTTCTGATTTTTACGACATATACTGGTTGTAGTATATGTTATAAATATTCCCTGTTTTACTCGTCTCTATAGATGTAGCAGAAAAAGAATCTTCCCTACTCTATCTTGTTATTTTGCGAATAACAGTACTACTCTTTAAGCGTCTTGAATTTATCACGAAAATCTTACTTTGAATATGTGTACAACAAAATCAAAAAACATAAATAAATGCAGTCGACTATTTCATTCTCTCGATATTCAACAATAAGTAAAGAAAATACCCAGTCAAGTTGCTATATTGGCTGTAATCTAAATGTAATGAGTCTGTACATGCCCGCTCCTTAGCTGGTCAAATTTCGGAATGAGGCTGCCTGTTGCAATTGACATTGGGGGAGCTGCGCAGCTTTCTCATCATAGACCTCTGGCCTTCTCTTTTCGATGTTGTAGTTTTACAACCTGGCAGTATGTTAAGGTCTATGTGCCTTGTGGCTCTGGCGAACATCGGAAGCTTAAAGACTGCGACGTAATAAATATTTATAAATAAATTAAACAATGATGATTTTCTGTAAAATGTAATAACATTTTATAATATAATGTAAAAAAAGGTGAAAATATTCAATCAATTTTATATTTTTGTTTGAAAATATTGCACCGAATGATGAGCGAAAGAAAGATCACTGTTTAACCGATTTGACGTATTTCTATGTGAGCAGCTGTGTTGTCTGCTATTCAAGTTTCTATAGGGTGATGTATATGGTCTATGCTATTCCTACCAGTCACTAGTGTTTATATAAACAATCAAAGAGAATCAGATAAGTTATAAACTAATTTAACTAATTAATATTTGATAAGAATTTTTGCTTTGTTTGTTAATCTTTTCATTTAAGGTGTAAAAAAGATGCGACGTGTACGCGACGGGTTTTCTGGGTCGTCTTCAGGGTCGTCGCAGTTTATTGTTGTTACACGGATTCTTTGGCGCATCGGTTGTTTATATTCCTAATACAAATGCTTAATGATCTGATGGTATGTCGAATTTACAGTTACGCGTTTATAATGTCTTCGATTATTCTGATCTGAGATTTTAAGAGATTTAACTGAATGCGTCGAACGTGAGCGAGAGATGTCGCGATGTCCGTATACCGGTGTTTGCGACAGAACAATACATGCGTGGAAATGACATATACATATATATATATATTTATGAAAACAACATTTTCCTTTAAATGATCTGAAAAAAATCACAAAAATAATATTAATTTACATTATTTAACCCAGGCTTGACTCCTTAAAGCTGTGATAGAATTTTCATCGACTCACGTTTAATTTTGAATATTATTTGATAATATTATTTGAATATATTGATAATTTCTTAAATGTGAGCATAATATTTGTTAAGTCTCGCCGACGTTATTATGTTATGATTTCTATACATAATTTTCATCATTGAATTTTGAATATAGCAAACTTAGAAAACAATGTTGTATCACGGTTACCTTGCGCATCAAATCATGTTTTAGCCTAGCTTATTTTATATTGCTATGATGTAATAATATATTACGACACTTTATTGTACGCAGCCGCATTCATATCGGAGACACGCATCTTTCAGGGACATACGTTTTACACAGAGATTACGGGTTTTTCCCGAATCTACAGACGACGGTCGAGACTAACTATACAGCCATCAAGGATTATTCAGAGACAATCGAATGCTTCCAATACGAACTTTTATTATTTTAAACCGCAAAAAGCAGACGCACGCACGCATTCATTTAGGACACATGACCGACCCATCCCAAATTGTTTTATTGGCGCGGGAATTTTCCGTCCCCTCTTACCTGAACCTTGTATCTTCAATACGTACATTTCTTTACTTCTACGCCACTATATATAAACATTTGTATCCAATGAAAATGCCCATTACAATTTTTAAAAGCTACTACCAGAAACCCCTCTTGTCCTCTTCTTTATTGCTTAACTTAGACGAAAAGACGAACGAAAAAAAACAAGACAGATACGAGTTGACCGCCGCGCAATAAGAAAAATTAAAAACATCATGTAGTTAAAAAGAAATTCTTTAAACCATAGTAACCATTTACTTTGTATTTAAATTTAATAAATCATTTAAGATAATTTCGAAGATTCTGAAAAAGTAATAAAATTATGAAAGAGGCATTTTTTAAAGAGTACCTTCTACTTATACAATAGTTGGAGATATTTAAACGCTTTGTAAAATTTATATTTTTTAGTGATAATTAATTGTGAAAAATGTTGGAGCTTTAGATTAAAACTGACTGATTTAGTATTACTTGGATAGAGTATTCAAACTTTGTAAGACTAGTTATTGTTACAGAAAAACCACAAAGAGCCTTTAAAGCTAAAAATAAAATTATAAGACAACTTACAAGCTTCACTGAATCGCCAGACTTCTTTAATATATCTACGGCCATAGAATGAGTCAAATTGGTCATAGAAAAATCATTAACTTTTTCAATTATATCATGAATACGTAGACGGCCATCAGCTGCAGCTGCCCCATCTGGTATAATTTTTGTCACATATATATTATAGTCATTTTGTAAGTGAGGGTTATCTGTACCACCAGCTATGCTGAATCCAAGTCCTGACTTACGTCGCAGTATTGTAATTTCAATATAACACCAACATTCTCGTGCTTTAATATTATCCTGGAATAGAAGTATTATAATGTTATTCTCATCATATGTACATTATATATAAAGTTATAAATATAAATAGTTTACATTATTAGCAAGATTTGACTTATATTGTTAACATTTACAAGTAAACTAGGGCTGCACTATATATTCTATGTTTGTCTAGCTGGAAAATTTTATTCTTTTTTACCTCTGTAATATTATTTACATACCAGCAGCGGCACTAGCGTATAGTGAGCCGACCTTATACCAAGCAGCAAAGCACGCAGGTCAATACTATCTGACTTCTTGGTCTTAAGTCGGTGTAATCCTTTTGATAACGTGTCACCGTAATATTTAAAATGAAATTTGTATTCGATATTTCGTTGCTTAACAACTAAACATTAATCATGAAACAGATAAACCATAAAATTCAGACTCTCTCTTTTCCTCTCTCCATTATTTGGTCGTTTTAGTATACTTATTATTGGACTAGTAGGTTCGGGTGCCCTCGAATAGCTTAATCAAGGACGAGCATTTATCCTTCAGTCCTCAATAATAGTCTTTGGAAAGTATTTATCACTTAAATGATAAAGATGTAATATTACATCTCACCTAAAAGTGGCCCCAAAAAATTAATTTTCTTATGTATATTATTCTGCGAATCATCATATTTCCATGATTCTTGTTATTAGTAATAGGCAGACTCTTTTCCCATCATTAAGGTAATTTCATGGGTAGAGTGGTACTCAATTTAATGGAAGATTTAGAAAATTCCTATTTCAAGATATTATATAGTCTTTATTAACTGTCAACATCTTAAAATTCTCAGGAACAAATATTAGAATATTGATATAAAATTGTCCGAAGTGTGCACAGTAGCGCGCTTCGCTATTACGCTCTCATTGGCACTTCGTGTTCGCGCTCTGTTTGAAATTCTTGAGGGGCAGAGCTCTGCGAGAGTAGTATTCTGAACAGCCAAGATGAAGTCCGATGCTCGGAATTTTTATTTATTTCTTTTATAGTTAATATTATACTGTGCTTAAACACCTATTTACAAGTTACAAAAAACTTTTGTTAACAATAAATAACATAAATTATCTTTAAATATTACATAGGATGATTAACAATGAACTGTTTTGTTATTATTTAACATCGTTACTACTCGAGTCAGTTAAGGTTAGGCATAAGAAACGCGTAGGTACAGACTGTGCGAATCGTTGCTCAATAAAAAAACGGAGAATCGATGCGCGCGCAACCGGCCGAGCGGCGGCCGACGGGCCCGTGCGAGGCGCGGCGAGGCACTCTTGTCAAGTCAGCCGAGCTGATCGCACGTTCGCTACTGTCAAGTATTCTTTATTGTAATTGTAAGCCGTGAGGAAGATCCTGCCCTTTTTAGAGCAACCTTCTTATCTGGTGAACGTGTACCAGGGACAGCGTGCCCCCGCGACGTTAGTAAGTGTAACCGCGTATGATTGGTGTGTGTGTGTGAGGACGGTGTGTACGTGCGCGTGTCGACGTAACCCGTCTAGGCGACTCAGCGAGCGGCAACACCCGTTGTTGTCCAGGGCATCACGTCGTTGGCTCCCCGAGACGTTGGGGCACGCGTGGTGCAGGTCGAGGACCATCTTCTCCGTCGCCTGTCCAGTTTGACCACTGCGACTTGGTGTAATTCTGCGACATTCTGATTTCCTCAGCGTCCTCCTGCCCGGGCGGCATTCGAGCGTGTATGCGTTTTTGCGTAAGGTAAGGGAGATCTCTCAGCGTTAGCGTAGCGTTTAAGTGCGTATATTCTAAGTGTAAATTTAACCACTTTGTATATTTACAATATATTAAATAAAACTTTACGCTTGATTCGGCTTTTCCCTTAAAACCGTGAGATCTTTTACGCCGTATCAAGGGCTTTATTCTCTCGCGAATATAGTGGTTTTTTTTTATTGTACAAACCCTTCACTCACTCAATCCTTATTTTTCCTATCTGAATTCACCTTGAGTTCCTCTACTTGATTCATTTCAGATCAGTTACATTATTTCGTTGATTTTCTAAATTCCTAATAAATAAATGAATTTATTCTTTACTCAAATAAATTTTTGCCATAAGTTTTTAATTAATTAAAATTATGGGTATTTAGGTATCCTATATTAATCTTATTGTAGGTCCTTTTTTCAGGGCAAATCTCGATTCATAGTTATTTTATACTAGTAATATCAGACGCGCTTCGCGCGTTATCATTATGAGATTGACTCAATTTTCACTTTTTAAGATTAGCATTTCATACATATACAGAGATTGCGGGAGCCACAGAGCCAATTACGGAGTACAGCCAATTAGTGTAAGACTAACCAATTAGATTTCGTTTTAGTCGGCTTCACTTTTTTCTCTTTTTTTAGAAGAGACTATAAGTTTTGAACATAAAGTATTTTTTTAAGTTGTTTTAAAAACATGTATGTTTTTTTTTTTTTGACCAAAAACTACAATATTAAAAATAACAAATACACACGCGCGCACGTATACACAGACGCTAACACATATAATTGCGTGTGTGTATGTGTATCTAGTATATACATGTACAATATATACGTACATAAACGAATAAAATCAAAACTATTCCTAAGTGTTGCTTTGCGTGAAAAATATGTTAGTATCAAATAGTTCAAATTACCTATTTTGCGAAAAATTAAAATATTATTGCAAAACGAGAAAAGCGAACGCGAGTCGGGCACGCGTGCGCGTGTGCCAGAGAGAGAGAGAGGGAGAGAGACAGAGAGACAGAGAGAAAGATATAGTGAGCGAGTTCAGCCGGCGGCAGCGGACTGTACGATCTAGCTCTGCGCTGGGTCGGCGGCGTGCCGTGCGAGGCCGACAGAGATAGAGAAAGTGCGCATAATGAAGTTGGCCGGCCGATTACTAGGTGCTTACGCACCAGGAGAGCGCCGAGCCTACGTGACAGGAGCCAGAGAAGGAAGGCCCTGCGTGACTGTGTGGCTTTCCACCCGCTAGACAACTCTACCCAGCTCGAGACGCCTTAGGGTATTGTGGGTGGCGAGTTGAGTGAAGAGGAGGTAATAGCGGGAGTGAATACAGAGAAAAGGAATTTCCTGAGAATAAGTCTTGGTGGGCAGGTTTATCAAGCACTGCTTGATCCTCACTCTTTGATTGGTCCAGAAATTACGGAGAGGTTTTGGGATCGATTAAGGAAGAGTAGCACCATGTAACGCACCGCCACGGGACATTTAAATAAAATTCTCGGGGAATTAGAGTTAATGTTTAATGTTGGAGACGAAGCTCAAGCCATATCTTTCAAGGCCGCACTGTCGTTCGAACAGCAGATAATCCTGGGCATGGATTTTTGCAAAAAGTTCGATTGCGACGTGCGGCTGGGAAGAGGCTTGTGGCGCACAGGCGAGGGAGAGTGGCAGCCATTTGCCGATATAACTGGCAAAGAGGAAGCCACTGTCTATGCTGAATGTGCAGGCCTAACAACGATCACTAATGAGGAGCGTGAGCGAGTAGAGGAGGTAGTAGAGAGGCTGTTGAAAGACCAAGGCTCCTCGTTGAGAAAGACGCATCTCACGGAGCACCATATCGAATTGGTTGATTTTATGCCAATTCGACATAAGCCAAGATGTCAGTCCCCAGCTAAGTAGAGAGCCGTAGTCGAGGAGGTCGAGCGATCATTCAACGAAGGAATAATCGAGAGATCAGCCAGTGATTATACGAGTGCAGATGTTATGATTCGTAAATCGGACGGAACGTGGATGTTCTGTGTCGATTACAGAGATCTTAATCGTATAACCAAAAAGGATGAATATCCGATTCCGAGTATGGACTCGATTACAAATAGGCTGCGCAATACTCGTTACCTCACAAAGGCCGATTTAAAACAGCCGTTTTACCAGATTCCGCTTTCGAAGGAGAGTCGAAGTATACGGCATTCTCTATTCCAGGCTCAGGCCTGTGCCCTTCGGATTGTGCAACGCGCCTAAAACTTATCAGCGGCTAGTCGATGCCCTCTTTGGTACGGTGTTCGAGCCAGCAGTATTTGCTTACCTCGACGAACTGGTGATCGCCACGGAGACTTTCGAACAGCATTTAAAATGGTTCGAGTTTGTCCTGAAGCGGCTCACCGGGGCGGGGTTGGTCGTAAATCGAGAGAAGTTTGAGTTTTGTTGCTCTTGGATGTCGTATGTAGGTTTTCTACTGGATAGCGAGGGTTTACGCCCCGATTCTGCCAGAGTAGAGCCTGTGCGAAACTTTCCGGCGCCAAGAACTGTGAAATAGCAACCTTCATAAAGGACGAGTCTGAGCCCAAAGACCCGCTAGTTCGTCTGCTGAGGAAAGAGCAAACCTGGGAGTGGGGTGAATAGCAGCAAGAGGCGTTCGAAGCGCTACGGCACGCGCTCACTGTGACCCCTGTACTCGCACGGCCCGATTTTTTGAAGCCGTTTGAAGTTCAGTGTGACGCCAGTGGCGTGGCTATCGGGGTTGTCTTGACACAAGAGGGAGAAGATGGCGAGCACCCCATAGTGTACATTAGCCCGGTGCTGACATCAGCTGAGAGAAATTATACTATGATGGAGAAAGAGTGTTTGTGATCTGGGCTATTAAAAGGCTGAGATCGTACATTGAGGGGTACAGCTTCAGTATGTTAATCGATCATAAGAGCCTGCAGTGGCTGAAAAATTTAAAAGATCCCAGCGGCCGCCTAGCGAGATGGGCGATTGAGTTGCAGCAGTGGGATTTTGAGATAATTTATAGGAAAGGTGAATTGAACCACTTTCCTGATGCGCCGCCTCGAAGCGAGGACAACGGCAAAGATGCCGTGGCCGCTTTCGAAGAGATTACCGACCCAGAATATTTGAAACTGCGAAAACGAGTTGAAAATTTTCCGGGAAAGTATCCAGGCTGGCGCATAGAAGATGGTATGTTTTATCGTTGGCGCAATGATGCATTGCTTGACCCGATTACGCATCAATAGGAGGCGTAGAGGTTAGTAGTGCCTGAAGAGCATAAAGAGAGAGTGATGAGAGATGCGCACTGCACACCCTCCTCGGGTTACTTGGGAATTGAGAAAACATATGACCGAGTGGCACGAGAATATTACTGGTGAGGAGTGGCACGAAAGGACTCATTGGGCGGCGTGTTGTCGAGAGGCCCTGGGCCATCGTAGCATCTGATCTCATGGAGTTTCCGCCGAGTAAGAACAGGTTTAAATATCTTGTCGTATTTCAAGATTTGTTTACACGATGGATAGAGGTAAAACCGTTGAGAAAGGCAGATGCTAAGTCAGTGGCCAGAGCATTCGAGGAGCTGATCTTATTCAGGTGGGAAACCCCTGAATATTTTCTATCAGATAATGGCAAGGAGTTTGATAACCAACATCTCCATAAGGTGTTGGAAATCTATAGTGTAAAACACATCATAACTCCGTCTGCTCACCCGCAGGCCAACCCAGTGGACCGTACGAATCGAACGCTTAAGATGATGATAGCGACGTTCGTGAAAAATGATCATCGCAACTGGACTGTGAACCTGCATGAGTTTCGTTATGTCATCAATACGGCCACACAAGCGTCTACTCGAGTTTCGCTGGCTTTTTTCAACTACTGGCACCACCCCCGCCACGTGTTGAGTTTACGCCGCGAAATCGAGGCGTGCAAACCGATTGAGAGGCCGGAGCCAGGGGAGTGGGAAGAGCGAATGAAACGATTGGATGCGTTGAGGGATTTAGTTTGCGAAATTCGCGAGTCAAGACACGGAGAGGCAAGAGCGAGTGTATAATAATGGGAATAAAGACACGCGATTGCATGTAGTAGATAGGGTTATGCGAAAATCCCTTGTCCTATCTGATGCAGCGAATAAGGTGTCGAGAAAGTTGGCTCCGCACTGAGAAGGCCCGTATGAGATAGTCGAGGTAAAATCCCCGATTGTTTACATATTGGGCTACGGTGACGGAGGATCCCGCCGGTTGACCAAAGTTTACGTCGACGCACTTAAGCGCTGGATCCCGCCGCGATGTGCGACAGCGAAGTAAAGTAATGTGTGCTTTCTTTTTGTTTTATATAGGATGGACCAGAGGAAGGAGGGCGCGGCCAAACCGCCGTCGCCGAGACAGTCAGGAGGTAGTCGCACGGCACCGCGTACGTCATTCGCGTAGGTAGCTGGCGGAGCATGGTCCCAGCCGGGTTCATCCTCGAGGCCAGTAACGCCAGGTCCGACACCACCATCAAGCCCCCTGCGAGGTCAAGGGGGCAGGATGACCAGTTTGAGGATAGGCCACGTCTCTCCAAGGCGACGCCAGACCTCAACTGATCTATCAAGGCTTAGACCCGCGGGGTATCCGACGGGCAAGCCGAGGCTTGAGACAATGGAGGAGAAGGAGGAGGAGCTGTGAACGGCGGCGATAGAAAGCCTGAGCAATGCGGTGGCGCAAGGTGCGCTACCCCGGCGTTTGGGCGCTGTACGCGACGCCATCAGCGGAGGAGCCGGATTATCGGCAGTAGCTGCGGCGCCAACGGTGCCAACTGTAGTAGCGAAATCTGCGGCGCCAGCTGACTCCTGTACGGAGAGGCGAGAGCCACCCGGAGCAGAGGCGGAGGAGGTGAGCAAGGAGGCCGTAGAAAGCCGGGAAGAGCAGAACGCGCTGGAGCGATACGTCGCTGGCTCCCCTGCGTGTAAACGGCAAGACTCGACTCTCAGCCCACCGAAAAGACCTCGAGAAGAGCCGATGGACTTGCAGCCAGCGGGAGAGAAGTAGAAGAAGAAGAAGAAGAATGGCAAGAAGAAGAAACGTGGGAAAGTCAGCTGACTCTGGCTGACCATTACGCCTACGACGAGAGTGGATAGTCATCGGAGGGAGAAGCCGGCACACCACTGCAAGGCTTCTTTGATTGGGTCTTTCTAGGGACAGTAGAGATCGACTGGATTAACTGGGCCCCTGCCAACCGAAGAGGCGACCCGGAGGCAGCAGCCAATGAGTTGCTCGGCCTGGCAGGGGAGAACCCAAGTCCAGTCGATGCCCTCCAAGAAGGCCAGCAGGAGGCAGAGCAGGGGAGGAGGAGGAGAGGCGCTATCGTGCCGAGAGGTTGGCAAGAGCTGCAGAAGAAAGACGGCAGCAGCAGGAGGAGGTCGAAAACCGTCGCCGTGGGGAGCTGGCGGAGCAGGCGGCTCGCAGCAACGAGCAGAGGCCTGAGGACGATCATTGTCCAGCCACTCCTGCGCAAGAGGCGGAGACTAGGGATCAGCAGATCGCTTCGAGGAACGCCCACCGCAATGTAGCCAGGGCTGCCCGCCGGCTTGAAGCGAGGAGAGTCCGGAGGGAGGCAGAGGAGCAGCCGAAGGTCGGGGAGCAGCGGCAGAGAGAGAGAGCGAGACCACGAGCAGTAACAGTGACCCAAGGAGATGCCCGAGGGGTCGCATCGCGTCCAGCAGCAGGCCTTGGACTGCCCATCGGGCGCCAACCGTAAGACTCAGGCCGTTAAACTCAGGGGCGTGTGGTTCGGCGGACTGATACCGATCCCGACCGATCCATCGGTAGATCCAGTACCCTACAGCTGTTTTAACTGCTGGCAGATCGGTCATAGCCTTCACGAGTGCCCTCGTGAAATAACCCTTGATTTCTGCTATATATGCGGAAGGCACGAAGTGCTTATGGCTGGCTACCCGCATTATGCGGCTGCTTATAGGGAGCAAAAAGGGGCAAACAACGTAGCCAGGATGGCCAGTCCTAAGATAGAGAGGAGGGAAGCCACCGCATCAGCGGTGAGCACGGCGAACGAGGCCAGGAGGAGATTATGGGTAGAGCCAGAGCGGGTAGAGGATAACCCGAACTAGCGCCAGCAGGAAGCGGGAGATGCCCATCGGCTTCAGCTGGTGGAGCAGATCCTGCAGATCCTACGAGGCTTGGAAGGGGTTTCTGCCGAGAATCGTGAGTTAGTCCTCGTGAGGTTTACTCACGGCTGCGAGACGAGCCTCGGCAGTGAGCCGGACTTGCCAGTAGAGGAGAGGTGGAGTACAACCAGGCCAGAGGAGGAGAATACGGAGTTGAGTCGTCAATTGCGTGACCCCGGGGCGAGTGGGTGGATGAAGGGTGGTGCCCCCGCCCAGCTCAAATCCAAAACTAACAGGGTAGAGCTGAGCGGTGTTCTAAATTGTTGGGACCAAATCAGTCTAGGGAATATCCTCAGCCTGGCTAGCAAGGTTAAGGGGGGAAAATTGCGAAGCTGTCGGTCGAAGCCGTTTGGAGTCGGGAAATTTCCGACCGATTGGGCGAGCTAGAGCATGCGCGTAAACCGTGCGCGAGCCAGATAGCTTCCAGCGAAGCGACGCCTGGCGAAGGGCCCACCGGGATTCACGAGAGAGAGAGAGAGAGAGAGAGAGAGAGAGAGAGAGAGAGAGAGAGAGAGAGAGAGAGAGAGAGAGAGAGAGAGAGAGAGAGAGAGAGAGAGAGAGAGAGAGAGAGAGAGAGAGAGAGAGAGAGAGAGAGAGAGAGAGAGAGAGAGAGAGAGAGAGAGAGAGAGAGAGAGAGAGAGAGAGAGAGAGAGAGAGAGAGAGAGAGAGAGAGAGAGAGAGAGAGAGAGAGAGAGAGAGAGAGAGAGAGAGAGAGAGAGAGAGAGAGAGAGAGAGAGAGAGAGAGAGAGAGAGAGAGAGAGAGAGAGAGAGAGAGAGAGAGAGAGAGAGAGAGAGAGAGAGAGAGAGAGAGAGAGGAGAGAGAGAGAGAGAGAGAGAGAGAGAGAGAGAGAGAGAGAGAGAGAGAGAGAGAGAGAGAGAGAGAGAGAGAGAGAGAGAGAGAGAGAGAGAGAGAGAGAGAGAGAGAGAGAGGAGAGAGAGAGAGAGAGAGAGAGAGAGAGAGAGAGAGAGAGAGAGAGAGAGAGAGAGAGAGAGAGAGGAGAGAGAGAGAGAGAGAGAGAGAGAGAGAGAGAGAGAGAGAGAGAGAGAGAGAGAGAGAGAGGAGAGAGAGAGAGAGAGAGAGAGAGAGAGAGAGAGAGAGAGAGAGAGAGAGAGAGAGAGAGAGAGAGAGAGAGAGAGAGAGAGAGAGAGAGAGAGAGAGAGAGAGAGAGAGAGAGAGAGAGAGAGAGAGAGAGAGAGAGAGAGAGAGAGAGATAGAGATAGAGAGATAGAGAGATAGAGAGATAGAGATAGAGAGATAGAGAGATAGAGAGAGAGAGAGAGAGAGAGAGAGAGAGAGAGAGAGAGAGAGAGAGAGAGAGAGAGAGAGAGATAGAGAGATAGAGAGATAGAGAGATAGAGAGATAGAGAGATAGAGAGATAGAGAGATAGAGAGATAGAGAGATAGAGAGATAGAGAGATAGAGAGAGAGAGAGAGAGAGAGAGAGAGATTGGCGGGCCGCTTACTAGGTGCTTACGCACCGGGAGAGTGGCGAGCCTGCGTGACAGGAGCCAGAGAGGGAAGGCCCTACGTGGCTGCGTAGCACGAGGGAGGCTTATTTAGCCACCATGTTGTAGGGAGGGGCTGGAGCAAAATACAATATCATTTCTCTCAAATGTTGTGGTTGTTATTCTCCCACCTCTTTCCCAGCTCTCCCAAGCGAAGGTGATTACGTCTAATCCCTCTATATAAAATATAAATCGAGCAGCTGTGAGGCAGCACGTCTGGTGAGAAAAAATGCTATGAGGTATCAGTGTTACATATATCCATGGTATAAAAAGTTACTATATATGTATAATATGTATATGGGTGGTTCTCTGTAAAGTATTGGTATTTAAGTTTCCGTTATAACTAAATTTTCTATCATTAAATAATATAATATTTATTATATAGATTGCAAAGGCGAAAAGCGCTAGGCCAAGGAACATAGAAATAAGTGAACTAAAATGCGAAATCTCCTTACAAAATTTATTAAATCATACCATTCAACGGTTAAATAAGTTTTTAAATTTAGATCTTAATGAAGAGGAAGAAACACAATTAGTTCTTCTAGTTAAATATGGTTTTGTCGGGACTAATGCTAATAAACAAAAATGAAATACTCCAAGTAGTGTGCTTGATTATATTTTTTGCTCTTCTTTAGTGCCTCTACATTTACGAGATAAAAAGACAAATAAAATTTATTGGCATAATTCTTGTATGAAAAAGAAACTTCTGAACTTTGTAAGAAGGTAGAAACTTATTTGAAAGAACAAATAGATCAATTAGATGATATACAAATTGCGGGATGTAAATTAAGTTTCGGAATGATGCTTACGATTGTAGATGGAAAAGGAAGTTTAATAATAGTACAAAATAAATGTAATCTTTTTACTTATTATCATGGTGGAAGATTCACCGGATTTACTGGACAAGTTAAAATACAATTATTAATTGTTCAGTAACGTGGCGGTTACTCTGCTGGACTGGATGTCCAGGAAGTAACTCCCGAGCACCAACGTTAACACAAAGATTAATTGATCCACCCTAATTTATGTAAAAGGGCGCCAGGCTGAATAATAATCTGATATTTCAATACGTTGAACTGCGCCGCGGCTGAAACAATTTCTCCCAGAGGAGTTTCCGTCGCCGACAAATAACTTTGGAGTTCTCGGGAGAACTCGGGCTATCACGCAGGTGTGAGGATAAATAACATTGCCGTATATACATATATTACTCGTTCCCGCACTTATACCTCGAAACACTCACGACAACGTACCGCGCCACTAGTAATCTACCGACCAAAATCACACGGCCAGACACGACGAGTCTTGCTCCTGGAGGCGAGCTCGGAAGGGAGATGGCGATTGACCGCGCCTACTGGCTGATGACTTCAAGTTCTCTCCTCCGTCTTCTTTGGCCACTAGGAAATCTGCCCAGCGAACCGTCTGACTGTCCGATCTGGAATTCTGACCTCGATCCTGGGGTGTTTCTGCTGCTGTTAACGCTTCCTCTGGCTTTAACTTCGATAGAGCCGGACGGCGGGAGGTTGAGTGCGGCCGTAACTGGTAGCCGGCGGCCAGAAACTCCCTGTGCCAATCTCCGCACTTTGGGCAGTGGTGTATCACCACGTCTCTGCGCCCACAGTTATAGCAGAAAGGGGCCGTCTGTGGCTCTTTACAGTCGAAAACCGAGTGTCCCCAGTTCCAGCAGTTGAAACATGCGTATGGTGGAGGATCAACTGTCGGATCGGTCGGGATGGGATTGAGGCCTCCAAACTTCAAGCTACCACGCTTAATCTTCAGCAGGGCTGAACTGCGAAGTCCTGTAGACTGGCCATTAGCACCGTGTTTTCGTGGCACTGACTGCGACGACTGCGAGGAGTTGACTTGTCCTTGGTCTGGGGAAGGCCGTTGAGGTGGAGCGCCGTCTCGAGCGGTTAATTTCGACTCTCCCTACCATATATATTATACATATATATTATAACGCGTGAGCCTGTTCACCATTATAAAAAAAGTATTTTCACGTTTCCAATTGACATCCATTGATTTACTGTCATATTCTGTTAGATCATTTTGAAAGTCATCTATTATCTGTTTTCTAATTTCTTGCTATTTAAAGTGCTTGGATGATTATTTGGATGATTTTTATAAGTTTTTATAGCTTTACCACTCACCAAGCCTCCGCTCACTGCGGCCATCTTGGCTTGCTGATCATATATATATATATATAAGTACAAACGTCGACTGGCTGGTAACCGGCAGAAATTTTTCGCTTGCACCACAAGAAATACTATCCAAATACTCAATCCAAATACTATTTACAGGTCTTAATCGCGGCTCACTACCATGCTCGGCGGAACGGCTATGATATATGTATCGGTTATTATAACGGCTACTAAATATCTGAATGCTAAACTTATAACTTAACTGTACCCTTCCAATATCGCATCGTCCTCCCGTTCTATTGCAGTCGTGTAGTCTAAAAAATCGACGTGAAAAAGAAAGCCAACCTAATTTATTCGGAGCTACTGGGTGTGCGCTTCAGGTTTGTTTCGGGACTTAAGTGAGTGAGGCCACGTTCGTCTCGCGACGCTCGGCTTAGAATATAATGGCGCACGCATGCACGGTACATACTTCGTTCTTTGCGATACATTTTGCCGGCTTTCTGGCAGAAATTTTTGAATTCGAATACAACTCTGCGACTAGGCATCACTTCTTTTCTTATACTACCTACTTCATACATTTTATTACGCATTTTGATGCACGACTGTTACTACATTCACACTCGCTCACGTAGTACATATGCTTCGTCATGAGTTGCTACCCCTACCCCCGCTCGTTCTCGTGCTCACTTAGGTGAGTCAGGCTGGGCGACGTGGCGATATAGCACGACGTTAACTCCTTCTAACTCTTTCCTCTCTGTTATACATAGAAAAAGTGCAAATAATTATGTGCCCGGCGCACTTTCTAGAAAGTTTGAATCAGAGATTGCCGCCATCGAAGAGATAAGTGATCCGTGTTATCTTCGTAGATTTAAAGAGGTAGAGGAGTCACCCATCAAATTCCCGCAGTGGCGATTGAAAGACGGGAAGTTATACCGATTTAAGAAAGATCCGTTGCTAGATCCCATAACTAGTGGGGATGATAGTTGGAAACTGGCAACGCCTGAAGAGTAAAGAGAGGAAGTCTTGACCATCGCGCACAGTCAAATTACCACCGAACATTTAGGTATCGTAAAAACGTATGGTCGTATAGCTAGAGAATATTTCAGGTCCGGGATGTGCCACGATGTACATTCTTTTATTAACTCATGTTTGCTCTGTCAACAACTGTCAAGGATTTATAGGAAAAAGGGTTGTCGAACGGCCGTGGTCTGTTGTTGCCGCCGACATGATGGAATTTCCCAGGGGCAAAGGTAAGAACAAATACCTCCTAGTTTTTCAAGACTTATTCACTCGTTGGGTTAAAATCAATTCCTTGAGGAAAGCTAACGGCAAATCTGTCGCCAGAGCCTTTGAGGAGTTAGTGATCTTTCTATGGGAGAAGCCTGAATATCTGTTGACCGACAATGGCACCGAATTCATTAAGAAACATCTGTCAGCAACTTCGAAGGAGTATGGGGTTACCACTGCACCAGAGTTGTGGGGGGCAAGTTCGTCTGGCGCCATAGCAACGCGGTGTGGCGGGGGGAATGTTTTCTAGAACTGCGGAGAGAGAAAGAGAGAGAGAGACGTTTCTCTCTCGTACTCGCTGTACTATAGACGCGGCGTGTGGGGGAGAGAGAGACGTATCTCTCTCGCACTCACGGCTGTATACGCACGCGCGTATACCAACGCTGCGAGTGCGAGCGAGAGCGCTGATGCAATGCGCTGCCGCGCGTGTACATGCGCTCTCGTGAACTGCGCGGCAAATGGAAGGGAGAGCATGCGCTTGCTGACGCTGTGAGAGATTGAGAGAGAGACAGACTTCTCTCTCGCACTCGTGGTAGTAAAGCTTATAGTCGACACCTGATATCCCGTAGAATCCAGCTTTTAAAAATCTTTCAATTTTCAAGATATTTGAAAAATTAAAACGCCAATCGACAGGAAATAATAAAATGCGCTTACAGTCCAAATCAGTCTTCTATCTTAAAAATTGACAGATTTTTAAATTCTTACATCTGCTGGATATTAGGTGTCGGTTATAAATTCGTGTATTCTATTAGCCATTTATTTTAATTCAACTTTCAATATAGAAGGCTGATTTTGGACTGTATATATATTTTAATATGTTCTATCGATTGGTTGTTGAATTTTTCAAAAATCTTGAAAATTGTCAGAATTTTAAAAGTCGAATTCTGCGGGATATCTGGTGTTAGCTATAAACTTTTCACGCTCAGGACGAATGCTTACAGTCCAAACACACATACACACACAGGGAAGTAGCAGGCGATACGCTATTGCACCGAAAAACGCGTGGTCAGCTGCACGTGCGTCTTCTCTCTCTCTCTCTCCCTCCTTCTCTCCCTCACCCCCTCCCTCTCTCTCTCTCTCTCTTTCTCTCTCTCTCTCTCCACTTTATGGAAATTATTTATGGCGACTGTTCGCAATGTTTAAAATGAAGTTTAGATTTGTAGAAACGAGTAGACTCAGGTATTAGTTACACTGTATGTCCGTTGCTCGTTGCATATTAACAATAAACGGCTGAAGTCCACGAAAAATCTTCTCCGCGACGTCTCTCACGCTCTGGACGAAAGACGCATGGTAAGCTGAAGTTACACACATACACACACACATACACACATAACAAAGAAAGAAAGAAAAAAAGGCAGAAAGACGGACACAGCAAAAATAATGTGAGAGATTTCGCTGTAGCTAGCGTATCAGGTTACATGAAAAATATTTCGTCGTGTAATTGATCGCAAAAACGTAGTTAGACACTCGTCGTATTGCCTTGCAAATTTTCTGAGAAAGCGGAGTGTGTTAGACAGAGGAAGGAAGAAACGACACAGCCAAATAGTGTGAGAAATTGTGCTGCACCTAACGCATCGCGTGGAATAAAAATCATATATAAGTAGCTGTAGCTGCAAGAGTCAGTACAGATACCTACGGGCCGTCACAGTATTAGCATGGTTCGAGCAAGTATAGTACATTTGGCCAAAGTTTTGCGGCTTGCGCACAATATTGCGAAAGTACGTGAACCACACACTATGTATGGCAAAGTGTGGATGTCGGATCTACAAAACCTACCTGCAGAAATTTTATATAGTAAGTTGTATTTTCTGCTATTACATTGTGGTATACTATATGTTTAGCGTATCTCTATTCCATAATGACGATATTTTATCGATCGTTCTGGACACAATTTGTCAACGTGGTGATCAAGAACACCCACCAGCACAAAGAATGCTACATCGTCATCGTAAGTATACCTGTCTAATAATTTTGCTAAATTTTAATTCTTATATATATATTGTAACATGTTACAGTTCACTGCCGGTTACAAGCAGCCGCGCAGAGCATGGCAGCGCCGCGGCACGAGTCGGCGAGCGTGCATTAGGCCGTATTCGCGGAGCCTCGGCCGGCTATGTTTTGAACTCTCGGGCGCGCCAGCCACCTTTCAAAGACTGCAAGACAAAATCCTGGGCCACGTCTTACAACCTTACGTATTTTATTATTTAGACAACATTCTAATCGTGACCGAAGACTTCGACGAACACTTACGATACTTAAAAACAGTTTTAGACAAACTTAAGGGGGTGAACTTAACGTTAAACAGAGACAAATGCGAATTTTGTTGCGCCTCGGCAAAATACCTGGGATTTATCATTAACGAAGACGGCATGGAAACAGACACGGAAAAAATTGAGCCCATTAATACCTATCCACCACCACGTACCCTAAAGCAAGTTAGGCGATTTATCGGAATGGCATCTTGGTACAGACGTTTCATAAAAGACTTCGCGATAATTATCGAACCAATAACGAGACTGTTACACAAAAAACAACGCTGGGAATGGGGAGAAGAGCAAACTACCGCTTTCGAAACTATAAAAAATTTACTAACATCAGACCCTATATTAATAAGACCGGACCTAGACAAACCTTTCTCCATCCACACAGACGCTAGCTTAGTTGGACTAGGCGCGGTACTTACACAGACAAATGGCGATACGGAACACGTGATAGCCTATGCTAGCAGAGCACTATCGAGCGCAGAGAAAAACTATACGACCACAGAATTAGAGTGTCTCGCGGTGATATGGGCGTGCGAAAAATTCCGACGATACGTGGAGGGGTCAAAATTTACGATTATTACCGATCATAGCAGCTTATTGTGGCTACAAAATCTAAAAAACCCTCACGGCAGACTAGCTAGATGGGCCATGCTATTATTAGAACTAGATTTAGAAACTATCCAAAGAAAAGGTACACTTCATCAAGTACCGGACGCACTTTTCGCGAATGTTCGAAAACCCCGAAGAAATAGCTTCAACCCTCAATGATACACTAAACGACTGGTACGAAAGACGCCTACGTGACGTAACAAATACACCCAACAAATTCACTGACTGGACAATACGCGGCGACAGACTCTTCCGTAAACTCCCGAATCCGGTAGTCCACGCAATAAAAGAAGATGGGTCCGAATGGAAATTAGTACTCAGTAATTTCATTAGTACAGACATGACGAACAGGAAAAAGCCCTAACCTTAGCTCACGAATCAACCCAAGCCGGCCACCTTGGCATCGATAAGACATACGCACGACTAATTCAGGAATATTTTTGGCCGGGAATATTTAAAGACGTAGTACATTATATTAATAACTGCGAAACTTGTCAAAAGTCTAAAGTTGATCAAACGATGGCACCAGGGTACCTAGGCAAGCGAATAATCGAGCACCCTTGGGAGGTGGTAGCTACGGACATAATGGGTCCACTTCCAACCAGTAAGTCCGGAATGGCTTACCTCCTGGTTATACAGGACCTGTTCTCAAAATGGATTCAAGTTAAGACCCTTCGCAAAGCTACCGGGAAAGCAATCAAAGACGCCATAATAGACTTAGTAATTCACAGATGGGGCACACCGCGTGTACTATTAACCGACAACAAAACAGAATTTGTTAATAACACAATTTCAGAACTTACGAAAGAGCTAAAAATACATCATTCTAAAACACCCCCCTACAGACCACAAGCAAACCCAGTAGAAAGAGTAAATAGAGTATTGAAATCAATGATCTGCGCATTTATCGGACAGGATCACAAAGACTGGGATAAATATATTAATGATTTCCGATTCGCATTTAACAATGCAAAACACACTTCCACTGGGGTGATACCAGCTTTCCTAAATTTCGGACGCGAACCGTTGCCATTGTACTCGCTTCATAAGGAAATGGACTGTGATTATGACACCGACAACGCTAATGTAACGACATGGACAAGACGAATGACTAGATTACAGGCAATCCACGACTGGATCGCATTGAACATTGAGATGGCACACGAGAGGCAAGCCAAGCATTACAATATCAAACACTGCGATCTCGTGTTCAAGGTAGGAGAGAAAGTATGGTTGAAAAATAGAGTGTTGTCAAAGGCTGACAAAAATGTATCAGCCAAACTGACTGACAAATATAAAGGACCGTTAAAAATTTCTAAAATAATTTCTCCATTAATTTACGAACTAATCTCTAACGATAACCAAATTATCCCACGCATACATATTACAGACATAAAGAAATATAGATCCAGACATAATACTAACAAACTAGACTGACGTTACTAACACTAAGCGGAATACTGGACACAAACCATTAACTAATGCTTAAATTTCAGCTTCTGGCTATCGCTCACCTTATCGCCATCGCTACGGCAACCACCGCTGCTTTTCGTTCTTACACACGCTTCACCCACCTTCATTCACACTAACATACCATCCATCCACAATACAGCAGTCACACACACACACACACCCGACCCGAATTATCGCTACCGCAGGACCACCTTCTCGACTACCACTAACGCAAAGACATGGCGCGACAGACGTAGGTTGACGAGGACGTCCTCCTGAGGGATACGTCCGACTTGGAGGAGGGGGACTTCGACTGCATCACTATTGATAGTGATGAGGCGACAGCGAGTCCTCTGTAACGGAGGAGCTCTAGGCTTCTCCGGTGGCGGCAGCCGACGATGCTCCTGCATCGTCAGCAGGGAACGCCGTCGCCTGCGTTTCTCACGCTCAGAAGTGCAGCGTATGCACTTCTGAACGTGGGACCGCTCACCGTTGCCCGAATCGCGGCAGCGGTGCAGCGGGCAGTCCACCGGCGACCACGACTAAGAGAGGAGCTCGAACTTCGAATAAACTTCGAACAGCATCTCTTGGCCTATTCTTTCTCCGTGTCCGGAGAGTACCCTCGACCACTCGCCGTCCGTAACACCTCCTCGGCGTGCTTTGCCGCCACTCCACACCTTCACGGGGAGTCCATGGATTAGGACAGGACGTGACGCAAAACCGACCAGGACTACCATCACGACATTAGACGGACTACTTACTTTGACCTAAACTACCGACTCTGACAGACGCACTGATTACCGTGCACACTAACGCTATCGCATACCTCACATCTAACCTAGCTATCGTACACAACCGTACATCACAAACACATTATTACGCTTGTTATCGTTGTTCAAGAAATAAAGTTTTGTTAAAAGAAAAAATATATCTGAGTTAATAAATTAAGTTATATTACCGACAACACCCAAAATCCGTTTTTCCACCATAAATTTCAATATAGCCTAACTAGACTCGAGGAGGAGGGAAAGGACCCGCATCACCGCCACGAGGTCAGCAAGACGACGATCAACGTTCACAGGAGCCCGACCACCTGCAGGACGACCTAGTGACGCAGTATCGGAACCACCTCACGCCACCATCAGTCCAGGGTATCGTTAGTGCCTCCCGCACCCCCCGGGGAGAAGAGAGTTGTAACATGGCAGTTCACTGCCAGTTACAAGCGGCCGCGCAGTGCACGGCAGCGCCGCGGCACGAGTCGGCGAGCGCGCGTTCGGCCGTATTCGCGGAGCCTCGGCTGGCATCGGCTAGGCCCGAGCGCGCGAGAGCGAGAGTAGGTAGGTGAGCGACCCAACCTAACGTCGACGCGAGCGCTGTTCATCATCTCTTCCCTTTTTCGTTCTGACTGCCGTGGCAACAGGTACGACTTTGACCACTGACTCTCCGCTACTTCCTTTGTTGGGCATCGGACCATCTGAGCGGCGTTTTGTTATAATAAAGGAGTGCTGTGCGACGGACTGCTGCGTAACCGTGAGTAGAGTGAATATTGTATTAAGTAATGCTGACGGGGAATAGTGTGCCAATTGCGGAGTAGCGCGAAATCGCTATTTTTAACACGCCACGTGGCCAATATGGTGGTATGACTGACATGACAATTATTATACTGACGCTATCGTTTACACTATGGCTATCGTTATCATATTGACGCTATCGTTTACACTATGACTACCACTATCACACCGACGCTACCGTTTACACTATGGCTATCGTTATCACACTGACGCTATCGTTTACAGTATGACTACAATTATTACACTGACGCTATCGTTACAGTAATTATCGTTGTTACACTGACGCTACCATTTATAACACGACTATCGTTATTACACTGACGCTTTCACGATAAAGACAAAGACCACAGCTACACTGACAAGCTATCGTCCACGCTCTCTTATGCAACACAACCATGACCTACACGACGACACAAGGACACGACTATCGCTAGTTCTAGGCCGCGCGTTAACTCGCATTAGATTAAGATTTAGTATTAGATTAAATTAATAACCGATTGTAAAATAAGTATATGGTAGTTGGGACAGCGGTCCCGTTAAGTTAAATATAGGGGTATGAAGCGAGTGAATGTTTGCGTCGAAGTTCGGACGAAGTCACCGGCGCGGCAACGGCGGGTACGCCTGGGGAATTGCGTACGTCGGGAGAGAATGATTATCGTCGGGGTGTGGATTCATGGTCTCGTGAGGGCAGGCTGCGACGGACGCTACGATCGTCGGCACCGGTAGACGATTGGAAGGGCGAGGCAGCTGCACCGTCCGCGTCGTGTTGACGAACACGCCGCGGCTAGGAGGTTACACCGGCGGGCACGAGCGAGTTCGGAGCCGGATCAGTGAACAGGATTTCGAGACGACCGGATACGCGCTCAGATCTTGCGTCGGTATTTCCTCGCTCGAACATCGGCGTCGTGACATGCAAGTCACAGAGTGAGTATGTGTGCGATCGACGGGAGTGTCGTAGTTTAGTAAGGCGCGCGATCGGAGATCGCCAGAATGTAAATGAATTACGAAGAAAGATTGTTAAGTGAAATACAGAAATAGTCAAAGTTAACATTGATCATTCATTCCGTACTGATACCCGCGACCTTGTTTGATTGTCTCATTTTCTCTATATATTAATTCGTATACTGGCTAGCCGAGCAAGTGGACGAAGCGATGTTTCGACACGAGGCGGCGTCTGAAGGTAAGGGGATCGCGGGATCCCTGGCACTCCGGTGCCTGGCACCCAGGGCCGAGGCGGCCCGCCGCCTCGTATGTATTGAAGCGATAGTAGGAGACGGAGAATTTCATAGGTAACGCACGTGGACAAAAACCCAGTGTTACCATACGTTGGGTCCACCGTTACAATATATATATATATTGATATAAGGTGTATTTTTCTGTCTTTCAGTGATCAGTAGGATAGAGACAACATCATACGTATTTGTGAATACGATCAGGGGTTATCATCAAGTATTTCTGGTCAGTGGTGTATGTGTACTAAAAATTTTGTGTTCACAATTTGTTTTGCACACATATTTATGACATGTACCACCACTCTAGCTACGGAAGGTAGAGACCATCAGCAGCAGCCAACGCCAACTACTAGTTCAAGTATCCAATATCTCGAACCAACTATATCTAACAATGACAATAGACGACGCAGGCTTCCCTCTTTATCATCATCATCAAAAATAACAAGTGGGTGACAAATAAAAAGGCGCCGACGGTGGCTCGGTTCTAGCAGCAGTAACAGCACCAATACCAGTGATAGTAGCAGCACTGATACAGCAGCAGAAGAAGAAAAAGGTAAAAAAAAATATTATGTAAATTGCTTGAAGGTTTAATTGTTTGGTTATTGTTATCTTACAGATTCTTTGTTACAGACAGGTGAAGAAGAAGAAGAAGAATACGGTAGAGAAGAAGAGGAAGTCAGGAGAAGGAGACATATCGGTGGCTGCAGTGGTGGTGGTGATCAACAATTTCATTTTCAAATTGAATTGGTTCGAAGGACGTATGCAAGATTTGCATCGAAAATTGTGTCGAAGAGTCCAACCGGATGACTATATAGGTGTAACTATCACATCCGAACAATTCAATCATGGACCAGTGTGGCTCTCATTTAGACTCATAAGAAACTTTCTACTAGATGATCTGTGGGGGTTAAACCACCTACCCCAGGCGCCGCAAAAGTTCTTGAAAGAATATGTTTTTAATAAATATCTCGGCACATCGAAGGAAGTTGAGCAAAGCCAGGACATTTTTCTAATACCACCTACCCCAAACGCCACAAATTTTCTTGAAAGAATATTTTTTTAATAAATATCTCGGCACATCGAAGGAAGTTGAGCAGATCGAGGACATTTATCTTAAAACCGAGGCGCTTAAAACCACCTACACCAGGTACTGGACATTTTCTTCAAAGAATTTTTTTTTAATAAATATCCCGGCACATTGGTGGAAGTAGACCACAGCGAGAACATTTATCTAAAACCGAGGCGCTTAAAACCACTACGCTACGCGCCGCAAATTTTAATAAGAGAATATCCATTCAAAAAATACGTTGGCAAATCGGAAGAAGGGGAGCAAAGCGAGGATATTTATCTAAACCTGAGTCGCTTAAAACCACCTACTCCACGCGCCGCAAATTTTACTGAAAGAATATTTTTTTAATAAATATCTCGGCACATCGGAGGATGTTGAGCAAAACGAGCTAAATTTTTAAAATGAAAACCTTTTAAAACCTCACCAATCTCATGCCCCGCTACTTTTAATCATTTTAGAAAATACGTTGGTATATCGTAAGCGGGCGAGCAAAGCGAGGATATAGTTATCTAAAACCAAAGAACTTAAAGTCACCTACACCAGGCGCCAGAAATTTGTTTCAAAGAATATTTTTTAATAAATAGCTCGGCACATGGGCTCACTCGGAAGTTGAGCAAAGCGAGGATATTTATCTAAAATCGAAGTGATTAAGGCCCACTACGCTTTGCGCTGCAAATTTTAATCAGAATATCGTTTGGACGTCTGTATGACCAGACAGAGCCTTGTGCAATGTTTAAAACGTTGCAGAGCTTTTTATAGGTATATAGAGAATCAGCTCGCAAAGTTTAGCCAAATTTTCAGCCTCAGTCTTTGAACGGCAATGCTAAAAGTCAGCGCTAGCCGTGAAGGATGTCAGATGCTGTGCTTCATACGGCTATTCCAACATCTATATCTCTAAAATGCAACGCCCTTATACATACGTACGTAGCGTGTGCGGGTTTCAACTAAGCTGCGGAATATAAAGCCTGTCACCGCGCAAAAATCAGCTCCTGTTATTTTGCGCGCTAATTGGTCTGCGTTTTCCCGAGAGTAGAAGCCCCGCCCCCTGTCGCGTCGAGCGCGCCGCTGTCGCGCTCGTATTGTCTTGTACGATCGACGAGTTCCGCATCGCGTTCTTACGTCGGTTTTTCTTTAATTCGTGTGTTTTTACTACTTTTTTTAAAATCTGTGTATTCCCTATACTCGTGTGAGTTGCCAGAGTCGTGTATCCTATCGTATTGCGCTGTTATGCGTTTATCCGCACGTATTTTGAAGTATTTTTTCCCGAAAAATTCTGTGATCGGTGTTTTTGTGTGAGTTTTGCGGGTCACGCATCCATGCGTGATCATTTACGCACTTTTGTGTCGTGTATATGTGTGGTTGAAATACTTTGTTGGTGGAATTGGGTGATAAAAGTAGCGAAAGTTCAGTTGACGTAGGAAATGGCGAAGTGCACGGTGAAAGACTGGGACTATTCCTTCACGGTCGCGTTTATCACAAGCATAGTGAAAACAACAGAAATGGCACAGTGTAAGTAAACATACACATGTACTTATAAGCGCTTTATATATATATATATATATATATATATACTATTTACTTTATTAACGTAAAAGAAACTTCACCGCGATACGTGTGTGCGAGGCATATGTGATTCCGGCGGGGGTATCACTGCGCTGATCACTCGAGTCGAGAATGCCCATCGCGTTTACTCGCGAGTATCTTATACATTTTTTTGGCACAAAAGTGGAAGTACTTTGACATCTTGTACTCTTAGTATCTCACTTTTGTTGACTAAATCATATGGAGGCGCGGCAAATCCGCTCGCAGTGTGAGAAAATATTATACGATTCAAAACAAGTACGCGAAGTGGCTACTTTTGGTCGCCAGAGTGTAGCAAGGTGATCATGTAAGTGTGGATGTGTGTGAGAATTAGCTGCACGCGCATATATGCCGTATACTAATATTCTTTACAATTATGTAAAACACAAGTATCCGGGTAGAGCAACGCATGCACGTTGGAGGACGACCTTTCGTTTCCAAGGGCCACAATGATGATAAATGTGAAATTCGTCCTGATTTCGCTATTCGAAGAAAATTCCACCAGTATCTGATGAAAGCTTGCGGTACAGCGGATAATCGAAGTACATCGCTCACCTACACTGATATGTCAAAAGAGTAAGTTTATTATGATAATAGCATATTGCGATACAAGTGGCATATATATATATAACTCGCACTTTAAGGCACGGCGTGTACACATGCGCCTGAGCGCAACGAGTAGTGTGCTTATAGATCCATAGGTGCATACGACTGCGTACGACTGCGTTCGACCGCGTTCGACTGCGTTCGACCGCGTTCGACTGCGTTCGACCGTACACGAAATTGTAGTGACTTTTGGTAGTCCCAACGGCAGAAACGTCGTGTAATTAAGTCTCTGTCAATACTGAATAAACCTATACTTCCGATTTCCATAGGTAAATCCGAGCTTCGGAAAGACTTCGTTGAGGTTATTGTATACATCAGTTTTTGAGCAATAGGAATTTATCAACTATAAATATAGAAGTATTTAGTCCTGCATACAAGCACTTAAAGAAAAGTGAGTAAAAACTAAAAATTGTACAATACAACAGTTATAACTTATAAAATAATAAATTTTAGCATAAATCTAATAAATTATCAGCAGGCAAGTTTATATTGGATCGCCATGATCTTATAAGAGAGATTGCTGAATTGGGCCATGCATATATTGAATATTATGAATTTATAATAATAATAATAAGAAGAAGAAGAAGAAGATTAAGACGATGGTGGACTAAACTTTTGATCCGATATAATTACTTAACTGGATATGGCAGTTATAGATCTGTTTTTACTTATTTTAAATTGAATGATGAGGAGGAATTCATACAGTTTACTCGTATGAATGTTCAAGCATTCGAGTATTTGTACATGTTAGTCCATGCAGCATTTATTAAAAGAAGTATACGGCCTGCTCTCCCTCCAGAGTTACGACTTAGTTTAACATTAAAGTAAGTTCAACAAAACTGTTCATATTTATTTAAAAATCATTAATTGAAGTATTTATAGGCATATTATTTACATTAATAAAAGGCTAATAAATAATTATTAAATTTAATTATTTCAGTTACTTAGCACACAGCGATTCCATAATGAAACACAAATGGTTTTATTCCATTGGGATGTCAACGATAAAAAGTATTATACTAGAAGTATGCAACGTATTGTGTCAAATACTAATTCCACTATTTGTCGCATTCCTTACAGCTCAAGAGTTTGAAATCATTGCAGCTGATTTTATGACAGATTTACACGTTCCAAACTGCCTAGGTGCTATTGACGGTAGGTACTGTCCAAGAAGGAAGCCTCGAAATAGTGGAAGCTTATTCTTTAATTATAAAAAGTTTTATAGTGTAGTATTAATGGCATGCTGTGATTCCAAAAAACGCTTTATTTACATAAATATTGGTGACTACAGTAATAAATTTTATTTAGTACTTAAAAACTTTGTTTCATATTATATTACAATCAAATTATTATTGCTAGATCCTTTAATGATTCGGGAATATTTAATAATAGTGATCTTGGTCAAGGTCTTCAGCAAGGACTTATTGACTTGCCACCTTCAAAGCCCTTATCGAATTCAAATATAATTTCTCCAAACGTTTTGATTGGTGATGGAGGGTTTGGTTTGCAACCATACCTAATGAAACCTTTTGTTAGAAATCATAATTTACCAATACCTGGAAAGATCTACAATTTTCGAATTAGTCATGGAAGAAGGATCACAGAAAATATTTTTGGTGAATTATTCAGATAATTCACCAAAATTTGATGGACCCTTAGCCTGGAAGTTATCAACGACTGAAAAAGTAATCATATCAACTGTGTGTTTACATAAATACCCAATTGACATACAGTTCAATGAAGTTTTGAATAGATGGAATAGAGTAAATATTAACAATCATGTACTTCCTCAAAATATTATTGCAGTTACAAATGTAGGAAATCTACAGCTTTTCCAAATACGCCAACGACTTGTACATTATTTTGCAAACGAAGGTGCTATAGCATGGCAGTGGAATAGAATCTGAATTATGGCTTTATGCTATGTTCTATGAGTCAATTAAAATAAAGTAAATCTTAATACGTATAAATCATTGTAAAGTTATTGCAAATATTTCAAAATTTATTTTCATTTACTAATATTTATAGGTGATGTATTAAGAAATCCATAAGGATTGTAGCAGTTGATAGTTTTTATCAGAAATATACTGATTGTAATAAAATATGAACAATTCATAAATGGTATTTATTAAAAAAAATTCTTTAGTTGAAAGGCAGTTAAAGTAAAATATGTAATAATTAATTTATAGATGAATTTGCAACATTGTAGTGTTAAATTACATGGTAATTAAAAAGATTATTAAAAAATTATTTGTTTTTAAATATTTATTTCAATTCTTAGAAAAAAATGCACAAAAATAAAAAAAATAAGATTTATTTAGCATGTTTTACAACACTTTCTTCTGGATAAATTTTTGTATGCATTTGACAATGAATTCAAAACGCAATCTTCGAATAATTTCATCTTCATAATCATTGATGGCTGCAAGTAAAATGTTTACGGAGTCTGTTGTAACTTCTTCATTGCTATATTCTGTAAGTTTTCGCTAAATCCTTGCTTTTGGTCTTATCAGCTTTATAAAAAGCTATAACGGGATTGTATATATATATAACTGCGTTGTTAGTTACGCGGCGATCGCGCAGTCATTAGCTGCGTGCAATGCGACCGACGATCCTCGTTATAATCGAGTAGCCGACGGGCGTACTCGTTTGCTCGCGAAGGCGAGCGGTTTGGTATCACTGCACCTGGTTCTGCAGAGGCGACGGCTAGTCAGTTCGTACGCACTTCGAGAAGCGAAATGCGTGCCCGCGGAGGCGGCTGGGTCGCTGAAATACGCGAAGCGGCAAGTAGAACGATAATGCATGCAAAATACGGAAAATAAGCCAAGGCGATAGTTAACGTTACAAAACACAATTTATTCAGTAAAGAAGGAGGTTTACAGCAGCATCGCAGCGTATAAGCAACGTGAAAAGCGTGTAAGCCGTGCGGAAAAGCGTATGCTCGTGACAAACTCGAGCGAGGTCAGCGAGAGCGCGAAAGCATTGGTGAGTGAGCAAGCGAGAGAGAGAGAGAGAGAGAGAGAGAGCAGGTACTTACAAATAGTAATCGCAGTACTCGCTGCTGTTCTCGCGTTGGTCTCTCGAAAATCGTACGCACTATTATCTCTAGATCCAATCCAAGGAGTTGACTCAACGGTAGTCGAAACGTATCTGTTTCGCTAATCGCGTGTCGCGTTGCTCTCTCTCTCCCTAACCTACTCACCTCTGGCTCGTCTCCGCTGTCTCTCCTGTACACACATATATATAACTTAGCCTACAGGACCATGCTGGGCTAGACGAGGGCTATTGCTCTCGTCACAAAGATGGAATTGTGGGAATTCATTTGGACATTTAAGAGCCGTTAGATTAATGTTTCCCATCTTTTGGAGATCAACATTTGTTTGTTTTAATACTTCTTTGTCATGCATAGCTAAATTTTCTTCTTATTGTTAGCTGAATTATTTATTTCAATATCATCGTTCTCAGCAACACAAACAAATTCTGCACTTTGATTAAAAGGTATGATCTTCAACTCAGCACTTGATTGATATAAAATTCTTATTATTGTTATAAAAAAGAATTTCTTCATGTCCGTCTAAAATTTCCAGGTCTTCAGTATCTGACAGTGTTAAATCAATAACATAATTAGCATTATCAACGTTTACAGGATCACTAATAATTTCATTTAAATCTATTGTTGAATTCCATCAAATTCTTCATGCGTATGGCCTGTTACTCGATCATACGTTTCTTAAATTACTTCTGTCCTATTAAGAGTATTGTATACATTGCAACCTTTATGATTTATTGCTTCTTCTAAGAAAATACAGTTTTTATAAAATATCTCCTGAGATGCAGTTACTTTTTGAAAACGCGCTTTCTTTAAATTAATTCTAACAAATTTTTCTCTAATTTTTTGGCCTACGCATACATGTTACAGCTGGTGGTATGGCATATATCAAAACTGTTTTCCGTTTTATACAGTATCTCTTAGTTTATAACATTGTTTAAACCATATTTTAAACAATTTCAGTTACCTATAAAAATAAAATTCAATTTTTTAATTTTTTGATAATTTTAAGTAATTAGGTCCCCTTAAGCAATGAATCACGCAATTAATGCGCGTTTTTTTTCGTAGGGAATAGTTTAAATATTCAGAACATAAATCCGGTATAAATGGATCGTAAAATATACAGCAAGTCTACAAAAATAACTGCAAGTATGCAAGATAGATACCAGTGTGCAGATAATATACCGACGCCTGAGTGGAAGAAGGCCCTACCTCGGCGTCGGCTTGAAGAAGACCCTATCTCAGCCGTCGCTTGAAGAAGGCCCTATTTCGGGGCTTACAGGCGGTCCTATCTCGGCAAGAGCTAATAATTGAGAATTTTCTACGTTCTTTCTGCCCGCATATGCGATTGATTTTCTGCAGTTTTTTTATGATAGTTTATCACAGTTTTTAAAAGCATACTGGGCTATCATAAAAAAATTGCAGAAAATCAATCGCATATGGGCTAGAAATGACGTAAAAAAGACTCAATTATTAGCTCTTGCCGAGATAGGGCCGCCTGTAAGCCGCGGCTGAGATAGGGCCTTCTTCAAGCCGATGCCGAGATAGGGCCTTCTTCCACTCAGGCGTCGGTATATTATCTGCACACTAGTATGTATCTTGCATACTTGCAGTTATTGTTGTAGACTTGCTGTATATTTTACGACACATTTATACCGGATTTATGTTCTGAATAACATACGAGGCTACAGCTCAATACTTGACAACAGTATGTTTATAAGGAATCAAAAAAGTTTCTCAATGTATTAATAAATTTATTTATAAAACTCATAATTTGCATGGACTACAAAAGATGCTTTGATCCTTAAGAAAGCTCAGCAACATTTTTAATAACTGTCTGTTTTATAAAGCCGTCATATTGGACATAACAGCCGCGTGCATATGAATATTTCCCTATGCATTGCTGATATACAATTCCTAATTCTCATAATAAATTTACAAAACATTTATCAGATATTATCTTTATCAAATTCATATGATGTGTATTTATAATTTTCCAACCTAACACATCGTTGTTTTACGCAGCCATTTCAAATTTACGCGCTCAGTCTGACACTCATCTGGTTGCATAGGCTCTACGCTTACTCTATGCCGCTCTCGAGCAGACAAACTTACGGAAGCCCGATGGGGACATCGCATACATCCATACACATGTATGCATGCTTTCTTAAAATCATCCAGTCTCATACACATTGATGTATGCGGTCTGTCGGGTAAGGTTAGGTTTGGATTCCTTTTCCAATATGGCTACGCTGGTATAACGTCTCGTTAGTAAGTAAGTCTTGTTGTTATATAAAAATATTCATTATTTTGCATATTAACTAATCAATATTTAAGAGCGGACGTATTGCAGAAAGTGTGTTGAATAGGATATTTGTAGATTAAAAATTTGAGGTTACAGACCACCACGTGTTAAGTTTAGATAATGTGCGATCTCTAACCTCAACTTTGTAATCTAGAAGTACACCGTGAAAATCTTAAGTATAAAATTACCACGTTTAATGCGGGAAATAGTAAAATTATAGCATTAGTACATGGTACCTTTATTTCTCGCATTAAACGCAGTAATTCTACTTATGATTTTTTACAGTGTATCTTATCAATAATTATTTTTTATACAAGTCTAACAAAAAATATTTTTTGTAGTAATCGCTTGTAATCCTGCCCGAACCTCTCGGTTCCAACTGCTCGGCTGCTGCTGGTGGCTGCTCCAGGTCTTCAAGGCCAGTGTTCTCTACGTATTCTCTAGCTCAATCCCTTGCAGCTTGCACATATATATTATATATATATATATATATATATATATATATATATAAATAAAAATGTACAGGAGTCTGTCTTTCCTTTGGGGTTTTGTAGATAATGTGCGATCTCTAGCTTGAACTTTGGAATCGAAAAGTATCTTCTTAATAATTATTTTTTATATAAGACTAATTAAAAATATTTCTTGTAGTAATGGCCTGTAATCCTGCCTGAACCCCTCGGTACCAACGAGCTTACAACGACATTGCTTTATCGTTCCCAACTGCTCGGCTGCTGCTGGTCGCTGCTCCAGGTCTTCAAGGTCGGTGTTCTCTACGTATCCTCTAGCTCAATCCCTCGCAAATTGTTATCTCCCTATAAAAATGCCATGACCGGATGTTGTAAAGATAAGTAAATGAAAAATTTACATTTCTACTTCGCAAAAAAAATTTGCTTTTAAATAACTCTTCAACATTATAAAACATATCCTAAGGGGTTAGAAATCAAGTATAAGATGTAGATTAAGCATCATGAGGTAGTGTAATTTTTAAAATAATTTCTCACTCAGTACAATCTCTTATAGCATTGATTGATCGTTCAGATTTCAAACTTGATACATGACTCTTCAGTATGTTTTATTATGTTTGTCAAGATTGGTCATGATTTACAAAGCGGAAAGTCTACTTTGCTAAATAAATGAGGAATTGACGTCTCTGCTTTAGTTCATTTAAAATCAACTTCAATTTTGCACCTTCACAACTCTCCCAGATTATCTCAAATTTGATATCTTCAATTTTTCAACTTTAAAAAATCTCCAGTTATAGCAAAAAAATACTCATTATATCAACGTGTTTAGACACACTTGCACACTTTCAATGAGAAAAGCTCGTCGTCTTTCAATACAACGCAAGCACATATAGAACAAAGTGGTTTTCGTGGCCCCTTTGCTCCAAAACACTTTTTTCCGAAATATTTATATACATTTTCTAAGCGCAATGTATAGATTGCTGTTAGTCTTACTGGATACTATAGTTCCATACTATTACGTTTCTGGTAATATACTAGCTTTGCTTTATTATAATTTATATATTTAATATATTAGCTTTGCTTTACTATAATTCATATATTTAATTTATAGGTATCATGGAGCTTAGAGAAACATGGATATTGCATTATTTCATTAAAGGATACACTTATCAAGAGATTGTAAAGTCTCTTTCAAAAAGACAGAGTGTATCTATCAGTGTCAGATATTTGAAGAGAATCCTCCGAAACCTTGAGTTAAGAAGAAAAAACATCGAAAAAAGTTGCTTAGAAGAAATTTGTAATTCTATAATAGATGAATTAGATTCCAGTGGTTCTTGCTTAGGTCACAAAACCTTATGGAGGCGTTTGCAAGAAGTTCACGGCTTGACTTTGAAAAGAGAAACCGTATTAAATATTTTACGCATATTAGATCCTCAAGGTATATCTGATCGATTATGTCATAGATTAAAACGACGTACATATAGCGTACCTGGCCCTAATTTTCTATGGCATATAGATGGGTACGACAAACTGAAACCCTTTGGCTACTCACGGAAAATTTTATGGTTAGATGTGGCTAGTAGTAATAATAAGCCAGAAATCATCGCTTATTATTATTTAAAAACCCTAGAAAGATTGAAGTATATTCCAACTCTTATTATTCGATCTGATCATGGGACTGAGAATTGTGTAGTTGAAGCTCTTCAGCAAAGTCTCCGGTTCAACCACGAGGATAAATTATCTGGACTTAATAGTTTTATCAAAGGGAGAAGTACTTCAAACCAAAGAATCGAAGCTTACTGGTCACAAATGAGACGTCAAGGCATACACTTTTGGATAAATCTAGTCAAGGATTTAAGAGATAGTAATTTATTTAAGGACTCTGATCCGATACATGTTGAATTTTTAAGATATTGTTTCGGACCTCTTTTGAAGTATGATTTAGAAATCATTAGGAAAGAATGGAATTCTCACCGAGTAGGATATAGAAATCATTAGAAAAGAATGGAATTCTCACCGAATACGTAAACAAAAGTCTCGTGATTTAGTTCCAGGAAAACCAAATTGTTTATTTTACACTCCAGAGGAATATGGCGGTAAAAATTATAAAAAACCAGTTGACCAGAATGATATAAGCATATGCTTAGAGGAATTCTGCATTCAACCTTACACCAAGGACTATAGAAGAGGCGTTAATTCTTTTTGTAGAACTTACGGAACTTGAAGAGGCTTATGAATAGAAAAATTATAAGGTATATCTAAAGTAGTAAATTTATGTAATTTAATATTTCATAATAGTATTAACCTACAAAGAATTAATTGTTTTCATTTGAACTCTTCAACTTTCAGAAGCATTATGTATGTAGAAGACCGTGACAAGAATGAAGAAAAAGATGTCAAGCTGTGACGAGAAATCAGTGACCTATTTTTCTCCTTTTACGGAGCCAGATGGATGACCTACATGCGCGAGGAGGTCGAGCATTACGTTGAAGTCATTGGTAACTGATCTGAACTTTCGAGAATGTAGATGCTCCGTCACTGCTGCGTTGCCCGTCGGCTGGTAAACTCTTTACCTCGTTAACTCTTTAACTATCTCGTTAACGATCATCGTTCGCTCGTAGGATATGTGTGCTCGTCAAGCGGTTGCTCAAGGAGATCGAGTTATCCAGCTGCATCAAGTACTCGGCCTTCCTGAATAACATCCTGGGAAACTTCCAGGAGGAGGGACAGTTTGTTGCCTACGGTAACAACAAAGAGGACATCGAATCGATCAGTCTGCCATACAATGAGATCAAGGTTGATCTGACGACGACGTTTACCATTCTCATCGGTACCTTCTTCCTTTCGGTGAAAGGTAAGTTATACTTTTAGGTACATTATATTATGAACATGATTCCCTCATAAAAAGCCATTCAATTAACCATTAATCTGTGCAGGAATTATGGCCGGTTCGAACAGATCAGGTGACTTGACCGACGCCTAGAAGTCCATTCCGATCAGTACGCACTGCGCGATTCTCACCACTTCCACGGTCTATCTGTCCTGCGTGCTACTGTTCGCCGGTACCGTGGACAATCTCTGGCTGCCAGGCTGCCAATATCCATTTGTTGCAGGATGCAAAATGTGCATTCAATATAGTGTTTAATTTCGATGCTGTAAATATTATTCATGAAATTCAGGTTTCAGAAAATTTGATTCCAATTGATTTATGATTTACTATATCGTTGACTGTATCGTTGATTATATATAGTGTTGTGACTGAGCTCGAACGATGCGCGATTCGTACATCAAGAATCGCGCATAGCAACCTCTAGAAACGAGATCAACGACGTTCTTGATGTTATTGTTTTGGTCAGACCGATTGTGACAGCTGCTGAGAGCAGACGTGTTCGTACTTATTGAATAAAGAGTTTGAGTTCGTGTGTCCTTTTGATAAATAATGTGTATTTATTTGTGTGACCTGACCTGGACTTAACAATAGTATAACATTGCATGAATGTTAGTTTAGATTGACTTCAAAATGCGAACTTTATTATGTGCGTACATGCCAGCGTGATGAAATATTAACCCATCGCAGATAATATTGAATTTTATTTGATGTTGGCAGCGAATGCAAATATAATATAATCATAACAATTATATTTTTTTTCAGCAATTGTTTAACAAGGTGAAATATGTTCATCATGATTTGCATGCTTCAAATAATAATCTATGGACGTCGCGGACTATATGCAATTCGACGTGTCCCTTTGCGATGTACACTTGAGAAAACTGCTGCACCTGGGATGTTGAAAAAAGTAAATGATGTTTAATATACGCTTTGCACGCGGAAGCGAGCTGAGATGTCTCCATTAACTAGAAAATTTAATTCATTTAAGATTCATTTAAAATTACCTTTCCAGGATCTGTCAAAGCGCATAACCTTGTTACCATGACAACGAGCTGATATGTATATGTTACTATCGGACAGCTTCTGAAAATGCATTAATTTATTTTTTGTAAATGATTCAGCTTACGAAGGCATCTCAGCTTGCTTCCACGCGCAAAGCGCATATCGAACAATGTCATATATTTTTTTAAGCTCCAAGGTGTAGTAGTATTTTCAAAAGTACATCGCAAAGGGACGGTATATTTTTTCGTTTACTATATATCTATAGCGATATGCTCGAGGGCCCTTAATTAAAATTTGTTATTATATTTAACACACTGTGTCGAGCGTTGTACTTAAAAGTAAATAAATTAAATAAAGAATACGCTTCGTTATGAACGCAAGCTCACGTAAATATTATCGCAATGTCAATTTCCACTAGTATCCTCGATGATTAAAATCCTGAATAAATATACACACACAGCGCAGCTCTCCGCAGCAATTTTTATCAATTCAAATAAATTTCAAATAAATAACGGGGGTGGCATTTATTATCGCGAAAAAATAACATCGAAAACTCGCGGACATCGACGCGATCCCGCGCATATATAATTATATTATGCGTGCACGCAGCTGGCAAAAGTTATAAAACGCGAATTTTTAACTCGACACACAAACGGAAACAAAGGATAAGACCGTCGCGTAACATGAGCTCTTTGAAAATAAATAATCACGAGAGAGCTGAATATAGCGAATTGGCCGCTCTCGACGCGTATAATTTTCGGAAACTACATTTTTGCCCGCGTGTATATATCAGGAATAATTTTCACCGGAAAAACCGCTGTGACCGCCTTAAATTTAAAGGATAACAACGCGTTAATCCGTTAGTTTTCTATAAGGCCGACTTTAATGTTTTAATTATCGCTGTGGACGGTGTCACACTGCCGAGAGAGTGAGATAAAGCTCGCACATTATCACCGAGAGCGCGAGCGCAGCACTCGACGATAATCTAAAGATTATAGCACTATACTCTTTCGACGAGGCAAAAAATTTCGAGGAAAAGAGAAATATAACACAGGGAGAAAAGAAGGGTCCACGGCTGCTGCACACATCTCTTTCACCGGAAAAAATGATGTACGATCAAAGTTTCGTAATAGAGCGAAGGATAAATGGACAGTACAGAGTGAGATAGATCTGGATAAAAAAGTGAAGGATAAAGGACGTTATATTAGCGAGAAGAGCAGCAGCAGCAGCAGCACTATATATAGACACGGCAGAGAGACTGGGGTAAATCGGGCGAGTTCCCAAACTGTCATCGGCAAACTCGTTACAGGGAAGATCATCCTCGGCGTGACCACGGATAGGTCGTACGTGTCGCAAAACGAATAACAAAATAACGCGGCACTGCGAGAGCTTGCATAGGTGGATGCGTACGCGCTTCTGAAATTCCGAGGCCCTCTATACTTACGTCGTCCTATATAATCAGCGACCAGGAACGCAAGCTCGCAAGTACAAACGTCGATCGACGTGACCATGCCATCGAATAAATAACGCGGCCGACGTACATATGCAGATTTCATCCCATTATAGGAGTAGAGCGAAAAGCTTATTTTTTTCGTTTATTATAGACTGACGCGGCGATGTTTTCTCCCGTGGAATGACTGCGCTATAAAAAAAAGAAGTAGTTGCAGCGTCTAATTGAACGGGCTAAAATATTATAAGGACTTTTTTAAACGGCCGACGATGTAACATCCGTCGCGCGGGAAAGCTGACGAGAATATTTACTTGAGCATAAGAAAACAGTTCAATATATTTTGCCTTATCTACTTGGTAAGTATACTTGTTACCACAGCTTTATAATTTCAAGTTTTCCTTACTCAGTCTTTTGAGTTTTTTTAAATTTTTTATTTAATCCTAATAAAAAAACTTTAAGAACGGCAAGTTTTAACATAATTAAAAACTATAAGATCAAATCTTACTAAATGTCGTGGGTACCAGTGCAGGTGACTTTACAACCCTACTCGGCATTGTCATCATCCAACAGAGCTTGTCGTCAAACCAGTAAAAAAACTTTCTCTGTCGAAAGATAACATTGTTTCTAGTCCACGAAAATAGTGGTTGGCAATTATCGTCAAGTAGGGAATGACGCCTAGACCATACTGCTTGTCAGCTATTCCATGTAGTATAGACGATTCGAATAATATACTATGTCGTTCTGCGTTATCAATATGAAATTCATCGGCAAATTGAAAACTTCTGGATAAATCATCTTGAATATCTATTCTTAATAGCGTCAAGCCATCCTTTTCAATCCGACATATCTCGTAACCATAATCGAGAGGATCGAAGTCTTCGTAATAGACGAGATGGGTAATAAATCCCGAAGATCATATTCGACTTGTGCATATATATCTAATTTAGTCCCTTGTAAGGTTGATGGGTAGTTGGAATATTTGGAAACGCTTACTTTTTGATAGTAAACCACGACGTTATCTGCTTGTATTTTATAACTTCTTGCCGCGCATTCGCTCTCAGAGATGACAGTTTTTGACATCAAAATATCATTGTTTACTTGATTTGAAGAATTTCCATCGGAATTTTTCTTTGAAGTAAATTCAGTGGAACCAAGGCTCTCGGAGCTACAGTTCTTTGATGTTAAGGAACCACAGCTGACTTTTGACATAGAAAAACCTTTGTTGACTTGATTTGAAGAATTTCCATCGGGATTTTTCTTTGGAGTAAATTCAGTGGAACTAAGGCTCTTGGAGCTACAGTTCTTTGATGTCAAGGAACCATTTTCTAGACCTGGGTCTGAGAAATTGTCAGCCACAGAGTATCCAGTATTTTCAATACCATAAAAATCTTGATGACAGGGAACTTCTTTATCCATCAACAAGGCCAGTCTTTTTGATAATGTAGATGAGTCAGGACAATTCTTTTCTTCTTATTCATTCTGCTGATCTTTGGTAAGTAAATATAATTTTATATTGTACGGTAATGTATTAACTGTTTTACAGTATTCCCAGAAATCACATTGTATATAGTCACGATCTTGAAATTCTGTAATGATAGTGCCATCGAACAGTCCAAGATTAACTTTGCATTGTTTCAATATTCTTTCGCAAGTTGAATTCTTGGAAAACTCTGCAACTGCCAAGCCTGTCAAATCGTTGACATTGTATGGAATGGAATGCTGCAAATATATAGTCTTTATACCAGCCAACGGTGCTTTTACTTGTATATATCTTTGCACATTATCGGCTTTGTGCTTCCAGCCAATATGTATCTTTTTCTCTTTATTCGATACAGCAACGCCCTGAAAATAAAACCATTAATTAAAAATGCTAATTTGTAGAGTAAAGGATAATATGTGAGTTGATCTGATTCCTACCCTTTTTTGTTTTTTGGCTGCAAATTGTTCTACATTTGCAGACGCTGGCTGGTTTTCCTTCCTCGATCGCAATGTAGTCAAGATTTCAGTAACTCTTTTTCTCTTGTGCCCAGGTATATCAAAAACTGCATTCAACCCACAGGCAAAGGCTTGTCTTGACTCGTCCACAGAAGCTGGGTTGGCTGGGTTTGCTGATGTAACATAAATTTTGTAGTCTTGTACATCAGGATCAATTTTAATTTCTCCGAGTATCGGAGCCCTCCCATGGACCATTCCATCTTTTTGGTATATAAGTCTTTCCGCATTTGGGAAAAAAGACTTCAGCACTGATAGGAGCAGATTAACCTTTTCATTCAATGGCAATGCGATTGTGACTTCTCCAATGGTGACGTTAATCTCACGCATCTGAAACGTACGAACGATTTAGAAAAAATAAAACAACAAAATTATCAATAATCAAGCATAAAAATACATATGGAATTCCTACTAAAAATTCTGAGGTAAGAATCTCATGAGTACACTGTAAAAAAAGTCTGCGGCTTTTACCCTGCCTCAGCGATGTAAAGTCTGAGTATTAAGGATACTTCCCTCCGCTGAACAGGAGTCTTTACAATTATCTCCGCTCAACGATACATCAGTGTACTATTACAATAGTACACTGGTACAATGGTTAATTTAAAGGAGAAATGGTACGTTAGCAGTGCTACTCGAACACCTCTTCGTCCTAGTCTTCAGAAGTCAGTATCGAAAACTATTACTGAAAGGAACAAGGCAATCCAGAGTCAGAAACAACAAAAGTTACAAACTGATCCAAGAATCAACAGACCAGGTCCAACAAATACCTCCTTAGTGTCCAGTGATGCGGATAATCAACCGACCAGGTCCAGCATCCAAGACAAAAAAATTCCTCTATTATGTACAGTGATACAGATCAAAGTGATTCAGATATAAAAGACCAGCTTGGGCTTCCAAGAAAACAAAACCCTTTGATATTGTATCCAGTGAGTCAGATGAAAATGATTCTAAAACCGAAAGAACACGATCAGCTTTTAAAATAAGGAAACCATGATCATGTCCAGTAATTCTAAAACTAGCACAACGGGTCCAGCTTCTAAAAGAAAAAACACATCGTTTATGCAGTGATTTAGATGCAACTGGAAGCGAGAATGAGCAAAATTTTTTTGAATCTGATAAAGATAGTTCTCCTGCTGGAAAAAGTGCAAAAAAAGACAAAAATGGTGGTCCACAAAAAAAAGAGGATGGATACTAAGTGGTGGAAACTAGTGAGACCCACGCTAAGCAGAGCACTTATATCTAATTTTTTTACAGTTTAAGATTTTAGCCAGTCTCACATGAGATTTCACCTGAGATTTTTCAATAAGGATAATTTACAACACGTAGTAAAGGTTCTAGTAATATCCTAGTGATCATCGTCAGCTAGTAACAGAGTAGTTTAAACGTAAAAAAGGTGCTAGCACGGTGATATTCACCGAGATATTACCAGAAATTATGTTAGATGTTACGGTTACTATGTATGCACTTCATGAACCTCACTCGGACATGTTCAACAACCAATATGACCTATTTTTGTCTCTTCCACAACCCCAAATGAAAGACAGACTACTTTTTTATTTATATATATAATATATATGTGCAAGCGGCGAGGGATTGAGCTAGAGGATACGTAGAGAACACTAACCTTGAAGACCTGGAGCAGCCACCAGCAGCAGCCGAGCAGTTGGAACCGAGGGGTTCAGGCAGGATTACAAGCGATTACTACAAAAAATATTTTTTGTTAGTCTTATATAAAAAATAATTATTGATAAGATACACTGTAAAAAATCATAAGTAGAATTACTACGTTTAATGCTGTAATTTTACTATTTCCCGCATTAAACGTGGTAATTTTATACTTAAGATTTTCACAATGGACTTCTAGATTACAAAATTGAGGTTAGTGATCGCACATTATCTAAAACTTAACACGTGGTGGTCTGTAACCTCAAATTTTTAATCTACAAATATCTTATTCATCACACTTTCTACAATACGTCCGCTCTTAAATATTGATTAGTTAATATGCAAAATAATGAATATTTTTATATAACAACAAGACTTACTTACTAACGAGACGTTATACCAGCGTAGCCGTATTAGAAAGGGAATCCAAACCCAACCTTACCCCACAGACCGCATACAGCACTCAATGTGTATGGATGTATGCGATGTCCCCACCGGGCTTCCGTACAAACTTCTTGATTTCTTGGCGTTGGATTTGAATGGAGGTTCAGGAAGTTAGCACCCATAAGTATCATATAACCAAATCACTTACCGGAGATGATTGCGCACCAAAAAAATATAAATTATTTATCAATATAATTTTTTTGCGCGAGCCTTAGTTTTCGAGAAATAAAGCAATAAAGTTTGGGCGCTGCCGTTTCAGCGCCCAATTTTCTTTTAGCCTATTTTCTTTCAAACTAGTGATAAAAAAAATTATTAATAGTGTGATTCAATTGCGCGAAATGTGCTCGTTTGGCGCCCGATGTTCGAAGTTAGAAATACTATGTAAATAATAAAGTATAATAATTGTTCAAAATACAACAAAGCGCCCATACCTCCAGCGCGCGCAGCGGCTCCAGCTGTGAGCAAAATTATAATAAAGTCAACGTTCAACTATATGTCTAGTTCCGTCGAGTTCGACTTAATTTGAGAGAAATAAATATTGGTTTAGTGCAAAATTTATTAATAAACATTATAAAATCGGTGACGATGATCCAATCATTAGGTATTCCTGGTAAGATTTTAAATATAATAGTAGAGTTATGATTGTAATTATTCAAATCTAACCTACAAGTTTGTTATTGTTACTCAATTCTCTTACTTGATTCAAGTCAATAATTTTTATTAAAAAAATATATTAAAGGCCAGAGGTTATGTATTGTAGACAAGATGAATATTGCTGGCCAGGACAGAGATTAGTAGAGAGATTGCCGATGCCGAATTAAAAAAACGTACCGTATTCTACCATGACGCACCACGCGCACACGTATAGTTCGCCCACCCAGCCGTAGGTGGCGATAGCTTACGGTTGAATTTCGCATGGCACGGGTTCACCTATGCTCATCGGAAATAACCACAGATGAAAGCAGATACGACGCATCTGCAACAAACAAATATAGTGTACCGCGCTACACATTATTCGGCAACAACCGGCAACAGAGCACACCTATAGGCGCGGTAATGAGCTTAACCGAAACGCCCAAACGCAATACCTCAGCTAAAAGCACTCACTCAAGTAACCGCGAAAACAAGGGAGACTCGAGTCACAACTGAACAATTACACCGGTCCACAATCTATCGATAAAAGACGCAATAAACTCTATATCAATGTTCGATGGCTTCAACATACCAGTATCACAATTCGCGATCGCCTACAGAGAAGCAAGCCTACTCGTACCGCATTATAACGAACCAGTAATAGCTAAATTCATTAAAACTAGAATATAAGGCGAAGCACAAAAGTGCGCATATCAAAAAACATTACAGACCGTATCAGAAGCAATCGCATACTTTCATAGTCGATTCGGAATCGCTAACTTATACCACCAGCTACAAGGAGAAATAGCATTTTTGAAACAACGCAAAAACGAACGCGTTATCACATTCTCTAACAGAGTCAAAGCCATAGCGCTAGAAATTCGTGACGCAGCCGAAAGAGAAAACAGACTCAGAAGAGGATTAAAACAAGAAATAGAATTAGACGCAATTAGATTCTTTGTACGCAGATTGCACGGCCGAATCAAAGCGCGTATGACACGTACAAACACACTCGAAGAAGCAACTACGCGAGCCATAGACATTGAACGCAAGAAGGCGTAAATAAACATAATAGATGCTAAACAGCCAGACATTTACTAAATCTGCCAACGAACGGGACACACAGCATTAAAATGTTGGTTCCGTAACAATAGAGGAAGCAACGTCGCGCCAACGCCATCACCAGCAAGAGCGGCATGGGCCACGCCCGAACGTAATAAGCCTATACCTGACCGCACACCTGAGGCGCGGAAGGAACTCCCCCAAATCATGGGAAACACCCGAAAGAAAAAATCAATACTCCAGCCGTCCCAACTCTCCTAATACTTCACAGCCACAACAGCTCAATAGCGCCAATGATATCTACCGCTACTGCAAACAACCAGGCTTTTCGACGGACCAATGCGAATTTTGCAATCAAGCCAAATCAAAAAACAAATGTAAAACCAGGGAAACGGACAAGTTTTCCCGGAAAAGGATGCGAACCGGGGAAACCATCAGAATCAGCGTCACTATTAGAAAAAAACGCGCTACTTCAGTAAATAAAGAAAAAAGTGCTGCTAAATATCAATAGCAAGGCACCCGCAGTAATCATGGACTTAAAGAAGTTCAAAGAGCCGCTTTGCATAATGCTTGATACGGGCGGAGGACGGGCACTGCTGAAAGAATCTAAGAAACCACCGGAAATCGCGGTAAATACACAGGAAATACTACAGCTGTCAGGAATACGCGGCACTAGCATAAACACTTGCGACAAGATAGAAGCCCAATTTCGCGACCTAACACTGCAGTTACATATGATTGCGGACAATTTTCCGATTGAAGAAGACGGACTGCTAGGAAGCGAAGCCTTCAATCTATTTGACGCAGAGATAAGTTACGCTAGCAAACAATTCAAAATCCGGAACCACACGCTTTCACTATGCAAACCAATTGTACGCAAGCAGAGCACAGTACCGGAACGCCAAATTTTCGCCCTGAAACCCATAATGAAAAAAAATTAGTCTGAATTGGAAAACACAAAAAGTACAGAACCTGTGCAAACAGAAAAATCAGAAATTAAAATACCGAAAAAATCTGTGCATTTTGAGAAGAAATGCGAAATCCTGTTATTAAAATCTGTCAGTTCAGAAAAATTTAAAAAAACCTGAAAATTCAGGAAACCGAGAAAACCGCGCAGAAACAAAATGCACAATCAATTCAGAAAGTAACAAAATATCAGATAAATCAGAAAAATGTACTAAAAAACACCAATATCACACAACCGCAAGAATTAGAACGCACTCTAATTAGCTGTTACAACTTAAGTGAAATACTCAACAATCAAGAGTACAGCTCGCACGGTAAAATTAAAAAATTACTCAAAGAAATGAGCAAATTCTATGCTATCATAGAAGAACTGTCATTTAGCTTGATACAAGCAATAAACCAGGCGTGGCGACTAGAAGAGGCAAGTTACAGAGCCCAAGAAATAATCAAGTTATTATCAGCGCATCTAAACAGTAGAAGCATGTACACCATAACGGCTCTGAAAATCGACCAAGAGAGCCCGAGGGCAATAAAAGTAAAAGCTCTTTTACAACTCGACCATCTCAATCCCAAATAGCGGGCTACCATAGAAGGGCTAATAGAACGCTATGCGGATAGATTTTATCTACCAGACATGAAGCTCCCTGCCACCAACGTACTGAACATGTAAGGCTCTTACTATGCTCCTATATATATATATATATATATATATATATATATATATATATATATATATATATGTATATCCAGTGGCCGATTAATGGGGGGGGGCTAGCAGGGTTATAGCCCCGGGCCCCAACTGTAAAGGGGCCCCGTGCGCTGAAATAATAAAATATCTTAAATCATGCTCACAGAACATAATTTTACCTACACAACTATTAATAAAATTAGAATTAATATATGAAATAAATACGAAAAGGTAAAGATATTTTTTTTAAATAAAATAATTTGAGTAAGTGTGTTGAGATTATCTTATATTGGATCAGCTATATAAATGCGTTTCATTCGAAAAAAAGCTTTCCACGAATAGCTATTATATTGATACGTATATTGGAGTTTTGAAAAATTAGCCATTGCTTACACTTCGAGGCGTATAATAGAAACTACTTAATGCGTTTCTGATTCGCGGAAAATGTTGAAGTGGCGGCGCCTTCGCGGATTTCGCGGAGAGCTTACACTTCGCGGAAAACAACGAAAACAAAATTCGTTAGCACCGAGTTTCGTCGCTCTTCTGGTGTTAGTTTGGTTGTGACTGTTGCATCGAGAGGTTCTGTTTTTTACACCAATAAAATATTGAAACGAAGATATCCGAGCGAGGCGGAAAAGCGCAAAGCGAAAAAACAAAAAGAGGAATCAGTGAAAAAGCTTCCTACTGTAACTGATTTTTTTAAACGACCCAATCCAAATGAAGAGAAATCGGACGAAGTTGATACTAGCAAAACAGGTATATTTTAAAGTTTTGAATAATAAAATACGTTTAAAGATATTGCTGAGGATATGAATCTATTATCTTTTTCAATTAATATTTCAATAAACATATAAATGTTTATTCTAATTATCTTTCGAATTAAAATATAACAAGTAGTACATTACGATACCTGATACGTAAGTCGCACTTTACGATAAGGCGCGCATAAAAGGTTTATTCAGACGATTTACAAAATGATTTAATATTAGAACTAAAACAATTCATACCCCGTTTAAAGCTACAACGGAAAGATTTTTTTTCTAATCGAACAGAAGAAACATATAGCAAAAATGACCAAATATTATCTCCTTTGCAAGTTGTAAACTGGATTATTGATATGGAAATGGTTGGAGTATTCCCAAATATTTACATTGCTTACAGAATTTTTTTAACGATTCCAATCGCAATTGCGAATCTGAAAGGTCATTTTCAGTCCTAAAAAGAATACAAAATATTTACAGATCAACTATGTTAGATGAAAGATTATCTGCATTGGCAAGGCTGAGCAATGAAGTTGATTTACTTCGATCGATTAACTTTGATGACTTGATAAGCGATTTTTCCAGAGCAAAGTCAAGGAAAAAGTATTTTTAATTAATTATATGATAATTATTGTAGTTTTTTAAATAAAACCATAAAGAGCAATATTCACGATAATAAATATATAAAAATAATTGTAAAATTAATAACTAATTTTTTATTTATATTGGTATGAATAGATATTCTAAGACTTGCTACTGAGTGTTATCATTAATGTTAATTAAAAAATATAGGTGTTTCATTGTTTATTTTTATTATAAAAGAAGGTACAAGATTTATTGTATCAGTAATATTAATACGTAGTGAGTATATCGACACATGGCAACTTCCAATTCAATTCTAGCTGTCTCTATAAGAATATTAGATTAGATTATTAGTAATAATTAATTTGATTGAGGAACGAGGCGACACGCACGGTAGCATACAATGACGAGCAGACCGTGCCAAAAGATATGAATAAATTCATATTTCTTACACTGTGAGCCGACTCACTGTACGGTTGGTTAGTAAGATCGTATTCGCTGTGCAGCACATGTCAGCCAGTACTGTATGTAATTTACGTTACATACGTACCCGCGATCAACGCACGACTCAGGGAAACGATCATCAAGAATTTATCTCCTTGATTACCCATAACCTTGCGGAAAGAAACCAACAATTTCTTTAACAGCGGTTTCGTCTTAGAGCGATATTCCCGCTGCCGCAAAGAAATGGTATAAATGGATTAAAAAAAAATAGATGACGTTAAAATGTTAATGAAGAGGTTAGGTATGAGGCGAAATACCTCTCGTTGCGAACCGTCTTATATAAAAAAATAACGCGATGTGAAAATTATGACTCCGTAGTTGGAACAATATCTATACTGTTAGTTAAGCGTGTGTATTCTTCGAGTGTTCCAGGGAGAGTGTCTAGCCGCTCAGTCGCTTCGACGTGAGCGATGCGCAGCTCCGCGACGCACGCGCATACCGCCGCGCACTCCCGTGAATGAAAACGAAAGAAGGGGAACATCTCCTTCCCCTTTTCTGCTACGACGCTTTGACCGTTGCAAACACGAAATATCGCTTACGTGTCCTATTCCAGTGAGAATTAGGTACGTACGCGACGCTAGAACCCTAAGGGACGAGGTCAATATACAGGTACAAGAGTTATTAGACAAGGAGATAATAGAGCCATGTATGAGCGCATATGCAGCACCAGCTTTCTGCGTACCCAAGAAGCCCAAGCCCAATGGCGAAAAACAATATAGACTAGTAATCGACTGTAGACAACTGAATAAAAAAATACCGGAGTATAACCACCCCGTACCCAACATAGCAGATATATTAGACACAGTCGGAAAAGCAAAATACTTCACATTTTTAGCATTACGTAGTTCAGGCTCTACTTATACGAAAGAAAATTCGATCTATATTTCGACCACAGGCCGCTCGTTTGGCTAAACTCACACAAAAAGCCAAGCTCAAGAGTAACAAGGTGGCGCCAAAAATTGACAGATTATCAGTTCGGCATAATATACAATCCAGGCGAAATCAATTTAATCGCCGACGCGCTCTCAAGAAATTCAGTGGAGCCTCGCGTAACAGCGACCATAAAAAACGAGAACACCTGCGGGGTAGAACAAATCCAGGCAGAAAACTTAAAAACTGAGGTTCAGGAATAAGTAGCGGACGCCTAAGCAAATTAATTGCTCGGGTAGCCAAGCGATTTAAAATAAAACAGTTAAAAACTACAGCTTTCCACCCACAGTCAAACGGATGGTTAGAAAGATAACATCATCCACTAAGCGAATATTTAAAAATGTTCATATCAAAAGAATGAGAATGGGACGAGTGGGTAGAACTAGCCATGTTTAATTACAATACTGGGAAGCACGAAGGTACACAGCACACGCCCTTCGAATTAGTATTCAGCCGGTTGCCCCGACTACCTGCGAACAGCCCATTAGAAGCCGATGACCTTTTACCGACCTACGCATATTGCATGACGGGCCTCGTATCACGCTTAAACGTTTTGCATGAAATAGCTTCCGAAAGAATTACGTAAGCCAAAGCCAGAGCCAAAATATATTACAATAAAAAAAATCCAGTAAAAATAAAAGCGGGTCATTACGTAATTATGCACAAAGGTCCTAAACTGCATAAATTCGACGACCAAAATGAAGGGCCGTATCCAGTGATCGAAACATGGGACAACGGGAATGTGAAAATACAGAAAGGCGTAAATAAAACACAAGTCGTGCACAGCAACCGCTTAAGCTTATCGCACTTGTGCCCGCAAAAAAGATAACGAATAGTTAATGCAAAAAAAACTGGTTAAGTGTCGTGTCTCAATGTTAGTAATTAAATAGAATTATGCTAAATTAAGGTCATGTTACTGACTACAGATGAAAAGCCTTCTGCTGATAATACTGACAACAGCCAACATTATAAAGATCAACGCAATAATAAGATACGACTGCACTCAAAAATTTACTAATTACACTACCTTTTCCTTAGTAGACATCGGCGAATGCGACATACCCGACCCAGTACTTAACACAACGAGAACGCAAATAACATTACTACAACACAACGACTTCACGACCACGCGAGTCTTCTATTGCAAAATAACGATCAAAAGAACCGTCGAAGAATGCGGTATGTTCTCACACTAATCAAAAGTAAAAAACAGCGAGGTCAGTTACCTCAAAGAAGTATCTCGCAAAGAATGTCTAAAAATGCACGTGCACAAGCGAATAATCATCGTGAACGATATCATCAACAATCTTAGGGTAAATGCAACTATAACGCACCCAATGACCTTCGCTGGCGCAATACAAAACGACGGAAAGTGTGAAAACACCGCGTTACTACGCGGATCCGTACGGAGAATACTACGACGCAGTAGTACACAGGTACGTAACTATAAGCCTAGAGGAAAGTTACAACACAATGAATGTAAATAACAACAAAATAAAGCTCAGCTCCGGCACCACTTGCATATTTTCCAAAGACCACTACAGAGACAGCGACTACGGGTATACATTTTGGGACATCATGCCGATGCACGCCTGCCATTCAAGCAAATAGACTAATTTGTACACCGGCTCGGTAGCTAAGATCACAGGAAGAGATAACAAACGGCGGCCACCTTACGTACTTGAAGCCGAAGAACTATGCTTCGTATTTAAGGATCTAGGAGTCACGTATGTATGCGGATTCCAACTAATAAAAACAGAACACCCTAAATTATTCATACTAGAAGACCCGGACAAAAAAAGATTCGAAGCAACAAAAAGCAAAGACGTGAATAATATTGATCTTTTCGCGTATGTAAATTGAAAATGTGTGTATACCGAGAGGCACATAAGGGGCCAAATGACGAAATTATGTCAAGACGTACTACTGTAACAATGTAAATTAGAAAGAAAAATCATAGCGAACGCACTGAGTATAGGAATAATAGCATCGGACCTACTCGCATATCAGTTAATGTGAGGTCAGGTTATATTAGCCTACTTGCCGGAAAATTAGTACACATCCTAAAATGCGTAGCGGTTGAAGTAAGAACTCGCGAAACTACAGAATGCTTCCAAGAGCTGTCAGTAAGAAGAGACGATAAGGATATTTTCCTATCCCCGCGCACACACATTCTGCGCGAATACGGGACACGGACAATATGCGACAATAATACCAGTAATGTATTAATTCGGCAGCCAATGGTACAAGGCGTTACCTAGCATAACAACGTAAGATGCACCGCAGATACTGAAACCACAGACGAAACAAACGTGGAAATACAAGAACCCAACAGATCTAGCAAACAGCGGTATATGCATATACGGCGACACAGAAAAGCTTAAAACGTTCATCATATTTCCCAACGAGCGTACGGTAGTGCTAAATCAATTGACAATGGGATTCGCGGGAAAAAGAAAAATGGGCAGCGAAATATCCATCACGCGTGTAATGGGCGAAGAAACCCCAGAAAAATCGCTAACTCAACGAGGAATCGCATATGGATAAAATTTATAACTTTCGGATTGGCCAGCACAGCATGCCTAACAATACTATTGATATTTAGACTAATTAAATTCATATTAGATACAGTAATACATGGTTACGCATTACACAGGATATACAGATTTTCTATACACATCCTAGGCGCCTTGTGGAACTCGCTCACGCGACTGCTATTGCACCTGGCTCATACATCGGAAGACAAGGAGAAGAAAGGGGAGGAGCGACCGTGAGACGGCGGCCCCTCCGGGTAGGTAAGAGACCACCAATAGATAACTTACCGATAAATACTAAGAGATAAGTTACCGACTAAGTGAGCGCTAGTATTCACATGTAATTGTCTACCTAAGCGCAGGTAGATGGCGTGCGCGCATAAAGCATTGGAGAGAGGGACGGCCACGGATATAAAAGGAGGCCCGCAGCCAGCAGCGAGTACTTTCGATGTAGCTCTAACGCGGAGAGCACAAGGAGAACTGTCGTCCTTTCCAAGTGCTCTGTCTCCTTAGTACTCAGTATGCAAACGAGCATTGTGCTCTCGAACGGTACTAAGGGGGCCCTCCCCCTTTCCATTTAGCATAAGAGCAGATTTGTATTCTTGTGACTTTTCTGAAATAACAATGGACATGGCACAACGAGAAAGATTAGCCATATATACGTACATTCGCGGATTAAGACCAGAAATTAAAAGATATATTTGCAAACCAGAAGTGTACAAAGATTTTGACGAAACGATTAAAGCAAACCTATTCAATGTTATAAAGACAGCCTTAACGATAGTAAGGAATATACTGGTAGAAATTAATTCTATACATCGTCAAATCATTGACATTCTTAACCACCGAAAATTCTTTCTAGAAACTCGCTTAATGGAACAAGTACTCAATGACATTTGTAAAAAATCAAAGGCGAAATTACCGATGGAATTAGAGAAGTTAAATGCAGGTACCTTGTCTCAAATGGTGGAACTAAATATAGTTACGTTTAATTTAGGAAAAAAACGAATTATTAAAGCAATTATTAGACAAAAATATGAATGCAGCAATGTCGGTCAGAAGCAAAACTTTTGCTGCAGCAGTGTCAAGTATTAAAAATATTTAAAAGCCTAAACGTGTTCCTAATATAATATTAAAAAAAAACAGATGAAGACGAAAGTATTGATAGTATAAACAAAATGGTATCCCATTATCTGATAAAGGACAAATCCATACAAATGAAAAATGTTATCAAAAAAGGAAATGAGATAGTCATAAACCTACTAAACGAGGAAAGTGTCAACAAAACACATAAACTATTAAAAGGTAAACTTGCAGACGTATGTGATGTAAAGAGAGAAGAAGTTATGGACAACAATACAATTGAACATGATATCAATGAAAGAAATTTTAGTGCTTTTAAAAAAAATGTGTGATTCTGAATTCTTATAAGAACAGTAAAACTGGATTTCAGTCTGTGATATTGGAAGTGACTGTTAAGATATACCAAAACATCAGAGAAAATAAGAATAGACTCTTTGTAGGATATAAAAAACTACAAAGTTTATGATTATGTTAATGTTAAATCATGTTTTAATTGTGGCAGATTTGGTCTCACCAAGTGTAAAAATAGTAATATTTGCCTAAACTATGCTGGTGAGCATAAAACAAGAGACTGCCAAACAAATAAGTTTAAGTGTGCAAACTGTGTTTTCAGTAATGATACTGATAAAACAAATTTCAACGTAGAACATGTCGCAATAGATAGCCACGAATGCGAAATCCTGATATCTAAGATAAGGAAGTATATTGATTATACCGACTATACAATTAAAGCTACAATACCAATCGATAAATTCAAATATAGTAGGAGAAATAAGAAATAGTAATGGATCAAGACATCAGTGTTAAAGATATAAGCAAGTTTGAATTTGAAGTTGATGATGTAGAAAAACTCAATAAGGCACTAAGTAGAAAAAAAAATATTATTTTATGCGTAAACATTAGAAGCTTAAATGCTAATTTTGAAAAACTGGAAATTTTTCTAGATTCTTTAAAAAGAAAACCGTGTATAATTGTATACACGGAAACTTGTAATTTACAATTTGCTCAATACGATCAACTACAAGGCTACAAAATTTATTACAATGAGAGTAAAATTAATAAGTCGGATGACGTCTTAATTTATATAAAAAGCAATATATATATAGCAATAATAAAATTGATATAGTTGAGAGATTGAGCGTGGTGAGTACTGACATAAAACTTATGACAGGAGAATCAGTTGTAATATCTGCTATGTATAGGTGCCATGACATATCAAAGTCTGAATTGGTTAATAGCGTTAAAAAAGTTTTGATAAAACATAGAAATATTAAAAATCATTGTATGGTTGGTGATTCTAATATTGATATATTAGATAATAATGTAGCAAATTTGGAGGCTAGTGATAAAACAATTAGTCAGAAATTTGTAATTAACTATCTTGAGCGCTAATATGTACCGTATTTCAGAGGAATTACTCGGCCCTCCTTAGATGATAAGAAGGGAACGTGCATTGATAACTGTTTCGCTAAAACTACAAGTATTAAAGTTGAATCTATTAAGCTAAATATTCCTTTTAACGATCATTATCCATTATTAATAAGTATAGATCAGATTAAGTTACAGATGCCGAGCGAAACAGATAACAAATACATTAATTATAGGAAATTACAAAATATAGCTGGAAATATTGATTGGCAAATAGTTTTTGCAATACAGGATCCGAATGATTCTTTAAACAAATTGATACAATTGATACATGGTTGTCTTGAGATGGCCTCAAATTCCATAAAATTAAAGAAAAAAAGTAATAAATCAATGCCAAGAAAAAATTGGATGTAGAATAGGTTGTATTTGTTTCTGACTGAATGTAATGTTATATCGGAAAAACAATTTGGTTTTGTTAAAAACAAAGGAACAACAGATGCGTTGAATTATATTACAGATATTATATATAAAAAATGGATAAATCGAAGCCAATCATAACTGCTTTCTCGGATTTGGCAAAAGCGTTTGATACGGTGGACCACAGAAAGCTTCTAGATAAACTAGAGAGATATGGAATAAGAGGCAGTGCCTTAAAACTTATGAACAGCTATCTCTCAGATAGAAATTAATGCGTCAAAATACAGAATTTGAAAAGTGAATATAAAGAAATATTAATTGGTGTCCCACAAGGGACTATATTAGGACCTTTATTTTATTTTATACGTAAATGATCTACTGAGAGGTATGCAAGATGGTACTATTGTTTCCTATGCAGATGATACTGAAGTTGCAATGTGGCTTACTGTAAATAAACTATTGTTAAATGTTAATAAATCAGTTATGGTATAATTGCTTGGGGTGGAGCGTACAGTAATTGTCTGTACTTAATACAGGGTATACAAAGAAAATTATTAAAGATTATAAATAAAAATCAATTTCACCAACAATCCCCTCCACTTACCGTAAATCAATTATTCCATTTAGAGGCCATAACCTATCATTATGCTACGTTAAGTAATAAATATATGAATAGCCCAAGCCATACTAGAAACAAAAGTATCCAGCTTCCGATTATTGAGAAAACCATTAGCAAAAAACCAGCTATTTTGCAGCTATAAATATTTTTAATACTTTAACAGATCATCTGAAAATTCTAGTGATTAGCAAAGTCTCGATCAAGGAGAGATTGAAAAGATTTATAAGAGAAAATTATATTACATAGTTAAATAGAATTTTTATATTATACTGTTACTTAACTTTTGCGGGAATTTTCAAACAGATTGTAATAAGATGATTCAATATATTGTTGGACATCATTTTAGTTTTTAGGTTTAGACTTTAGGTTTCTATGTGTGTACCATCCCTATGTACAGACAATAAAGTTTGTCTCTTTAGGATGCCTCTTTTATAAGGCATATATTATATGGTCAATAAATACTACTAATACTACTAATAAATACTAATGAGGAAATTATAATTGAAATAATTGTACCGTTAGTCGATCAAAACTCGTAGAGTATACAAAATAATTGAATTTCCCGCGTTTCAAGTATTAAAGATAGAAGGAGCTGCCTTCATAAAATCTTACCACGATTATATAGCCGTAAACGACAAAACAGGTATTGTTACGTCCAGATTATAAATTTAAATTACAAAATCTAACACATTAATACATTTACATGAATTCCTACCTGAATTAATAGTCGAACTTCACGATACGTGAAAGTTATAATAATTTAAATGATTAAATGAATGAATGATAGGAAATCCCTTTTGGCTACCGCGGACGCGGTCGTTGCCTACCGGGGAAGGGAGCCGGATACGAAGTCACTTAAACTATACATTATTTCTTTTTAAAATCGACACACGTTTATTTCTATGAAAAGAGAAAAGTACCTTAATGTGTGAGTGTGCGTGGCTGTTTGTATATATGTGTGAAGAGATTCTTGAGTGTCTGCAGCTGTCAATCCTTGGCGCCTTCCAGCCTAGGCTCGGTGGTTCAGGTTACAGCGGTGGCTAGATGCACTAGATGTGACGGCTCGTCCTTTCGATGTGCGTAGTGTAGATCGTAGGGAGTCAACTGCCTCTGTTGCTTCTTCTTTTCAGCAGGGGGTGATATTCGGAAAAATGCCGATGGATACACTTGCTCGACTGAGCGACTAAGTCCGATACTCTTTATTTCGCAACGCACAAGTAGCGTATACTGCGTGATGCTAATTTTTTTATATGAGTGGTCTGGCGACGAGCAGAGTAACGTTCTGCGAGAGATTACTGACTGATCTGACGACGATTACCCTTTGCTCCCGGGCTTTATATACTCGCATATCCCCTTGTTTTTCTCGGGCTAGGGATTTCCATATTGGGTCACCTTGCTATTTGTATTTTCCTCTCTCAACATGAAGGGGATCGTGGCAGGTCAAGTCATAAACATCATAGTTTATGACTACCACTTAAGAATTTGTCTCTTTTAGAACTCTCCCGCGGTCTCTTTTTCCCTACTGGAGATCGCACACGTGTTTCCAATGGATTTCCAGATCGTCGAATATTGCGCTTCGGTTTCTTTCTCTCCTCGCTAGTTTTTTTCTCATAGTTGTGCTCATCTTTCCGCGGTGGTTTGTCGTCGCATTACGTGGAAACAGCTACGTTGTTCTCGTGTTTAAAAATACGAATACGCGGTTCTTATGAAGCTCTCATTGAATCTAAAATATCTCCTAGCGTTCTTTTGACCCTTTGAATTTATTGCTTGGTTCGTTGGAATATAGCCTATTTTCGTGAAGGTGCCGCTCGTACGTATGAGCGAATCTTTCTCTCTTTCCCGTTCTTTTCTTCTTAGGTGCCGCTTGTACGTATGAGTAGATTTTTCTCTCTCCTGGTTTTTTTCGCATCCACTTCTTATGTGCCGCTTGCTCTTATAAGTGAATCTCTCTCTCTTTCTCCTGTTTTTTTTTTGTCAGCTCCGCTTCTTGAGTGCTGCGATGACGTGCTAGTAAGTAAGTGTGTGCGTGTGTGTGTGTGTAGATATGATATGTATAGCCATAGTAGTGTTTTGGATGCGTAATGGAATCGGTGATTACATTACAGTATTCACTTCTTTGTAAATCAAACCCCGCTAAAAAACTGTAAGGAGCTAAAAAAAAACTACCTTTGTAAGAAAGAGTTCATCTTCACGGACAAGAAATCATGCGAATACTTATTATTTACCGAGCCAAGCGTGCAAGTCCTACAGGGCTCTAACATAGAATTAGGCTCAGAATCAGACGCCTTTATGTTACCGACAACGGATCGTTACACGTGGCTGATTTCGACTATGAATAACCGTGAGGTCATAGTCAAATGTGATAACGGTACTAAGGAAGTGCCATTGGACGCACCAGGAGTAATTGAACTACCCCAGATGTAGCATCGCGGTTAAAAACCGAATTTTCAAGGGAGCCGAATCGACAATCATAAGCGAATTCCCTATATTACCAACATTACAATTAACGATCTATAAAATAGATTCCTTATTAGCTAACGACCGAACGCGACATAACATGTCTACTCACGAACGGTACTGCAAACAAAATCATTCGACACTTGCAATCGATACACGCAAAAATGACTTGCAATTATTAATATTTCTGGCAATCACCGTAACAGTCATCATCGTTTGTTCGATAGTCGTTACCCTAGTAATTATTACCGTAGTAAAATTGTATGGACATGTGAGCATAGAAAGCCAGCAGAAAGCTTGGAAAACACCTATATACCCGTGTCACCCCTAGATCATAGCATTAACTTTAACTGACTAGAACTGACACCGCAGCGAGTGTCAGTTCTAGTCAGTAAGGAAAATAAAGGGATAATAAACAGCGTAGCGAATATTAAGTGCGAAAATATTATTCAAACTCTGTAAAAACGCGCGGCGCAACAAAAAGCGGAAAGTCCTCTCTAACAAATCCTCACTGACCCGTCCTTTCTCGGAACGTACCGCCTACTCCTTAACCCAAACGTGTTTCCCTCACTACCGTCTCAGCAGCCATAAGATAAGCGAAGAAGCCTTGGGAAAACACGCTGCCGTACACACTATAAATACATGGCCCGCGCCGGGCCTAGCTCTCTTGTCCGGCAGCCAACTTAACTGTAAACTTGTTCACGTCTGTATCGTAATAACTTCCCTATTGTCACTTGTAATTATCTTGAATAAACTGTGTAAGAGTAAAGGCTACTTAAATCTATTGTTCATTTAAACTCGCACCTATTCCAAGTTCCTTGTCCGAGTACCGGATCCCTCGCTATCTACACATCGCTAAGGACATCATTCTACAAGGTAACCTCGCTGCATCTATCTATATTTGCTTAATTCTACTAACGGTCCCGTTTACCTTTCTTCTCGTCACGATTACTTACGGTCTATACTTGTTAATGCCTTAGAGCCGCGATATTGCTTAAGTGATTATTCGCTTATCGAAACCGCGACAACGAGAATCGCTTCTTTACCGACTTCTCGCTTATATTGTAATTCGTGACGTTACAATGACCTGGTCTGTAAATAAACGTTATTCTTATAGGGTGCTAGTCTAAGGATCTATCGCGTGTAAGAATTCGCGTATTTGTGTGGTAATTCGCTCAATGGTCGCCTTCTGCGCGGTTTTGAAAATTGTTTCTGGGCATTTTCGGTGTTGAGAGCTTAGGGTTGTCTATGAGGATCATTTCTACTTCCCAGTTTGTTGGAACTTTATTGCTATTCCCAGCTGATTGCTCTACCAGATAGATGTTGCTTTTTGACTTTGGACTTGATGCCATTATTCCACGTTCCACCCCTGTTATTACTGCTATTATTATTACTTCCACTATTAATTGAAAGGTCACGCTACCATGCATCATATTATTTGTATGATAATCTCGTCTTTTGTAATGTTTGATTTTGTTTAATTCACTAATTATTTGTCCCAAAAGTTTTGGTTGGTTAAAGTCCGGTTTGGGTCCGAGTATTTCGATGCTTAGTGGTAGATCATTGTTAAAGTCCGAGTTTTCAGGGCTTAGGAATGGTTACATGTTTTGTAATTTTAGGTCAACCTCGGGTTTGTACAGAAAGCACTTGGCTGGATTTGGTTTCTTGACGAATTATTAAGGTATCCGCTGCCTACGCATGTTGGTGAAATGCGTATAATGCCGGCTACTTTTAAGGTTATTTTCACGTCTTCTTGATTTGGACATGAGAGTCGCAACTGGTCAGAATCTGTTGTGGAGAATAACCACGTATGGTCATTTTCTACATACTTCCATTGCGTCTTGGTTCTAATCTAACAGCATAGTTACTTCGCAATCCTGTGTATTTGGTGTGCTCTGAAGAGGTCCTAATACTAAGCAAATGGATGCATAGTGGGTTCTAATGCATTTGGTTGCAAGGTTATCATCAAATTTTATATATTTTTCCTCGTTTGAACTTATCGCAATATATTTGTACGAGGGTTCTATGAAGGCTAGTCCGGTAGTTCCGTTGGTTTTGTGTTGGGGTACTGTGGCAGCATGTAATTTGTATGTTTGGTATGGGTCCCTCTCGACTAATGGAATGTGTAGTACAGCGATGGTCCAGCTATTCTCGTGAATCTCATCGATTTCTGATACTTTTATGATTTTCTCTATCCTTAGATGTTACGCTTGTCCTTTTTACGTCTGTCATTATTTGGTGTATCATGTTTGTTGTTAAAAGTCCAGGATGTATTTTTCCTTCTTTTAAGCATCTTAGTACTTTTAGCACGATTCTGTTCTTTGATGTCGTGTGTATTTCCGAATGTAGTCAGCAAGTGTGTTATTAAACTGAAAATTGCTCCAAATATGTGTATAGACCAACCATAAATCATATCTAAAGTATATCTTGTAATAATCGTGTCTATGATCAATTTTCCGATATGAAAAATAATCAGAATCATGATGAATAGAGATGAAAAAGAACCACATGCAATCAGTTTTCCAATGAGCATGTGCCATGTGATTTCGACTAGGCGTGTTAGAGTATTTTCGGTGAAAATATCTTCAGATGTTTTTTCTCCTGCCATCTCTCTAGCAATCACATTTAAAAGTGATGCTTTTTCCATAGGAAACATTAGTTGCTGTTATAGTTGATCCAATTCTTCTTGAGAATAAACTCCGCTCGTTGCTAAGGTCTCGACATATTCAATGATCCAACTGATCTTCTGTTGGGTTTCAGACTATGAGGCTATATTGTTTTAATTGGTGTTGGAGTGAACTTTATTCATTATTCTGCTATTTTGTAGTATGTGGATATTATTGCGTTGCAAAATACTTGAACTCCTTTTTTTAACAAAATATGTGTTCTCGGCGTAAGGAAACATGTTTCATTTCCTGAAGAAACGGGTAATTGGTTGTAGCATTCTTTTTAATGTAGTATTTTAACTATTTTCGGTAAGCACTTTATTAAACGTACGACCACTCCTGCAATCTTTGCTATGTATCCAGGTTTCTTCATGATATTATAGGCAAATTCCTCTGGGGAAAGGGTGGCGATTGATAGGGAATTTAGGATTACTTTCCTTTCAAGTTCACACTTTTCGGTAATTACATTTAAATATAGATTATTGAGCTGTTTCCTTAAATGTTTTTCTATATATTATTATAAATGATTAAATCTTTCGTTATGCTCTTCTACTGTGTTTGCAACTATAATTATATCATTTACATAGACGTAACAAAATTTTTTTTAATAATTCTCCTAGTACTTTTGTTAGTATTCTTTGAAAAACTCTAGGAGAATTAATTAATCCGAACGGTAGTACTTTAAATTCAAAATGTCCTAGTGGATGTAAGCTAAATGCTGTTTTATTTATATCTGACTCTTACATTTTTATTTGGTGAAAACCTGACACCATATATATTGTTGTAAAATATTTGCTTTTTCCCATAGAATCAAATATCTCTGTTATATTCGGCAATAAATACGGATCTGGTATTGTTTTAGCAATCAACTTACGATAGTCAATTACTAGTCTAGAACTAGTCTTCATTTCTTTTTTCCGTCTTTTGTTAAACCTTTCTTCGGTACAACCCATGCTGGAGCATTAAATGCACTCGTTGAAGATCTAACCAATTCATTTATTATTAATTGTTTTATTTCACTCTTAGCTAGTTGTTTCAGTATATATGGTAACGGGAATTGTTTTACATAAACTGGAGTTTCGTCTAATTAATTTATCTCATGCTGCTCGATGTTACATGTCCCTAATTTATCTCCATCTAGCCCGCATATATCTTCATTGCATAATATTAGATTTTCAATAAAGTTAATTGTTTTATAGATAAATGATTTAAAATTAATGTGTTTAATAGTAACTTTTTTCTCCGTTTTTTACTTAATTTTTCCACTTCCTCAAAACTCTTTCCGCTTTGTGAGGTTAAATATATAGAACCACAATGCAAAGTTTCTTCCTCTTTTGGCAGTGGTAGTCCTGAAATTCCTATGAATGTATCTGGCATATCTTCGATATCAAACGTAAGAAAGTTTATTTTATTTGTATGACGTAGATATTTTTCATCTACTTCAAAATCTACATTATCCTTAAGTATTTTTACGAATGTCGGAAAATTTTGTACGGAATACTCCTCAGTTTCTTCTTTTTCTAGACTTTCAAGAGTTTCATTTATGTTTCTTATAAACTGTTTAATGTTTGACTTTGAATCATGAATAAACTCCGTAAGTTTTACGTTGCTCCAGTTACTAGGCTGTCCTCCTTCCGAAATTTCTTTTAAGAAATCTGGCAAGTCATCTGAGCATTCTGTGTCGTTTTTGTTTTCTAAAATTCCGTTATTTATATTAACCTGAATTTTTCCTACTATATCTAGTACTTTTTCTAAATCCTGTTGTACTGTAATGTTTTCTATTTTAGTTTCTTGAGTACTTGTCTCTTCTTCACCTTCTTTAGTTACGATGCTAGTATTGATTTGGTTTATATGCATTTTTGATTTTAATTCAATTTTGTATTATTTATTTCTATATGTCCCTTATCTAGTCTTAATTTTTGTTGTAATAAAACTTTTATTCCAATAATTCCATGAAATGGGAAATGTTTCCGGAGCTACATGGAAATCAAAATATATTTCATTTATTGGTAATTTTATTGATCCAAGAGTACTTATAGCGTTCTATTATTCCTGATATTTATATTTTTTCATCGTTATTTATTTAAATTATTTCTATATTTTGTTTTTTAATAATGTTTAGTTGTGCACCACTACTTACCAATAATCAATTTATTTTCTTCGAGTTTGATCTTCTACTTCTATATATTGTAGTAAATTTTCAAGTTTCAATACTTATGTCTATAATGTTTTTTCTACCTTACTTTTGTTAATTTCTCCTCAATTTTTTCTTCTTGCATTTTAATATTTTCACAATTATCTATTTTGTGTCCAGACTTCTTACAGTACTGACAAAATGATTGTCTGGATTTTCCTCGATTTTCTAAAGCCATTAATTTCCTACATTCACTGACTACATGGCCTGGCATTTTACAGTATTCGCAATATTTCCGTTGAAACCCCCTATTTTTACAGCTGGTTTGATGTATTTGATGTTTGTTTTTAAATTTATTACAAAATTTCGCTGTGGGACCTGTTTCTTCACATATCTGGCATTTAAATTGTTGTTTGGCTTTATATTCTGCAACAAGAATTCTTGCTTGTTCACACTCTACTTCTTCATGTCCGACTGTTTCGCAAATTGTACAAATTCTGAATGGTGACCTGCATCCCTGGTTCTGATTTTCTGTGTCGTTCATTTTTCCAGCCATATCCTCACACCACAAGACAGTCGACAAGTGGGAGGATTTTGCGGCAGGTCCGTAATTCAGCAATGTTTCGATGTACGATCTGTAGGCATCGGCGTTGGTAGGTGGTGACACGGGCTTCTGCGATCCCTCGATTGTGGTTTGGATTGGTGGAATGTCGAACAATAGCAGCTCGGACTTCAAACACTCGCACGAATGAGTGTGTAGGAATGCCATGTTTTTTTGTTTATTTATTTATTTTTTTTTTGTTTAATTGTCAAAAAAATCTCTAGCCGTTCTGCTTTTTTTGACCCTTCTCTTGGAGCTCTTCTTTCGAGCTGTCTGCTTCTTCTTCTTATTCTTTTTCGTCTTTTTCACACTATTTCTCGACGTGCGTTTTATACTACTGTCAGTTTTACGTTTTTTCCTACCGACACCCCTCTTTCTCTTGCGCACTGTGACGGGTTCACCGAGCAACTGCAACTGAGCTGGATTCCCGTAGCGTGCCATTTTATATCCCGACCCCTACATCAGTCTGTCCAATTTTTCTTCCGCCTTTCTTTTCAGAACTTCACCAGATTCTTTCACACGGTTGCGAAAGGACTCCTTAAGTAGTGTGTTGCGTGCCGTAACGTCGGACACAATATTGAAACCCGTACGTACAGCCTCCTTACCCACAGCTTTGGCCCCCCAACTAATAAGCGGGAGAACTCGACGAAATATACCAGCTAGGAAGGAGCCGATACCATCGTGACCTCTTTGGTATGGAGAACCGATATAAATATGGCCGATTCCTCCGGTGTACGGATTCCTACCTCCTCCTCCTCCTCCTACCCCACGGTAGCTATTGCCAACTTCACAACTGAAGTAATCTTCGTAGCGATTCATCTAGTCGACTTTCTTTAAATGAAGTGTCACGGTCACTGTTCCATAATCGAATGGTATCGATTGTCCGCATTCGTCTCTTATATCTACTTCAATGGTCTGAAATGAGCTGAATAACAATGGTGCGTACATTGGCGGAGAGAAACTTTGGATTATGGTAGTACCGTATACGTAATTATCGGTATTCATCGATACAGAGCGTAGCAACCTTGATTGAATATCACCTGTCATATACGGTTCACAGAGGTCTCTGTAGATCATAAACATGGCTGGTAGACCATTTGAAACTCGAGCAGATCTATCAACCTCTATGGTGTATTGATCGTCAACAAAGAGAATCTGCCTATCCTTCTCAAATCCGAGAATTTTTCGCATTTTCTCCGATAAGCAAAGCTCGTGACTGAACTGAGAGCAGCTATCCTTTCCACAGACTCTGCTGACTATCACATAACCACCACGTTCAACTATAAGCCGCAAATGACCACTAATACATTCTGAGATATTTATCTCTTCAACGAGAGTGTGAGTGCCTTTGTAATTTCCTGGACGAATCAGCGATTCTGCGATTGTAAAATTTTCCACTCTTAGCTCATTCGTCTCGAGATTTGAGAAAAGAAAATTTTCTTTCTTCTTTGTCGACTGACACGTGTTGGAACGTTAGCGGAATTTGAACTTCTGTGAGCGCGACCAGCCATGAACCTTGTAATGGGATCTGTTGTGGCAACTGTGTAACATAATGCGTTGTAGTGTTTTCCGCGAAATAATTCATACTGTTGTTGCTAGGCAGAATAATGTAAAATTGATCCCTCATATTTGCGAAAGTTGATTAGCCTTGACCCAGGAGTTGAACTTTTCTGGATAGCCTTTCCAGCTGACGAAATACTCCTTTGAGCGACCCTTACCTCTACTGCGTAAAATTTTGTCTATTTTGAATGATTCCGTGATCAGTTCTTTTCGAACTCTGCTCAATTCCGCCGCGTAGAAACCACCATCTATGCCTCACCTGAGAGATCTTGCAAATGGTAGACAGGTGGTGGACGTGTCAGAGAAATTCGGACAATTTTAAATAACTCTAGTGTCCAGCCGTCCTCGTATCCTTTATCAAAGACGGATCGGGCACGACTGACGCGAACCAACTCACCGACTTTGAACTTGGGTAAATTACAACCATTGTTATTATTATAGCGACGCTGTAAATTTTCCCGTACTTTTCCAACGTTGTACAAGGTCACAGATGCAGGTCTCATCTTTATAGCTGAGTGTATACTGTGATTGTATGCCTCTATAATATTCTACAAGACATCGATGTACCTCCGTCTATTTTTGTGAGTGAAATATCGCCAAATTCGCTCCTTAATAGTTCGTATAAGTCTCTCCGCGATGGCAGCTTTTGTATCCGGACTGCGTGCCACTCGTGATTGATGTTATTGTCGCGCAAAACTTGCTGCGTCTCACAACCAAGGAATTCTTTACCCTTGTCTGTCTGGAGACACTTTGGTTTACGTCCATTGCTTCTCGACAGTACACGCAATAAAGCCTCAGCGACATTTCTGGAGGTTTTTCGCTTGATCGCTTCCAACCAGCTATATTTGCTGACAACATCGATGACAGTTAAAACCTAACTGTAGCCCTCGTTGTAAGTTTTCAAGGATCTCAAATCCATAAGATCAACCTCCCACAAATCATCCAAATTTCGCACATTGTAACTACGTCGCGGAAATCGATGTCTGATCGGTCGATGTACATTATACACATCTTGACTGTTGAGCCACTCTACAACACCCTCACGATAAACTTATTCTTTTTTATTACTGTTTTTACCTCTCTCACGCGTAGCTTAAAAAAGCTTATCAATACCAGCGTACGCTGCCGGATGTGGAGCCGCGTAATAAATGTTCTCGAATCTTCTTCTTTCTCTACTCATCATGCATCGATTGTTTATTCACTTTTTTATTTTTTATTTTCGACCCCTTACGTTCTTTTTGTTGTATGCTAAATTTCACAGATTCATCAACTTTGCTGCTACTACTACTATCTTTGGATTTCTTTTGTACTTTTTTCTTATTCCTCTTCAGTACTTTCTTAATTCTTGAAAAAACTTTTCAAAGGTTATCTTGCTCACCATGCAGCAGGCTGTCATCATAGCCAGTGTTCGCTCGTCTCCATCTGTTTCATCCGCGAGCCTTCGTGAAAATGCGTATTCAGCTAAAACTCGATCAGCCTTGTGCCGGTTGCCTTGTTTGTCACCGTAGACTAGATCATGCTGACGACACGCCTCATCCAATGGATTGATACAGACTTCACCACGTTCAATACGTTCCGCTAGTTTTGTACCTGGGCCGCAAAATCTATATCCGGGTACGTGCATTTCAAACGGTAGCAAATCGATCAATTCATCCAGTGCGCTTTTTTTCACGTTCACTCGTTCTTGCTCTTCTTTTTCTTCTCGGTCGATGATTTCAATCTTCTGTCCTGGTCGAACCTCCCGCTCAATCGTAGCCGTGATGTAATTTCAGAACTGCTAGCAACAACCTTTTTCCTCGACTGTTTTGCACTTCCCTGATCAGTTGCTACTGCTACTGCTGCTGCTTTTTTCCGTTTATGTACTCGCGCTGCTATGCCTCCGTTGCTTTCGTCTCCTTCGTCGGTGCTAGAGCTACTGGTCTCGGCAGCAGTTGCTCGAAGAGCAACGGCAAATTGCGTATACCCAGGTGGAGGAGAACCTTTTCTATTTCTCAGAGCATCATTTACCAGGTCAATCATGTTGGCTCCGTGTATACGCACATCACCTATTGTCACGGTACTATTTGCATCCCAGGCGATATTCCCACAAACACGTAATTTACGCAATACTTGTCCAGCCTGTCGCCTGTACTTTGTAGGCACGCTCTCGATGATGCTCGCATCAATCCGATCCTCTTCCTCGAGCTGCTGTGCCTCGTCATTATAATTGTCACTGTTTTCATCATCATCATCATCATGGTTGTTGTTTTGCATTTGACGCCAATCTTTGTTATCTCTTTCCTCCTTTTTTCTAATCTTATCATAGTTATCAACATCCTTGAGTTGGAGATAACGCTGCAGCACAGAACGATATTGAGTCCATTTTTCCCGCTCACTTTTGCAAGTAGATGAATTCAGTATGTTGTTCACTTCAGCATCTAGTCTAGTCATCACGGTTCCGGGTGTTTGAACAGTCTTTAATATATTAGCAGCATTATTGCACCCGCTATTTGCTAGCACACTCTGGAGACGTTCAACATTCTCATGCGGCACAAGCACCATCTTTTAAGCGTCTTCCATCTCTCCTACTTACTAATGATACTAGCCAATAGTGTACCAATAGTAGGAGCTAATAATGCTGGTAAGAAACCACCGCGTTGTACAATGATTTTTTCTTTTTCGACAGGCTCACACAAGGTTCGGCTAACTTCCGCAGTGTTTTTGCATGCCTGCGTAAGCGTGATTTGTGAGACATCTCCAGCGGCACGTTACCGATCAACACATTCAAAGCACACTCACAAATATGATGCACTAATTTGAATCAGCTGTCTGCAAGAGAATCTTTCGCTGTTTATCGTTCAAATGGAACAGCGCTTTTAAAATGACAGCGTCCTTACGCGCAAAGGGATGTCGTCTCATAGACACACCCATCACAAGGAAACGATTGGTAACAGATTCAACGTGTGGCCACTATTCATCTTCTTATTCCGTGACACGTAGACGCAGTGCACTTCGTCGTCCGGAAAGATACAGGTGCGAAATCGGCAGTTGTCCGGTGTAGTCTGTTTTAAATCCAGCAGAAGGTATCCGTATGGTCTCGATGTGGCGTCCCAGTAAGCCTCTTGCAAAAATCGTGGATCCTCGAGACAGAGTTGACGCGACAGATGCTATATCTGAGATCTATCTCGCAAATTTCTAAACACGACAATGTATTGTGCGTTTAGAGATATGTCACGCTGTCCTCTATCCTGATGAAAGACGTTCTGTGTGATGAATATCACCGAGAGCGAGTGATGGTGGGAGGCCTTCGAAAAAATATCGACTATACTGCCGTTCGACGACGATTCTCGCATCAAGTCGTTAATGATCACGAGTTTCGGTCTGGAATCACTGGCCCAGTTACCAGTCTGCGGTAAACCCTCGCGAAATTTCACCTTCTTGCTTTGAAGATCCTTGTAGCTCTGCTGCCACTCTGCGTAAAAGATAATGACAAGTTCGATTTGGGTATCGCACAGATGATCAAGATTATTTAGGAACTTCTTCACAAATACCGTTTTACCACATCCTGTAGGACCACACAGCATGGAGGTAAACGGATGTTTCCATTGCGTATCCATAAGTGCTAATGAGACAATCATGTAACCAACACTTCACTTTAACCTTCACATATAAGGCAACCAACCCACCAATCAGGTTAGCGATGGAGTGATGACCGACCAATCACCTTTCACGTAACACAGTGCCATCTATAGTTACACAATAGAAGTTTTTTTTCATCCACATGCATAAGAATTAGGTATGGTATAAGGGATTAAGAAATTTGAAGAAACAATGAAAGTAAAAAATACATTTATTTAGAAAAAATTTATAAGTGCAAACAATTTGTTATTTAATAGACAGTTTTTTGAGTTGTTTTAAAAGTACAGCAGTAATAATGCTATTAGTTCTTAAAACTCTCATTCCAAAATGCTCTCGATCACGGGCTATTTTTCCCACTCTCCGCGACGTGCTTTTTTATATGCATATACTCATACACACATTAAATGAACCACTGATTTCTCTTGAAATCGTAACCGTTTTTCCATATTTATAGTTTTTATTCACAAAAGAGTTACACCGTGGTAAACTCAATAGCGTAACTAAGAAATATAACTAAGAAAACATAACATAACTAAGAAAAGTTGTAATTTGTTGGCTTGGGCACTCAGCTTATCGAACAAGTTAGTATCCTTTGTCAGTGCAGAAGATACCTGAGAATTTAACAAAAAAATCGTGTAGTTTCTCTTTAAAGCTATACCGTGCAGCTAGTCAAATACTGGTAATTTGCAGTGTGAATACGTTGACTTAAATATAGACCCCCCCACGACTAGCGCTATCATTGTGCCAATCAGCTCGACGGCAACATACCTTGTCCAATCAGGTTGATGGTGGTGTGTCGTGGCCAAACAGCACGATGTCAGCACAATTCTCAGCCAATAAATAGTTTTTTCTTTTGTAGTGTCGTCTATACACAAGTTTTCGCCACATGTAACTACAGGCTGTCGGTTACCGATATCTTATAGCCATACGGATAACTTTTGTCTAACTTTGTAAATCTTCGTTTGCTATATATAGGTTTGCATGTCTTTGTCTCACTCTGAGATATCACGTCGTGAAATGCCGTTCTACGTATAGCGGAATTCGTCAATACTATGTCCAGTTGTGGAGAAACGATCATCTCTCGAATCGAATCAAAATTGACTTGTTCACTGTTTGTATAGTTCAACCGAATCGCTTTAACCTTGCATATACACTCATCTTCACCATCCGATTATTTACATTAAAGATTGTCATCGTTATTGATGTTTAATATAGATTATTTTTTCACTGTCTCCTCGGTTAAACGAACTCGTCCACGACCGGCCACACCTCTGACAACACCACAATTAAGGGATAACCGTTCATTTACATTGAACTTGTTCGCACTTTACATAGCACTGTGTAATATTTCCCAAAGATCTTCGAATTGAAAATCTTATATAAGTCTGAATGATAGGCAAAGAGGGCCATGATTGAACTGGCCCGAATTGATGGTTACACCAACAAAATCCATTGGTCCACCTCTCTCACAAAGCTGCCGATGAAGGTCCTGCATGCAACCCTTTAACCAGTCATAAACAAGGGCATTGGCTGGTAGCTGCGGTATGATTCCACGGATCTCTCTACCCTCATATCCAAAATATCGATAAAAACACGTTGCCTCATTCTGAATCACAAATCTAGGTCGCTCTCCTCCTTCACAGGTCTGCAAATGATCATCTATAAGATCAGCTGATTTATACATATACTTTATTAAATTAAACAAATTTAAATAAGAGTCTTACCTTCTTCGTCAGCTGTATCAGTGCTGCTACTGCTATTAGCATTGCTGGTATTGGTACTGCTACTACTACTGCTACTGCTGCGGGTAAGCCTTCTGCGTTTGCGTTCCCTATCACTACAGCTATTTTCGGATACGTCGTCAATGTTTCCATTTCGATTACGTTGGTGCCTCTCTCTTGACCTCTCTGAAGCTTAAGTATTAGAGCGTGCCTTTATATTGCAGAAAAACAATAAATGAAAATTATATATAGACAGACTTAATACTTACGATTATTTATGTTTGATGATGATGAGTCTCCTCGATGGTCCGATGATTGTGGGTGGTAATTTCCAGATGTTGATGGTCCAGCGTCTATAACTAAAATGGAAAATGTGCATTTAATTGAATAATGATTACAAAAATTTTAATTATAACATATTCACCACTTACAATTGGCTGTAACTAAGTTTGCAGCGTCTTGTTGATCCGTCATACGTGCATGTGGTTCTGAAACTAAGTATTGAGATAATTTAAATAATTTAATTAAAATGAAAAATTAATATTTGTATTTTAATTGGCTCAATACTTACAATTATTCTCGTTTCCTATCGACTCATCACACACCATAATGAAAGAATCACCCTCGGTGTCTCTCATCATCTGGTTAATCACTGAAATAATGTTGATAAAAAAATATTGAACTAATTAATAATATTCTAAGAGTTTAGATGTGAAAAAAGTAATTGATACTTACATTGATAGTGAAACATTGCACGAGCTAGCGGGTGCCCGTGATCGTTGCGCTGTCGTATTGTTTGGAGAGCAATCGACAGAATGTCTGGATTACAGAATAGACCGACGGTAAACATGTATTATACCGTGGTTATTCTACAATGCAGCAAGAGAAAATGCAGCTTTCTGCATACAACCTCTGCTGATTGGTTCTATAGGTCTGAGGCCCACACTCTGCCACACATTGTGTGAATATGTGAGTCTCGATCTTTCGCGATACTCAATGCCTGACCGATAATTTTGGCTAAATGTGCCACACTTGCCCTAATCATTCTGACAGAGATGCTTCGACTATCCAAAACGCAACGCTTTTTATTTGCTGATACTGCTAATAAAAGACAATACATCTCGGGGGGATCATACTGGCTATTCAAGTGCACGTGTGCATATATTTTGTGGTATTCGCTGGTTATAAACTTCTTAGAATAACATTTGCAACAATGTCGAGTAGAAGATATATTTACGGCACACATGGTGAGAGAGCTGACATGAAAAAAAAACTGAAAGCAATAATTTCGCGGAATAACGAGTAGTGATGACTGTTAACAACTGACTGCAATCTGATACCCAGCGCAGATGCAAACATGCACTAGTACGTACTTGTTTTTTTCTCTTCACATCAATATTCAAGCACTATTCGCAATTATCCGTATTGGAGAAATTTTTAAATTGTAAATTGATATAAGCGGTAAGAAAAAGGGAGCGCTATAAAAATTACTTGAGATCGTCGTTCACGGTGCTCGAGCTTATCGACGACACTTGATATCCTGCGAAATTCAGACATAAAAAAATCGTGAAGTTTGGTCAATTTTGTCCTGGGTTACTCAAGCAATGTCATTACCGAATTTCTTTTTCTCTGTATTTGATAATCAGCGAAAAAGTATGAATAAGATAATGCAGCTGCGCTGTTATAGCAAGCAAAGCATGAGTAAGAAAATGCAGCTGCACGGAGCAGGCTCTAATACACGTGCAAATGTTTTGGGAGTTGGTCAAAGATATTGTTTGTGAATTTTGAAACATCAGCAAAAAGAGAATGAGCAAGATGTGCTTGTAGCGCGGGATCGCACGTGTTCAGGGTTAAGAAAGTGTCGCAGTATCACACCTCTGGAAGAGAGCAGCCATCAGTGATGGTTTAACTCTCTCTCTCTCTCTCTCTCTCTCTCTCTCTCTCTCTCTCTCTCTCTCTCTCTCTCCCTCTCCCTCTCCCTCTCCCTCTCCCTCTGCCTCTCCCTCTCCCTCTCCCTCTCGAACATTTCAACTTCTGGTAAACATGGGAATTCGTTACATCTATGGTGTAAGAAGGGACCAGCACATCTCCCCTTACAGGCGCGAGCTGCAATGGCTCACCACCGCCGGGCGTAGGAAGTACTTCATGACCTGCTTCTTAGGAAAGCTCTTCAATAACGCGGCACCATCTTATATCCTGGCGTACTTTGTCTTCCACGTCGCACTCAGGCCTGTGAGGGGGGAGGTGATCCCCTTAGACATACCCCCCTTCGCCACCGAGACACTGAAGAAATCATTTTACATCAGCGCCTCATATCTATGGAATTCTCTACCATCTCAGCTCAGAAACATCACATTAGTATCGCTTTCCAAACTGCTAGCAAAGAAACATTTTCTGGAGCAAGAAGAAAATCAATAGCGCTGGCCTAAACTCATGCAATCAACTCATCACACTCACACCTAACTCTCTCACACACAATACATTCCACTACAGTCACTTTATGCATTCCATCTCATCTCACACCCATTAATTCCATCTCAAGATATATATCTTATGTATATATTGTACAATATAATGTATAGAAAAAAATAAATTAAATCTAAAATCTAAATCTCCCTCTCCCTCTCTCTCTCTCTCTCTCTCTCTCATCACAGTCTCTCCTCCCGCGCGCTGAAGGCCCCCCCCTCCCCCCGACAGTGGGGCGTCAAAATGAAGTCTGAGCTGCTATTGTTCGACATTCCACCAACCCAAACCACAATCGAGGGATCGCATTTGGTTCAATACAAACCGATATCATCTTTGACCGATGACTCACCTATAGAATTTGTGATCCCTGGCAATAGTGATGAATACCTCGATCTGGCTCATACAATGCTCAGTCTTCGTGTAAATTTGAGATCTACCACATCCGACGAAGATATATCTGAGGCAAATCGACCAGCTTTTAGACTTTTACAAGCCCGAGTAGGACCAATCATTAATTTGATGCATTCACTGTTTAATCAAGTGGATGTGTCTTTCAATCAGAAGCCCGTGTCACCACCTACCAACGCCTATGCCTACAAATTGTACATCGAAACATTGCTGAATTACGGACCTGCCACAAAATCCTCCCACTTGTCGACTGTCTTGTGGTGTGAGGATACGGCTGAAAAAATGGACGACACAGAAAATCAGAACCAGGGATTAGTTGAGAGACGAAAATTGCTTACTGCGGATAAATCTGTTGATCATATTGACAGCGTCTTTTTTCTTCGAATGTTTGCTGCTCAATCAGTGTTAATGCACTCTCTTTGTTCCCCCTCCGATGACTGTCGCATACGTGGCGGTTACCACCTCCACAGCCACTATCTCCCTCATTGCCTATACTACATACCAAGCGCTCGGGGTACTTTAGTCGTTTCAAAGTGGTGGTAGAGGTGACAGCAACGACATGGCACACCAAAAGGAAGACCGGTTTCAGCTGCTGAATACTCTATACACTTTAGACAAGTCGTAGGCAACGGTGATCATTGTCGGCCTGGAATACACCAGCCTCAGAGACGAGTACTACGAGCCTGTGGTACGTCTATTGGGCGACGACTCCAATGGAATCGGTTTTACCTACGATGGATGGCTGCAGTTCAGAGACTGCTTCAACGAATTCTTCAAGTATCTTTGTGGACACAGCAGCAAAGACATGACGGGTCAACAGATTTGCGGTACAGGATGGATAGCAAAATTCACACACAGTGGGAAAGACAGGGGTATCGAAATTGAGGATAATACGCCTCCTAGGACACTTGGAGTTCTCAGCGAACGCTATTGTGCAACTATTATTATGAATAAAGTTAAGTTTCTTCGTTTGAATAAGTATATTGTGAAATGTATTGATGCACGCCTAGAATATCTTAAGCTTGTAGCGGGCAGTGTAAGTTGTGTTGCCAGAGAGACTGTAGAATACATTAAGAGTGTTGATCTATACAATATACCACTCATGAATACTAGTGTGTATACAACGACTTTTGTCAAACAAATTATTAATCTGATTGATGATAAATGGTTCGATATTATTACAGCCAGTGTGCAAATGCGGGCAAGAAAATTGAAAGACCAAATTCCGTTTAGTCGAAATGATATTGTCGATGTATTTTATCAGCTTGTCTCACAGCACCTCGATGTAATTGTCGACTTACTAAACAGTCACAACAAGTGAAATAATGTTTTTTTGTTTTTTAAATTTTTGATATAACCAATTATATATATATGTATATATATATATATATATATATATATATATATATATATATATATATATATATATATATATATATCTTAATACCGTATATCGCAAAGAATTTGTAGAAATATCGATGATTGAATAAATAATTGATTATTAGTGAATATAAAAATACTTACCATCTTTTTATTTATATCCTTACCATTTATCAATTGCCATGGTGCATTCTGTATACATTTCATACACTCTTTTATTCAAACTTAAGCGTAAAAAAAAGAAAGAAAAGAATAAAAAAAGACAGAAAGAAAAAAATAATAAAAAAGGTGGAAGGGGAAGGCGGGGCTGTTACCCCTCCCCGACGCCGGAGCAGTCTCTCCTCCCGCGCGCTGAAGGCCCCCCATTCCCCCCACAGTGGTGCATCAGCACAACCAGCGGCGGCGGCGGCTGGTTTGTTTTGACTCGCCACTGTGGGGGGATTACTACTATCGTCTGCTCTGGCTGCTGATGAACGACTATAATCCTGACAGCGATCCTTTGTCCTTCTTTTGTTATCTCAAGAAACAAATAGGAAAACATTTATTTTCTATTGTTGTTGCGAATCCAGTAATGAGAGCGGGACGAGGGGTCAGTGCCAGTCAAGACGAGATAACCTCGTCACAAACTGAAGTAGTAAAGTCACGTGAATCGCTATTAAAACTTCTTACTTGTCCTCAGAGAGCGATTAATGATTTGCTCGCAATAAACGATGAGATACTGTACGCAAATTGGCAATACAGAGACAATGCTGTAACACCTGCTCTGCACATTAGTATCGTGACTACAGCTTGCACTACAGCACAAGTGCGATTAAAACTGTACGTATACTTGGAAAAATTAGGTAAACGTGTTCTTTATTATGACACAGATTCCTGTATATTTGTTTCACATAATGATATTTCGGATGAATATAATCTATATTGGTTCTAAATTAGGTGATGTCACAGATGAGCTTCGTGGATTTGGTGAAAATATATATATGTATATATATATATAAAATTTTGTTTCAGGTGGACGAAATTTTACGCTTTTACAGCTGTAAGCCCTAATATAAATGATAAAACCGAATGTTCCAAAATAAAGAGAATCTCATTAAATTTTTCTAATGGTAAAAAAATTAATTTTGATTAAAAAAAAGGGAAATTACATTAACAAGTGGTTAAGCAATCAGGATGTATGCAGTATTCACAGGTAGCATGTAACCCATATTTTTTCAAATGAATGAGTAAATCTGGGCTCGTAAGCAATTTATCAAAATAAATGTGTAGTCGATCTCTGTTACGAAGAGACACGGTACTGAGAACTACTTGCAACATATTGACAACCACATGACTACCTAAAGCACATTTTGATAATACCCCATCCGTATCAGAATTTTTCCCACAGTAAATATCAAAATCAAAAATATAGCCATTGGCACTGCAGAGAGCTCACAACTTGATTCCGAACCTTAACTGGGCTTACCTTTTATGAACTGTTTCAAAACTGTTCGTCCTGTTACGGACGGGGAGTGGTCGAGGGTGCTCTCCGGACACGGAGAAAGAATAGGCCAAGAGATGCTGTTCGAGGTTTATTCGAAGTTCGAGCTCCTCTCTTAGTCGTGGTCGCCGGTGGACTGCCCGCTGCACCGCTGCCGCGATTCGGGCAACGGTGAGCGGTCCCACGTTCAGAAGTGCATACGCTGCACTTCTGAGCGTGAGAAACGCAGGCGACGGCGTTCCTTGCTGACGATGCAGGAGCATCGTCGGCTGCCGCCACCGGAGAAGCCTAGAGCTCCTCCGTTACACGCCCTTGGGCGCGCTGGCGACGTCCTCGGCGCCCTTAAAAAAACAGGGTCGCCGGCGGAGCCGTGCGTGCGTTGCTCGAGTGTATGATGCGACGGGGCGCGCTGTTGCGCGCTCCGCTCTTGAACGTGTGTGTGTGCTTACATTTTGTCAATTTCCATAATTTTGTTTTGAATTTTCTGTTTACCTTTTTCGACTTTTTCCTTTTTACTTGGGATGCCAGTGCTTAAGCACAGCGCATTAGATGCGCATTGGATTCTTTCCGGTTGCTGACTTCCGTAATAGTCAGTTTCTTTTTTTTTTCTTTACTTCCCTTTTTGTTACTATGAAAATAAAAATTACTTGACGAATGTATGAGTGTGAGTGTGTTTGTGTGAGTTGGCGCGGATGTTGTACTTGACAGCCGCCGCTGTCTTACATATTTCTAGAGACAGAGCTCGAAATACAAACTTTCTCTTAAATCTAGGTATGGAAGAATATATGTATAAAAAGAAAAAATTATGGCGAGCCACGCACTTTCTTTTGCGTGCGGGCGTCGCGTATTTCTACGTTATCTGTTTATATATCTATGTGCGCAGACGCAACCAAAATTGCGTAGGCACTGATCTTACATTTTTATATCGAGTGAACAAGAATATGCAGGTTATAATAGTATTAACTGTTATAACCTCTATTACACTATACATTTTTTTTTTGTTGTGAGCCATGCACATTCTTTTGCGTGCAGGCTTCATATATATGTTTATAGTGTTTCGTTATTATTTTACATTTGTATATATATCCCAATTAATAATAAGCGTAAAACTAAATCGTTTCTCCTGCCATTGAGGCAGCTTGGCTATCACGGCGCTAAAGTAACTACGTGAAGTTGCTACATCGATACTTTGTAGCTCATTATTGCACGCACGAACCGTTTTTGTTATAAAATATGAAAAACACGATGGGTTCCTACTTTTAGCGTGAAGCACTTTATCCGCGGCCTTGAAAGGGGGCAAGCCTAGGGCTTTAATGCGCATTCGCAGCCTCTGCGGTTCTGCAGCTTGCTGACAGCTGAGCGAAGCTGCGCGCGGTCTCCAGTTGCATGAGATTGCGCTGCTGGCGTGCGAGGTCGCGCATGGGTTGCTGCGCGCGATAGCGCATAAAGCACCACACTGCGATGACGCAGGTGAGAACGATGCTCAAAGAAGACCAGGATACCCAGCTTAGAATGCCGGTGTAACCGCTCAGGTCTTTGAGTTCGAATTCGGTTTTCCTTCTATTGGCGATGTCGCGAGCTCTCGCCGAGATTTCACGCAAACTCTCGCCTGCTTTCAAGTTGTCGAGGTCCGAGCCGTGCGCGTTATCGGCGCGGTGCTCGGTGCCGATAGCTATGGCTTGCATGAGCTCTGCCGCTGCGGCGGAAGACTCGTTCACATGAGCCCAAATCTTGGACATATTAAATTGCAAAGCGCCCAGAGATAACGTCTCTAACTGTTTCGTGATCGTATGCGACGCGATCAAGCGGGCGCTTGCTGTGTGCGCGGTGCATCCTTCGCGAAGCTCAAGGATCCCTGCGCCGCATATTTGTGTGGTAACGAGTTCCTCCTTAGTGCACTGGATATACAACTTTTCCTGCTCTTTGGCAGAGTATACCCATGTGTTTGCACGGTGTAGACGCAGCCAGAATGATTCGCGCAGCTTTTTCATACGGATATCGCATTCTTCCGGGTCTTTCGCCTTAAGACCCGCGGCGATTTTGATCTCGCAAGCCACGCTATCGCTAATTTCGCGCACTGGTTCCGGGTTGACCGCAATCAGTGTGTCTTGAAGTTTGCGCAATTTGTGCACTTCTCCTCCCGGAATCGGTAGATAAGTGCGATTCGAGGTGCTTACTGCGAAGTAAGGGTGAACTGGCCATACATACGCGGCCGTGAATGAGCTGTTGAATATTTTCTGCACCGTTGGTACAGGTGAGGCCTTGAAAAGGTTGAACTTTTCGGCGTCTATCAGAGGTATTGCGATGTGGTAAATTAAGTGGCCGTTCGAGAATAGGATCGCTATTCTTGATATTTCCATTATCGAAATGGCGGAAAACTCGCCTGGTGATAGTGGGAATTTCGCGTGGGCTGGCGATTCTTCGACCGATTTTGCTGCCTGGGCAATCGTATCCGGTGCTAGGACCTTCGGGTGGATCAGGCCCTTGACAGCGAATAAAATTGCGGTATTGATCAGCTCGGTGTCGGCCTTGAACTGCAACAATGTTGTTTTGATGTTCATCTCGACGTCGAGGCTGTCAATCTTGGCAAGGTTTTTGGCTGTATTATTTGCTACGACGGCGGCGAATGATTCGAGCTTGCGCATCCGCTCTTTCAAGTGAGATAGCTCGTGTTCGACTAACTCAGTCTGATTTGCCAATAGCGCAGCTGTTAAACGAGTATCCCTCGCGATGGCTTTTACTGCTGCCTGAATTTCGGCTTCGTCGGCTTCTGTCAGAGTGCCGTACAGCCATTTGTGCAGCGAGCCAATGAAGGGTAACACGGCACGGCGCTCACGAGGACCCCGGTGCCCGCTACTGCCAGTTTGGATCAACCTTATAACGCGTTCGGCTTGCGCGGCAGCGGATTCGGCTTCTTCGATCAGCCCGGTGGCATCGCAACGCGGATGGCAAGCTCGGGTGGCGGTTGAAACGCGATTGATTAACACTTTGCTTGCCTGGAAGAAGGCGTTTAGATCAATCTTTTCGATTAGTTTCCAGTTCGTACTGGACGTCGCGAGAGGCGCAATTTTTTCGGTGATCAGCCCTAGGTTCTGCTTCAATTGCTGAATGAATTGGCCTGGGTTGTGGACCTGAAGCACTTCCTCACTACCTAGCGCGCACACTGCGCAAAGCCTGGAATCATAATGAGGAGGAGAGGTGAGTTATAGATTGCGATTCTCCGTCGCTAAAATGAGCAGCTGGCTATTAAGTGCTCGGATTGTTTTATATTTTGAGGTTAGGACGTTGTTTTTTTTTTGCGCTACGCCCGGGGGCGCGCAAAAAAAACAGGGAAAAAAAAACGTCCTAACTCGCATGGTCGGAATCCGAGGAGTCCGCATTTCTTGCTAGCTCGCTCGGCCGTTCTATTTTGTTGACGTGCACGACTTTAGTAATTTCGTCGTTTTGCAACGTCACGTTGTTGGTTTCGCGATTGATCGCAATTATCTCGAAGGGCCCGCGGTATTCTTTGGCGTACTTATTTTTCTTGGGCTCGTTGACCAGGAAGACTATTTCGCCTTCCCGGAAATGCTTCGAGTTTAGTTTACGATCATAGTAATGTTTCGACCGATACTTGGATTGCACCAAGTTCATGGCCGCTGTCGTTTGCAGGGCCGTGAGATTGTTTGTCATCTCGGTTAAATAATTGTTATACGACATATCGTCGCTGATTTGGGGGAAGCTGGAAGGCGTCCTTGGCTTGAAGCCGAAGAGCAGTTCGTGCGGCGAGTATCGAGTACTCTCGTGCTCGGTGCAGTTGTATGCGTGCTGGCATACGGCCGTCCATTCATCCCAAGTATCAGCCCGTTTAACATACTTCCGCAGGTATTCGGTCAGCGTATGGTGCATGCGCTCGATCGATCCGTTTGCCTGCGGGTGATATGCCGTAGTGCAAAACTTGTTTATTTTGAAGATTCTGGCGAACTCTTCAAGGACTTTATTTTGGAAGTGGCTGCCCTGATCCGAGAGCAAAGCCGCCGGTGGTCCAAAAACGCAGATGATTTTTTCAGTGAGAATCCGCGCGACTTCGTCTGCATTCGCGTGCCTTGCCGGCGTTAGAATTATGTATTTTGTGAGCATATCCTGCACCGACAAAATATATCTGTTCCCGTGTTTAGAACGTTCCAACGGCCCGTAGAAATCTATGGCGATATGAGCAAACGGCATCGATGGCGTGTTGCTGATAAGCATGGGTAGCCGAGTTTTTATTCGGACCAGTTTATTGCTTTGGCACGTTGGGCAGCGAGCGACAAATTGCCTTACATCGGGGCGCATATTTCGCCAATAAAAATCATTGGCGATTTTGCTGTATGTTTTATTTTTGCCCCGATGCCCTCCCATTGTTGCCTCGTGATACTCTTTAATGAGCTTAAAGCGCTCAGAGACTGGGGGGACTGGCAGATTATTTTTGTACAGAATTGCAACTAATGCAACTCCGGCAAAAATACTGTCGAATAACTCGACGAAGTTTGTCCACTCGGATACCGTGAGCATCGCCAGATCTCTAATCAGAGCTATGCTGCGGATATTTTCCTTTAATATAACGTTTTTTAAGGTTTTTAGACATTTGCGCAAGTCGGCGCGAAGCGGCCGATCTTCGAAGTGATTCTTGATATATACCCCGAACAGCTTAAAATTCCCGCAGGCCGTAACATTTACCTCGCCCAATTTGAACTCGTTTTCAGTCAAATCGAGTGGGTTTATATATCCTCTTTCGCATAAAGCTTCCTGACTTTCGGTGGACAAAACTCCGTCGGCCGAAACCAGGTAAACTAGGTTTTCCTTGAAGCGAAAGGGATGTTCGTTGTAACTCTGCAAGTGGACGAAAGCTGGGGGCTCTTGACCGTCCGGGCATGCCCACGGCGGCTTTTCGCGAGGAGGTCTCGCTTTTGCTACTGTGTAGCGCTTTAATTTGTCATTTTTAACAGCAGCTTCTCTAGCAGCTGCGGTGCGCTCGTCGTCGGACGCTGCTGCATTATTGCTGCTGGCGCTGCGGCTATTTATCGCTGATGCTGCCCTGCTATGTGTTCGCGGTGTGGCATGCAGCGACTCATTGCCATCGGCGCTTGCCCTGCTCTGACCTTCGGTGGCGCTTAGCTGGGTGCCGTCTGGCGCTGCCGGCTCGTGCAGAGGCGGGCTGTTTCCGAACGGTGCAGCTGCCGATGGAAAATCCGGGTACCCGTGCGACATTTGGTCTGCTTTCGACTGTGCTGCAGGATTTTCCTGCGCAGCGAGCTCCGCGGTTGATGCTGCTTGGTCCGGAACGACCGGGGGCCCCGCTGCGGGCGACGTAATTGCCGAGCTTGCGACCTGCTGACCGCCGAACTTGCCGGTGTTACTATGCTCGGCTGCCGGTGGTGAAGTGGCACGCCGATTTTCCCTCTTCGAGCGCTTTTTCAACCCGAGAACTGGCGATTTTGCTCGCCCATCCTCGCTTTCGCTAGATGGCGATCGGCTTCGCCTTGGACTTAGGTATTTCCTTTGCGCCTCGGGGTTTTTTTTGCGAATATAGGGCGTGAAGTGCTGCCCTAAGAGATTTAAATGGATAGTGTCGGTTGCACCTGGCACTAGGACGTGACAAAATATTCGCTTGCCCCCAGGGAGGTTGTAGTGTATGCAAGCATTCACTTTGAATTCGTTCGCGAATATGAATACGCAATCTATATTGCCGTATTCAGAGCGAGAGTTCAGGATTTCGTGTGCCAAAGACGGCTCTCCGCATGATCCGAGCCATGGGGAGTTTAGCAGCATGCGCCTCAGCTCCGTAGCCGACATACTCAGCTTCATAATTTTTATGAGCGAGTAAAACAAACAATTTCCTGGCGGTGTACTAGGAATTTTGTCTGAGCGTCGCAGTTGCGCGAGAGGCTCGGCACAGCGCTTTTTGCGAATATATACGCATATGCACGCGTTGCCCGAACTTGCTGACGAATTTTCGTCTGACGGCTGCGGGTTGCGCTCGTAATTCCGCCGTATTCCCGCAAAATCCTCGTGTGGACCCACTGATGAGGGAGGGGACGGAATCATTGCCGGGTGTGTGATGCGCGCGGCTGATTCTGGCACTGATATGACGGCTGGCGTAAGGTTGCCTATCTCGGGTGCTTTACCGCCGTTCCCATTGCAACCGTTCTTGGAGCCGTTTTTTCCGCCAGGCGCACTCGAGTTACACGCCGCAGTCTCTTTTTCTGAGCTGACTAAGCTTTTGTTCATCACCATGGCGTTTTCTTTCTTTGCGGGCAGCTCGCGCGCGCGTGTACGTTGCTGGGAGTTTTCCACTCGCGAAGGTGTTATATTATCCTGTGGCGCGACGGTTGAGCTTACTTCCCAACATTCGATGCGCATGCCGTCTTTTCCACCGAAGTCTTTCCCTTCGATGTTTACCCTTAGTTTTCTCTTGGTTTTATTACCTGACCATGGCCACGTTGAGCCTGACTTAGGTCCCGGCGGTTCAGCTAGTGCCCTCTCAACACGCGGCACGCTGCTGCTATCGGGCGGTTGGCTGGCTTGAGTGAACGCCGGCATTTGAAACTCGGCAGCCGTAGGACGCAAAGGGCTTTTAGTCACTACGGGTGGTTCAGGCGTGACGCGCGTCTGTGGGCCCTGCGGAAGGCTCGGGCTTTGCGAAAAAACCCTTTGAGGGAAAGAGAAGGTCTGCGGCTCGTCGATCACGTTTGCGATTTTTCCCGACGGCGAGATCCGTATGCTTTCCTTGCTGCTTGAATTGCCTGATTCGCGCGATTTTCGCGATGCTGTCATTTTTGTTTTTCCCGACCCGCGAGTTTTTTGCTCGGAGGGCCACACATATCTTGCAACCGGGCGCACTTCCGGAGGGAGTAACGAAAATCCCGAAGAGCTGGAAATCGCTGACGCTACCGACCTCATTGATTGGTCGGAATCCGAAAACAAAATATGATCGGCTGCAGCTGCCGAAATTTTCGGAGGCGACGGAGCTGGTGCGTTAGCGATAAATTCAATGGCTTGGCGCAAGATTGCGTCTATGCGCGTACGTTCCGCGGCGCCCAGCAGATAATGATTTTTGTCCAGACGTTTCAAGGATGCGCTGGTTAATATGCACTCAAACCAAACCGCGTCGCGGTAATCCGGTGCGTACACGTGTTTTTGATTTTTGGTTTCCGTGAACCATTGAACCGCGATTTTTTCGTCGCCTTGGTGAACATCGTGTAACGCGCGACAGATGTAATATCCGTTGAACTCGTTTCTAACCGCCAAGCACTCGTTGCGCTTGTAAATTAGTGCGTTATCTTGCCGAGGTTTTTTGCTTAAACCGCGATTTGATGCGTCGCTAGAGCTTGATTCAGACACGCGCTCTTTCTCTCCCGCCTCTTGCTTTTGCTTCTTTACGGCGCGCGCACGGAAGACTCTTCCCGGGGGGGCACCTGCTTCTTCGTCAGGGTTTTCCTTTACCTGCTGGTCAGCGAGCTCGTAAAGCTCGTAGCGCGGCAAATCCGGATTTACTTCGCCTTCTGCTAGTACCGGATTGCGAGAGAGCGCGTCGGCGTTCGAATTTTTAATGCCCGGCCGATACACGACGTCGAAGTCATAGCCGTTTAGTGCAGCCTTGAGCCTATTAAAGCGTAGGTCTGGCTTTTTGGACGTATGAAAATGCTTCAATGGTTCGTGGTCCGTTACCAAGGTCCATCTTCTGCCATATAAATAAGGCTTAAACTGTTCTTTAGCAAAAACAACGGCGAGAAGCTCTTTGTCGTAGGTCGGATATCGTAGCTCGCTGCCCTTTAAGCAGCGCGATGCGTACGCGCACGGGTGGTCCGCGCCTATTTTTCCTTGGCTTAAAATTGCGCCAAGGGCGTAGTCGCTCGCATCCGTCGTAACGATAAAAGGTTCTGATAAGACTGGTGCTTTCAAAACCGGCTCCTCCGCCATTAATTTTCGGAGATTTTCGAATGCATCTTTTTCTGCTTTCCCCCATTCGAATCTTATATCCTTTTGTAGGAGTTTGAATAGGGGGTATGCGATTTTTGAAAAACCGGGTATGAATCGCCTGTAGTAGCTAAACAAGCCAAGAGCCTGCTTTAGCTTTTTGGCGTCGGTTGGCGTCGGGTAATTGGCCATGGCGTGAGTTTTTGCCGGGTCTGTTTTGATCAGACCGCCCCCGACTATATGCCCGAGCACTTGAGCCTCTTTCTTCAGAAACTGGCATTTCTTTGGCTCGACGGTCATGTTTGCATCGAGTAGCCGCTTGAGCACTCGTCGCAGGCGCTTATTGTGCTCGTCGAATGTCCCGCCGAATACCATGAGGTCATCAAGGTATATTTCGACTTCGTCGCCCTGTAAGCCCTTCATGGCTAATGCCATGGCGCGAGTAAACGTTATCGTTGCTTCCTTCAGGCCCATCGCCATCCTGTTGAATTGCAACAGCTGGTTTCCATGGTTGCCGTCGGGAGCGTAAAACGCTGTAAGGTGCGCCGAGTCGGGATGCATCTCGATCTGGTGGTACCCTTGTTTGAGGTCCATGACGGTTATAAAATTAGCCGTCGCGAGATGCTCCAAAATGTCGCTTGTGAAGGGGAGAGGGTGGCAGCTTCCCTCTGTTTCCTCGTTGAGTCCCCGAAAATCGGTTACTAGCCGGAATCGTTTGTTTCCGCTAGCATCTGGTTTTTTCGGGACTATCCACAGCGACGACGAGTAGTTAGAGTTAGACGGCACCACGATGTTTTGCTCGCGTAGCTTTGCTAGCTCGCGAATCATGTGCTCCTTTATAGCAGGCGGGAAGCGAAAGCGGTGGTTCCTTATAGGCCTGTTTGATTTCAGCACTATTTTGTGCTGTAACAGGTGGGTCGCGGGAAGAGGTTCCCCTTCGAGTCCGAACACGCCTGCGAATTCGTCCACGATTTCACGAATTACGTTTTTCTCCGTTTCGCTGCATCCCTTGAGGTCAGCTAAACTCATAATTTTGTCGACTCTGGCGCGCCTTTTTTCGGCGTTCGACTGCATCTCGCAGTTGAGGTTAAATACCTCGCGATATTTTTCATCTGGTTTTTCTGTGCCGAATAGGCGTCTTAAGCTGGCAGTGAATGTGGCGACCTTTTCGGCTGAGCCGTCCTCATCGGCCTGGTACAGCGGGTTAGCGATTTCTTCGCATTCCAGTAATTCGACCATCGGGGCGGATATCGTTATTTCAGCGTCGCTGACGTTTATGCACTCACCGTGCACACGGCCGTTCCGATTTTCGGAAACGAAATTGCCGAATAGTAGGTCGGGGTGAAGGTCGTACAGTGGGACCCACCCGACTTTTACGTCGTGATTTTTTAGAGGTGCGCTGATGGCCATTTTGACACGCGGAGGGATTGTGATTTTTTCGCCAGCCTCGAAAGGTAGGTGGGTCGCACCTAGCTTGAGGCTTTTGCTGAGCGCATCGACGCATCCGTTGTGCTTCTCGATTACGTCCCAGCCGATGATTCCTGCGTTTTCTATCGGGAAATCATTTTTTACCACTTGTACACTGCAGGGTAATCCATTTATTTGGATTTCTGCTTGGCCAAGTGTGAAGGCTGTGCCTTCGGTCACTCCCTGAATTTTCACTATCTTATCAGTGTCAATAGGATAGCCCGGTGCCAATTCCTTGCTCTTTATAACTGAGATATCCGCTCCCGAATCGGCGTAGAATTTGCCTCTGCGTTTTAACATTTGCGGGCAATCTACAGCTACGATCGGCGGTTGCGTACCCGTGACGATAAATTTTATGCTAGCAGCCGCTGTCAGCTGATGTTCGCCCTTCACTTGCTCGGCGTTTTTACGCTCGCCACTTGAGGATCGTAGCGAACGTGTTTTTAGTTTAAATTATTTTTGTCGGCTTGGTCTCCGCTCTCTTGGTTACGACCATTGCTGTCGCTAGAGCGGACACGCTTGCCTTTTTTGTTGTTATTTTGGGAGTCTTTTTTATTATAATTGCGGTTATTTCCGCCTCCCCTATTATTGTTGTTATTACCACGATTATTAGCGCCGTTATTGCGATTATTGTCGCCGCCTTGGTTATAATCGTTGCTATAATTCGGGTTTTTGATTAATTGCAACTCGATGTGCCGGACCAGAGTTCTGCATTCGCTGAGCGAATGGTTATTCCGGTTGCAGTAAGCGCAATAATTTTCGGGATTATCACCCGAGGCTGGTCGCGGGTTCGGCGAGCTATTTGCAGTGCCTCGCGCATCATTGCTTGGCTGGGTTTGTTCAGCCGTCGCTCGTCGCACGTGCGCCTGCCCTTTTTCGGGGCCCGGCGAGGTGCAGCCTGCGCCTCGACCGCTTTGCTTGGCCTCGAAGCCGATTGCCGTTGTTGTCGCGGCCTTCAGGCTGGTTGGATTTTTACCGCGCACCAGGTGGTCTAGTGGTGCTTTGAGACCGAGCAAAAATTGCTCTAGGGCGTCTTCTTGAGCTAATCGCTCGCGCAGCCGTCTTTCTGCTTTAGACAGGTCTGGTGCCGATTCAATGATCGTCGAATACCTGTTAATAAGTCTCTCGACGCGCAGCCCGTAGTCGCCGGCCGGCTCGGCACTGCCTTGCTTTACCGCGCGAATCTCTGCCATGATCTTGTCCGCTACACCCACATTTGCGAAGTGTAGGGTCAAATCGAGCAGTAGAGCTTCCACGGAAGCGTAACTTCCGATACGCGTGCGGTAGCCCTTGGTTTTTTCACCCGTGAGCTTTTTCGCGACGTACATTAAGATGTAATCCTCGTGCGCCGGGTGTGATTTTAGCACGTTCCGTACTGCTCGGCTAAACAGGCTGAGATTGTCTGGGTCGCCGTCAAAATCGGGCAGACTTCCAATCGCCTGGTTAAACGACACTTTTGGAGGGTGCGCGTTTTTCTCGCCCCTCCTAGTACCGCTGCCGGTTTTCTTTTTAATTTTTTCGAAGCGCGGGGGCTCGGGATACTGGTCATCGTCATCGCCGTCGCTCTCGTCGCTGTCGTCCGGCGGATCATCGTCCGACGGGTCGACGCCGCCGGCGAATGCGTGATTCGTTTTTCTGTTCTGTCCAGCTGCGCCGCTTAATACCTCGTGCCTTGCGGCTCGGGCTGCCGCTTCGGCTTTAGCCAGCACTCGCTGTGCTGGTTTTTTATTTGCGAGCTTCTTGGCGCGCGTACCGCCGTTTTTCCGGATTTTCGTGACCGCTTCGATGTCAGACTCGGTGTCTGCCGCGCTGTCGCTGCTCGAGGATTCTGCGAGTTCAATGAGCTGCGCGGTTTTGGGGACTCGATTTTTCGTCGGCCGCCTGTCGAGACCTGCCGATTCTTTGCGCGCCGGTATTTTGCCCGAGGAATTCAGGTGTACGGGCTCTTGACACAGCGGCTCCTGGCTCGCTGACTCCCGGCGCCGTGGCACCTGACTCGTCGGCTTTCGATTTGACGGCGTTTGAATCGGCATGGTGCTCGCTAAGCTTGATTCGCGAATTTCGCGAAGGACATCCCCGACGCTCTTTCCGACTTCCTCGCTTATCATATCGCGCACATCGGGATTTTTCGTATGGTTGCGCCCATATCTGTCGTCGATCCTTGCCGCCAGCCTGTCGATTTTCGCTGACAAAGCCGCGAAATCCGTATCGCACTGGCAGCTTCTGGTGGCACTCAAATTTCCGAATGCCGTATTCGCCACGCTAGCGGCCCGCGAATTTGGGCGCTCGAATGCGCTGGCAGGTACCCATGCCTGCTCTGCGGCGGGAGCTGAGCCGTTTGCTCCGGTGCTCTTTACTGGTTGTGCCGGCGCGTCCCTTTGCCATCCGCTCGCGAACCTATTTGTGTCTATATTTAACTGTCCCATCGTATTTGGGACCGTTGCGACCGGAAACGTGAACGGGGGAATCGGGTTTATTGTGCTGGCAAGGTTATGCTGGTTAGCGCCGGTCCGCGGGAATCGCGCAAAAGCTCCTCGCTTACTGCGCTCGAATTTTCCGCCGTTCGGATTGCCCGGCATAGGCAACAAACTTCTCTGCGGTTTCCGCTTAAATCCGTCACTTGGCGCGATGGGGAGCGGCGTGCCCGCGTTAGGGGCGCTCATCGGGCGCGCATCGGTTTCTAGGTTCCATGCCGACAACCTTTGATTCAACTCGGTCCAATCGAGACCTGAGTTAGCCGCGCCGCCGGTTGGGTTCCTTTGTACCGTCGGGAACGCACGTGCTCCGTCCACTGAGTCTGTGGGGCTGGGTGCGAACTGACGCTCGAATTCGCCGCTTTCGCCCTCTGTGCGACTGGTAAAAACGCACTCTTGCGGTTGCCGGTATTCCCCGGTCAGCAAGTCCGCTGGTTGGCTTAGGGCGGGCGCGATCGCCTCGTTGGACGAGAGAGCGTCGCGGCTGAGTGTGCGTGCGAGAGCTTTACGCGCCGCCCGCGGATTACCCGTGTGTAGATCGATAATTTTATTTAACCGCTTTATGATCTTAGTATTCTCGCGGTCCAGGCTTTCGCGGCTCGCTGGGCGAGATCTCGTCTTAAATGTTTTCCTTTTGGTCAACATTTTGACTTTTTTTTTTTGAACGCGGCTGCGAGTTACGGCAGTTGCGAGAGAATGTATGCTACCCGACGGAAGATGACGAGAAAATCGCGTCGCGTACTCCCGTTTAGCCAAGCTGCTCACTTATTTAAATAATGGCAGGAAAAACTTACAGGAGGATGACGCTCGCGTTCATTGTAGACTTCCCGCTGCGATGTGCTGCTGCTGGACGGAGAGCTGTGCTGGTAGGGCTGGCTTGTTGAGCTGAGCTGCTGCTCGCGCGCACCGACGGCTGTTCCGCGCCGGTGTCTGGCTGCGCGTGCTGTCTGCCTCCCGTGGCTGCTTCGCACGTCAGCGTCTGGTCCGCGCTGACGGCTATCGTTGGCCCAGGCGGACTTAGTTGGCCGAAGGTCGGCTTTGAGGCGCACGACGTGCGTTGATTTTTTTTGTGTGTGTAGCAGCGCTTGTTTTTATGCTGCTGCCACAGCTGATTCACCGATGCACCTGAAGCCGATTGCGAAGCGGCGGTGATGGCTCGCCGCGTTTTCTGGCTTTCTCGGTGTTAATGCGATCGGCGAACTGTAGGCCGAAGAGGATATAGTTGCCCTGTTGCTTTGCAGGATTTTATTAATTTCCTGGGCAACTGCCTGCTGGATCTGCGGGCTTCTCATCGGTGCACAAGAATTTATTCTGCCGCCGTCTATTTATTAGACGGGGTCCTGCGGCCGGCTCGATGGCCTAGAAGGTGTTTAGCCCGGAAACGATTTAGTTCCGAGCCTCGGCGACCGAACAGAAATTTTTTTTTTTTTATACAAAGCTTATTTGCACTATTCTCGTTCGTGTTCTCCACACTTTGCTTATTATGTGTCGGAGACCCGCGAGGGATGCCAGAATGTTACGGACGGGGAGTGGTCGAGGGTGCTCTCCGGACACGGAGAAAGAATAGGCCAAGAGATGCTGTTCGAGGTTTATTCGAAGTTCGAGCTCCTCTCTTAGTCGTGGTCGCCGGTGGACTGCCCGCTGCACCGCTGCCGCGATTCGGGCAACGGTGAGCGGTCCCACGTTCAGAAGTGCATACGCTGCACTTCTGAGCGTGAGAAACGCAGGCGACGGCGTTCCCTGCTGACGATGCAGGAACATCGTCGGCTGCCGCCACCGGAGAAGCCTAGAGCTCCTCCGTTACAGTCCATAAAACTTTAGCATCAATTCGTCTATTGACAATGCCGTTGAAAAAATGTCATAACGCATCAATTTTTTCTAAATATATCTGTAATTTTTCTGACGCAATAGATCCTATCAGTATTGTTTCTCTCTTCAGAATTATGAAATTTAATTTTTTACTTGATCTGTTTAGTTCTCAAATGTGGATCCATAGACTAATAATCTCTCTGAGATACTCTTTTATTATATGTGGTAAATATAATAATACCAATGAATACATCAAGATCAGTCCTTGACATTTCACAGTCATTTACTTTCGTGCATTCAATGATGTAATCCTTCAGTTCGAGAGCAAAGAAGCATTCAAATAAATTCGTTGGAGTACTTTTCAATATGCTTTCTTTATCTGACTTCCTGAGAAATATCTCATTTGTGTAAGTCCTATTATGATTATGTTGTCCATCGAGCCATTTGTACTGGTCATCATTCTCTAATTTCTTTTGCGATCTGCTGTAACTCTTGTAAAAATTATCGTAAGAATGGACAATAAACGTGGATGTGGAATCGTCAACATGCTCCGAGTCTGAATTGTCTTCTGAAGAATCTTCAGAATTTCTAATCATTGAAATATCTGAATCAGATTCTCCAGAATCATCAGCATTTGGCCCCTTGACCAGATGGGTTCGATTGGCTGGGTCTTTCTGAATCTATAGAATTGCTATTTCCACGTCTACAATTTGATTTTCTTTTAGGCATTGTGCCTTATGTACAATTCTAGATTCAATGTTTTAGGGAACCAAATTGTGTGAATGGAAGCAGCTATCAAAACCAATGTAATCAAAAGCTATCTAAATGATTTCATGACCAAACATTTTCCTATGATCGAGTTTCACGGACGTAAAAAAGATTGTATTACGATTATGCTCTCAGGGTCTGTGGAAATCCTATATTCCAGTGTAGGATAAGATTACCTTTCAAGAATTGGGCGATATATACAAACTAGAATATAGTTTTTTGAGGATAAACTTATAAAACTAACATTCTCATTAGCTAGTAAAATAATTTCGTGACCAGATATTCTCCGAAGTTCGGCATTCACAACAATAAGATGGTACGCTAATAAAATATAAAATTTATATGAAAACTGCGGTCTTAAATAATATTTACCTTCTTGCAGTGAAAATCGATAAACTCTAATCAAGAACGCGTGATAGCAAAGTTTGGAAATGAATTGTCGATTTCTGATGATTAGATAATTTTTTACTCGAGAACGGCGACTCTGAGCGAGAAAATGAATGGTATTTTGATTCGAAATTTCACGTATAATACCGTAGTATTTTTTATTTAACCAAAATCACTATTTTTTAATTTCCGGCCGGCCATACTAGATCCGCCATTTCGAATTTTAATAATTTAATAATGAATATAGATCTAATAATAATAATTCTGTTAGTTAATTATAATATTGAATAAAGAGGTTTGAAAACTATACAGTGGCTATAAAGCTGTGGAAATACGTTATTGTAGCTGACTCATCACGGCCGCCATCTTGAAAATCAATTATGTGAGCTAAGCTTGCTAATATGTATCCAATTCGTTATCACAAAACTCAAAATAGGAAGTTGACGGTAAAATTCCGGCCATTTGAGAATTAAAACATGGCAAATGACGATATTATCTGGTCCCAGCAAGCAATAGTAGCATGAAATATTTTCCTGATAACATTACAACTTGCTTCAACGAATAACTATCTCATAAAGTTCGTTTATCTGGCAACTCGAGCATCGCACTTACGGAAATTCATATACTATGCATGATGATGCATAATCAAAAAGATGAATATGAAATAATATTTTCTAAAGTAAGTAGCGATAGTGTAGATAATGAATAGAAGAAGAATGGGGCAGAGGCCTTGGTTAAATCACCAATCGAGTACACGAATGCTTTTTTCCCTTTGGTATTTACGATAATCTGAAAGATCTTGCGGATACTATAAATAATATACCTAAACTCTATGAACACCCAATTATATCAATAGCAAGGAAAATAAAGGGTTACTACAATCCTGAAAAAATCTATGAATGTAAGCAGACTCATTACTATAGTTTTAGCGATACTCAAGTATCTCTCTTACGTATAGTGGCATTTTATAATTCCAAGTATAAGCTGGGTGTAACTATGGTCAAACAGTTTGCACCATCGAATTACATACCACTGCTGAACAATACATTTCAAAATATCATAATAGATTGATATAAGCGGGCATGATGGGTAGAAGAGAAACGCTCGATGGCGCGGGGAAGCCGGCTGAGGCCGGTTGGACCCGCTTAATCCTTCCTACTCCTTGGCAGGGAAAGTGGTAGGCGAAGCGAAGTGATCCCTTCGTGTCGGTTCGCTGATCAGTTCCTGGATGAGTCCTTCGTCGGCTGATGCTGTGCCCGTTTCTGGCTGGGCAGTGAGCGCCCGCTGAGGCGCCCTCGGTGCAGTCGCTGCTGGACTGAATCCCTCGACGGTGCTTCCAGTTGCCTAGAGAGCGGACACTGCTCGGACCTCTCTAGGTCGGCTCTGTGGGAGAGCCTGGACGAGGGACGGCCGCCCAACCCGGTGAGAACTCACCACAGCTAATGGGGAAAAAGGGAAAGAGAAATTTATCTTTCTTTTATTACGGGCCAGCCCCAATGAAGGAACCGACCACACAAAAATGACTAGAGGACGCGAAGCGCCTTAGTCGTCGAGCGTCAGTTCGACTTGCTCCTCAGCCACTGGCTTCAGAGCCGTCTTCCGTACCGCCAGGAGGAGGAGAGGTACCACGGGAGCGATGCGAACCAGCTTAGGTTTGCCTCGTGGTGGAGGAGCGGTGGATTTGCGCTTGTGCGGAGGAGTTGGCTTCGCCGCTCTCTTAGCTCCGATCTTCCGCGAGATGATCTCGAGCCGGAGTGTGGACAGCTTCAGGAGGTCCCGGAGATCCGGCGAGGGCTGGCGGCTCGGGAGGTCGATCAGCTCTAGGTGTTCTGGCCACTCTGCGCAGAGCGCTCCGTCATCCAGCGAAGGCGAATCCGCAGCGTCGGTGAGAGCGTGCGGTGAAGTCTGCTGGTCGTCGGTCTGGGTGCCGCTGGCTTGGTGAGATCGCTCAGTCTGGGTGGCGGCCTCGGCTAGGCTGGCTCTGTGTTGTAGGCGCTCCAGGATGGTGATCCGCCGGTTGGCTGTAGCCAGGTAGCCGTGAAGAAGTTCCAGTTCGGCTCGGTAACCCTCCCTCTCCCTTTCTTTCATGGGCGTGGGGGTAGAGGAGATGGAGGTGGAAAGTAAAGGGCTAAATAACTACGACAGTAATTATTCAAAACAAAAGACGGTTTATTCCTTAATTGACCAGTACTTGCACTCGCCTAGGCTCGGCTTTCTGGGTCTAAGGACCGTTGGAGAGAAGATGCTTGGGCCGTCTCGGCCGGCCTCTTTATATGCCCCTCGCGGTGCTGCATTGCTAGTGGGCAGCGCGCTGGAGGAGCGTGGCCACCTAGCGTCGGCGCACGGTACTAGCGGCGCGGTGTTCGGGGCTTGTCGCGAGAGAGCTTATGAATGGGTTATTACAAGATATAAGAGAATAAACACGGTAATGATATACCATTCGAGTACGGTACGTTGACGGTTACACTTCACTTCAAACGGAATCATTAAGAAACAAAAATGAATTACTACACCGAATATTATGCTGATCAAATTGGTGGAGGAGGAGAAGGAAGAAGAGTGCATCGTGTATTTGCAGGTTCAAGATGTTATTCTAGGCCAGATACTGAAAAGAATAATCATAGGGTTCGCAGATAATAGAGCATTCAATGGAAATAGAAAGTATAATCCTTTTAATCTCTAACATTTCAACATAAACTATCTTTCTCTTTATGTGGACGATGTGCAGATTCCCAACAAGCCACTACAACCGCGTTTTGCAGACAATAATCCATTATATATGGAAAGCTATCATACAATATTCCCTAATACTAAAATACATTTTCTAAATGAACCACTAGTGATTACCCGAACGGATTACAGGAAAAGCTTTTGTTTTTTCGCTTTTGACCTAACACTCGATTTATCTGCAAACTGATCATTTCATAGGAATCTTATCAAGCATGATAGTGTTCGCGTTGAAGTGAAATTCGAAGAAGTACTCACAACAATCAGTTGTATAATTTACGCAGAGTACGATAACGTCTAGGAAAATGATTTGAGCGGACAAATCATAACAGATTTTAATGTATATGACTGACAATGAGCGGAGAGAGGGTGAAGAAGCAACAGCAACGCCATTATAATATCAACGGTTGGTTTGTGATATTATAGGCTCAGTGAGAGACTGTAAGAACAAGTTTATTGCGAAAGAAGTACCTGTGCTCGGTTTAAAAAATAGAATTATCGAATATTGGATCATCAAGGCACCCCATAATTTTGTATAAACTACCTTTTGGAATTAAAAGATCTAACGAGTATATATCAAATAATTTTCACGGTATCCCATGGCATGAAGGTGATATTAGTTTTGAACAACTGGAATTTTATTTACAACAAGTGGCAAAAGTGGTTATACGTGTTTTCACTCGTGGATATGATAATTGGCGATATTTAGAGAGTGTAATGTCTCGCGAAGTTGTGAATGTGGAAGAAATGTACGCACCAACGTTCTTAGAATTAAAAAAGAATTATCCGAGCAGTTTTATGTGTTTTAATCATAGTATTTAGGATATAAATATATACATACAAAATAACAACAAAAAACTGTGGGAACTTGTTAAAAGAAAACTTAACAAGAAATATGACAAAAATGGTAATAGTATTAAGTATATTGAAGAAAATGGCGAACGACTAACAAATACAGAAGATATAGCTAATCTTCTTCAGTAGTATAGACCAAAAATAAATACAACTTAAAAGAACCTATCACAAAGAATCGAACCATTTTTTTAAAACCGACAAATAGCGATGAAATTGAAAAGATTTTGTCGGAAATGAGTAACAAAGCTGGAAGATCAGATGGAATCAGAACGATCATACTTAAAAGTATAATAGATTACACTAAGCTACCATTGGTAAACATTTTTAATCTATGTATTGAAAAAGGAATTTGGCCAAAACCATTAAAGGTTGCGAAAGTAGTATCGATTTATAAATCGAATGACAAACATCTTCCTACGAATTACAGACCAATTTTTTAATATCCATCATTGCTAAATTACTAGAAAAGATAATTCATAAAAGATTAATAAATTTCTTTAATGAATGTAATATTTTATCAGAAAATTAATTTGGTTTTCGAAAAAATAAAGGTACAAAGGATGCATTAGCTTTTATATCTAAATTTATATACAGCAATCTTCATAAGAGTCAGCCTACTATAGCAACCTTCCTGGTAGAATGGGGACTCCAAAACTCTCCGCACCGCAGGGACTCGACGCTTCACAGTCTCAGACCTCGAAACTTGGAATGCTAGTGTGCCGACTGTCGGCTGTTCCACGCGGCTGTGTTTCGTGTATACACCACACAAGCGAACCTCTCTCCTCTTTCTAGTCCTTCGCGTTATTCGAAGTTGGGAGTCTCAGAGCTCGAAAGTCGAAGCGGTAGACGCTTATGATTGTATTGCCAGAATGCTGAAACTTTCAGCATCGAGGTATTACGAAAATAGACTGCAAAACATTCGAATTCGAAGTGTGAATACTCCGTAAATTATACAATTCACAGAGTACAAGTTACGGTATACTATAATCCCACTGTCGAATGGTTAGAATAAAATAAATAAGACAGGGCTACAATTAGCTTATTTATTTAATGCAGCGTTATGATATCTTGTCAGGTGGGCAAAAAGTCACACTAATATCAGATGAGGTATGCTAGTCGTAGAGTACAGGAGTTGACTGCTCGGCGGTCCCATGTTAACTGCCCGATCAAAAGGCTGCATCATCGGACTAGGCTTATTTTAAAGGTATTGATATGAAAGTATTTTGTGATTTTTTTTCAAAGAAATCAAGACTGCCAAACTTTAGTTATAGCAATGTTAAGAAAATACTTCTACTAAATTCTGAAAAAAGGGATAATATCTATAAATATACAAAATACAGAGAGATTTTTAGATTTTCTAAAAATATGTATTTTCCAAGCTCCTTTCATGTTCAGAGCTAATATGCAATGTATTAAATAGTTATATGATACAATATATTAAATACTTACATTATAGTTGTTATTGGTTATACTAGGTACTGATAAACTGCGATAGTCTTTGCATACTTTTAATGAATTTAAAGAAATGTTGTCACTTAAATGTATTAAATTATTTACTTTTATTCCATCTAACAAAGCTATTTGATAATATTCTTGAATATCTGTAAAACAAAACATATTTATTTATCAGCATGCATGCATATTCCAGTACGTCTTGTTTGTAACTTGGATATACAGCGTGTCTTTTTTTAGAAGCACCATGCAAATACCTCGAAAACTAAGCCAGATGGAAAAAAGGTTTAAAGCCAAAGGGACTCAGAAGGGCTCAACTGATAGTAGCCTTAGTCATGACCTTGATGTCAAGGAGTAAGGTCATTTAAACGTCACTCCGATTCGAACCGAGGTCCAAAACGGACATTCATTTTGGTTTAGTTTTTCATTTTTCATTTCATTATTCAAAGATCGGTTTTGATTTCTAATTAGTTATATTTTATCAGTTGTAACGCAGTATTCGGATTTAAGAATTGTTATATCATTCAATAACTTTGGTTCAAATTGCATTTCTAATAAATAAAGCTATCGAAACGAAAGAAGTCTAAGTGGTTGATTAATTTCGGACCATCAAAATACGAAGGAATCACGAGTCGAAGGAGAACATAAGGTAGAGGGACCAGCAACACAACTACGAAAGGAAAGCAATCATCCCCTTACGTCTACCTCAAATAAACGAAGGTAAAATGATTTATTTATGTGTGAGTGTGCATGTGTAAAAAGATAGGGTGAGAGAGAGAGAGGATAATTAGCATCGGCAATCAGGGGAGACTTGATTAGTGAAATCTCTCCCGCAGCTGTTGTCCATGTGATCCACTCAAGACAAACGTCGTTAAGTGACTAGCCATCTCCTAACAAAAACAAATATTCATACAAATTTTCAGCTCTCTAGGTATGACGGATTTTATATTAGAGCAACAAGAAACTTTCTAAAATCCTTGTTATATTAGAAATCTGTTACGTCTCTAAGTGAAAATAACTATAACTCTTAGTACATACGAATATACTATAAATCAGAAATATATGCTGAAATATAAACTTCTCTAATAACCCTCATAAGAATTCTTATGATGTCATTGTATGGGTGACATTTAAATGTCACCTATACAATGTGAAAAACTTAAGGTATAGGCCTGAAAAAATCAATTTCAACAGAGGCAATTGAGTAAGATCTCACAAAATCTGAAACATCCAGCTAAAAAATTTATGAAACTTCTGGAGTAAACACTAAAATGTTATATTTACATATATACAATACAATACGATAATACGGCATCGGGTATACTCACCTATGCAGCATTTTTCGACGAATAAATTCTGTGTGTTTCGTACTTAGTTGGTGTTTCTTTCAGACATAACTACAATCATTGTAACGAGGTATTTTCTTCGCGTAAATCGGAAAACTCGTTAGTGTGAAAAACTCCTTTGCGACCGAATTTTTAGAAAAAGGGGCGCCTGGTCGTGAAGTTAATTTGAACTCGCGCACGCACGGCTGTAAAGACTCTTCTCTAGGAGGAGATTCGTCACGGAGAATAACAGGGTAAAGGTAAATGATAAAATGACGCTCCTACACATCTAATCGGCTCAGTTAAACCTGAATTTATTGAGTAGCATCGGGGAACAGAATTTAATGGGATGACGGCGGAATATTGTACAGGAGACCGGCGGAAATTACAATGGTAGCAATTCACTTAGCGCTTCTCGGCACACAAGTTCGGTACACCAATGGTTTTATATCACTCTACTCTACCTCAGAAACAAATATCTCAAACTCAGACCTCCCCTCGTTCTGCGTTGCCTCGTGCCCTGAAAGACGCCGAAACTTAGTGGGAAAATACCGGAGGGAAAGTATCCTGCTCGCTAGTAGGAAACCAAGTGTCCAGCTCTCTCGTCGGCATGCAACTCTAGGTCCTAGCCTACATTATGCTCTCTCGCGTACAAATACAATAAACTTGGAAAAATCGCCGTTCGCCAGTACACACTCGAGAACATACGCCAGTGCAGCCACGCTCACATTCGCTGATCGCATCAACTTGATAAGGTTGGGACTCGCTGGTCTAGTTGTTTCAGCGGCGCTGCAGTAGAGTGGTGTGAGGTGCTCCCGTAGAGACACCAGCACCACAAGCAAGCGGGCTGAGCATGCAAGATGTGCGTCGAGCGAGCGTCGTCTGCTTCTGTACGCGTACAGGTGACGGCAACCGAGATATACCTCTACTTTTTTCCTCCGCGAATTCAATCTACAATAACCCCGATTATAATGAGTAATAATATCACTTTACTAATCGGACCCACTGTCCACGTGTGTGAGCATTTTCAACAGACGGTCACCCCGTCGCACAATATACAAATTACTCGACGAGGCAATTTAAAACACCAACTGTCGAAGGTTTTCAATGCAATATTTAAGAAACATACGATATGCATGATACAGTCGTATCATCCTCGTACCAACGTACAACCGTACAACTCCTACCACTTCTTACCAAAATTTTCCCGAAGCTTTCAGCCTACTAAAAAAAAATAACAATTCGCTTCTAGTTCGCAAATACTTATATAGAGAAAGTATCGAGCCGCAAGTATGTCTACCCGTGTTAACCTGTTCATAGCGATCGCAGCTTTCACAAAGTGCCGTGGGGTCGCGCTGTGCATAATTTATACCAAAGTATAGTGGGCATAGCCAAGCTCTTATTTGCGGATTAGTATTTATAGGCGTTCTTTCTCTAGTCTCTCCGTTCTTTGTTCTTTGAGATTTTCTTGAACGTGCTGTGATTGCCGAGTCGAACGAAGCCTGTTCATCAAAGTGGACGATAAAAATTCTTTGAAGGACCAAGGAAACGGGGACGGCGCCCGACGAAGGAAATCGCTGATGAGCGACTTGCTACTCGTCGAGAAGGCTCTGGCGTGTCCTGAAGTTTCGGGGTCACCACTTTGCAGGTAATGGGGGAAGTGGCAGAGAATAATAGTCTATCCCGCCTGCTTAGATTAAAGGATGGACTAGGGGTGTCGTATAGGCGACGGGACACGATCTGAATAAAACAAAAATATCCTCACAAATCTTACGTACGCAATTCCCAGAAACAGCCAGTTTTTTTACTCATCGCGCTCTTGTCATCACAATTGCGTCTCGCAGATAAACCTTTTGCTTATAGATATATGGCAACCTCCTTACTATCTTATAAAATTTCTGGCACACCATGCATATGCCCCTTGTATTTTTGGCGAGTGTCTCGCTTAGTAAAAAGTAATGTCATTTTCATTGGCTTTATTAGTGGGTAAATTACATGCCGCTTGTAAGACGGTTGCTAGCATCCTGTAAGGGCATAGGGTGAACCTCGGTGATAAATAAGTACGCGGCATTTTGTGCTGATTCACCTCAGGTCCCCACGATGCTTTCGATACACAGTGGTTACTCTGATGAACTTTTGACGTGGTACGATTCGTATGCGATCATCCGTGTCCGGTCGGGCTCGACTAATGAAAGAATGCCTACGGGTCGCAGCGGCTCGCCGTTCTCGGCTTCTCGTGAGCGGCGGGCGCTCTTATTCCCCTTGCGTTTGTCTTGAATTTTCGAACTTCTAACTACGCACTAGACTGTGCCCTGCAAGCGCTCTTTCATTGACCGATCATCCGTACGCAAAACGTTTGTGTCTTGCCCTTTTTACCGCATGTGGTCGCCGCTGGACGACGGTAGTAGCAATATGCCATTGCGTGCGCTGCCAGTGCAGTATTTGAGTGAGTATATAGAATCAGGTAGTGTAGAGTCTGTTTGATGGCGGTACACATACTCCTGCCGCTATAATCCACATATAGATGTGAAATGCGGGAAAAATGCGACATTTTATACAATAGATTAGAAATGATTACGTAACACGTCCCAGTTGTAGCACAGCGTCGTCGCGCGAAAAGAAATTTCTTTTCTTTTGCACGATAGCATTATTAACACGTTATTGTTATATATTTTTCATAAAATAGGTGCTAAATTTTAAATTTACTATTTTATAGTAAAGTGGATTACAAAATATTTTCTATAATATAGTTATATTTTATTTACCATATAAACATCAGGCTGGCTAAGGGAGATCGACTAATACTATAAATGAACACTTTAAAATAGCGCTTGTAAAACAGATACATCTTTGGAATTCAAAATGTATAATATTCGCATAGTTAATAAAAAACGTAGCGCTACTTAGAAAAATTTTGTATAAGGTTAAATAATAATACTTGTCCTTAATATAACTATATATTATAAATAAATCATCTCAACAGCATGTGACGCCTATGGAGAAAAGAAAGTGGAATTGGCAGAGGATAAAGCAGACTTCAATGACGAATAAGACAAAAATTGCAAAAACATTAAAACAAAGATAAATGAGTCTTCCCATGATGATGATGATGATAATGACAAAATGAGCACACGTAGCATAAAATACATCAAACAGGATGAAACTTAAACACTGTTTTCAAGTATAGAAGTCTTGCATAATCTGCTAACTCCACTAAAGCTAGTGTAAGTTTACAAACTTTTTAATTTTTAACTACAATAATATTGAATATAATGTAGAAATTTGAATGCATGGCTTTTAATGTTAAAGTCATGTTGTTTAATATATTACTCGATCTTCAAAAAAAAATATATTAGTGTAAATATAAGAAAATTTTAAAAATATACATATTAGCGTTATTTAAAAAAAAATGTTTTTAACCAATCATGAAGATATAAAACAGGAGGAAGATAATTCAGCTGAATTCACACACGAATCTGACGGAGATGAACAAGAGTCACAGAACTAAGGTAAATTGGACATCAGTTTATAGAAAAACCGGAGACAGATCACTGGAGATATATATATATATATATATATATATATATATATATATATATATAATTGAATTAAAATAAATATTGATTAATTAAAAAAAGATTTACTAGAAAACCTACATCAATGATTTACTATTTTTCGAGAATTCTTTGGTACACGGAGAAAAAAACATAGTAAAAATTATTTGTATGTAAAAATATAGTAAAACTAGTTTGTATAGTAAAAATGCAAACACATAAATTTTATCAGTTTAGATTATAACTTTTACAAATTTAAATTATAAATTTTACAAATTTAAATTATAAATTTTACAAATTAAATTATAAATCTTACAAATTTAATTATAAATTTTACAAATTTAAATTGTAAATTTTACAAATTTAAATTCTAAATTTTACCAGTTTAGATCATAAATTTTACCATTTTAGATCATAAATTTGTATTTCAAATTTAGTAAATTATATTTTTTTAACAATGTTAGAAAAAAATTTGTTTAATTCATTACTTCGGCCCGTTTATTAGTACGGTTTTTTATATTCATTATTTCGTGTATTATTTTTAAATGGGTTTTATATATTAGGTTTCATTTGTTATCGCTGCAATCTTCGTACAGCTTTTTAATATTATATACGCTTTTAACCTAGTGTTTCTGATTTTACGCTTGAACCTATTCGCCAATTCGCAATTACGCTTGAACCTATCGGCAATTCGCAATACCCTAAGATTATCTGCAAACGCTCGCAGTTATCTGACGAACTCTAATTCGGACGTATATACTAATTGTACGAATTGCTTACCACTTGCTGGAAAAAAGTAGATGGCCATCTGGTGGACGAATTGGCGAGTGGTTGAATATGGTACTTCCATACGTATCGATTGATTGTAGAAGAGAATTATATATTTATTACATTATAAATAATCTAATAAGTAACGACCAACTGATTAGTAACTAAATATTCTATTATTATTATCAAAACTTTTTGTTATGTGACAACTTTCCTATAATTATATTCGAATGATTACTTCGAATATAAAATCGGGAAAGTTTTACATATAAAAGGTATAGTGAGACTCAAGGCCACAAAAGTATCAGGTAGCAAAGAATCTTGCTGACCTAAACAACTTCCCCTCCACTGCGCACGTGCAAAGCCACGCTGCAGTTTGAACTCTTGCACCGTTGCCAGGCCCCGTAAGGCCTAATGAGTGCGACGAGGGTAGACGCAGTGACGTCAGCGTGGGAAAGCAAAGCTTGGAGTCGCGTGGGAGGTCCGGAAATATTTCAGAGCGTCCTCAAGCCACGCTACATCAGATCTCTCCGACTCGAGCCAAGCTGCCGAGGGGACTAATATTTTTCAACAGTTTTTCTTCATTTTATTCTTGTTCAATTTGGTTGTTATATTTTTTCTTTCTTGTTTTTCAATTGTTTTTTCAACAAAATCATTTTTAAGCCCATATTTGTATTCATTCTTGTGCTGAAACAACCCATAAACAAATTGGATCTTCCTTAGCCCAAAGCGAATAAAGAGAGGGATACATTTTTTACAAGTCCGTGTTTCAATCACAGAGAGAGAGAGAAATCAAGTTGACAGCCAGGAGGGATTCGATGAGTGGTATCTCTCCCGTAGCTGTATAGTTGCGTGCGCGAGGTCAACTCACGCAGAACAATAATAATATTGCTAGGTGACTCACAATCACCTAACAAAAATTGGGCACATAAAAAATACAATTTTTACATCCAATTTGTTTGAATAAAATGGAAACCAGCGATTGATATACTATATGAGTAATAATACACAGTTCTATTTCATTTTGCTGCAAGATTTTATATTTACGTCTATAAACATAATAAACCCCGTAAGTCGAATAATGCTCGTCTAAAAAGCAATCTTCTAATGCATATGCTAAAATAAAAATAAGACCTTCGGAACGTTTAAATATCTGGGATACAATATTAAATATAGTACCATTTTCCTTAAACAATACAATAACTACATCTTTTTTTCTTCTTTTACCCTGAAAATCTATCCATTTTACAGCACTAATTTCGTTTAAGTTTGTAGGTAAAAACGTATAAAAATATTGATAATCATGAATGTAGTTTTTCTTAATTTCTTTGTTGCACTACAGTATAAGCAGAACATAACGATGATTTATTGATAAATTTAAATTTAACATAAGTTGGTGTCTCACTGCAACAGTTTTGTTAATATTTAGTCTAGATTCTGTAGTTAATGATATATTTTTTCTTACATTATTTTTTGCTTTATTTCTCAAACAACTTTATTTTCCTAAAGGGCCAAAATCTTTCATAGAACGCGCATAGTGTTATAAAAAATGATGTTTAGGTTTGAAACAATTATTAGAAAATAGTGAAATCAAGTCTGATAAATATTCTTCAATTAAAACTTCTAAATATTGATATGTAGTGCTATAAACTGTTGAACTTTAAATTACTGTAATTAAGTATTTTAATTGTATATACAACAACCAGTATTTATCATTTTCAGGAATCAAATGCCCAATCATTAGGTTATATTGTCTTCAAGACAGCACATTACACTAGAACTCATAATTAAGTACCCATTTTTTATATGACTTTCAACAATATTACAAGGTTTATTAATACTTGGTTGACAACTATAATCGAATGCTTGAATCCTAAAATTAAGATCTTCTAAAGAAAAATATTGTTTATCATAAATAAAACTATTGAGAATATTCGCTATATCATAGCGAGCTACGCCTTCCAGAATGGCATACATTGGGTCTACAGCTACATTCTCAGTTACATGAAAGTTTTCAAGCTTGTGTAATGCGCATTTTTCTTTAATTCCAGACTCTTTTATATTTCTAGAAAAGAAAAGAGATTCATAATTATTCCTGTTACGCAATTCACAATTTTTTTCAGAAGTGATTAATTTTATTTGATTTCTCTTGACTAAACATTTATGACAAAAAGAACGCGTATTAAAGCTTTTAACAAATCCTAGTAGAGAATGTAGCTCAAGATTGTCGCCTGTCACTAAAGCTAATTGAAAATAAATTGTTTTCCTTTCTATACCTGATTCTATTATGATACCAACGTTTTCTAAAAACTAAAATTCTTCAATAATTTTTGACAGAACTACTTTGTTGCCCACAAGTTCTCTATCGATACTATTAAACAGCGCAAACACAAAAATATTTTCTAATTTCAAAGCATACACTGATGGTAAAGAAATAATATTAATGTAAATGGCTCCAGTCTTGCAAATTCCTTTATGTGATAAAGGTACAATGAATTTGTCGGATTTATTTTTATTTTTCCAATAATTTGCTTGTATAAAATTTTCTACCGATTCAGTATTATTTAAATAAACCATATATTTTTCAAGATCATTCAAAACATGTGGCAATTCAAAAAAAAATCTTAAATACAGCTCTCAAAGGATTTATTTGAATGCTTATTGGAATAGGAAGCATTTTTTTTATCATAGATTCGTTCTTAAATTCTATTCGCTGGCCAACTATCACATTCAAAGGCTCTACGTAAGTTTTTAATTTTTTAAACGCATTAAAACATTTTGTTTTGCTATCAAAAGAATCTAACATAGTCATAGAGAGTCTAAAAATCAAATCAAATCTAACTTATTTCTTTGTAATTCGCTTATATCTAAATTCTCTGACTCTTGTATAATATGAGTCATAACTTTCGTAAAAACACTCTTTGTGTCATTAATTATATCTAATACTTTCTTCCTATTCAAATCACTGTGACTATAAAGTTTCGATACAAAAGAAGCCCTACACTGTACAAATAATCGCGACTAATAAGATCAGAGATTCCCTTAAAATCTATATAATCATTAATGGAAAACAAATCTTGATTCATTGAACATTCGGAAGAATCACTGTCATATGTATCCCACGAAGTCTCTGTATAGTCTCTGTGTAGTGTATCTACATTAGAAATCGCCTCGTTAACGTTTTCGCTGAATCTCAAACATGAATTTTTCGGTGACTCAGCAACTTTTGATATTTTTCCAGGTAAACTATGCTTTCTTCGTAGATGCTCTTTCAAAGATTTAAGATTAGCGTAAGGTCTATAGCAATTTGTGTACACAAAGTCTTATAAAAACGGTAGCATGGCTTTGTTTATGGGATCGTCGAAACAGCGTCATCCCCAGTGTCAAACTGAAGACGCTTGGTGACTGCGTTAACATGGTACGCAAGATAGCGGCTGAAGATCTGCTTTCGGAACTCCAGCGGACAGCGGAAGGGCAGTCGGCGGAATTCCGGCAAGCAGTGAAAGAAGTGCTAGCAGAGGGTAATAAAGTAAGAACCCTCCAAGACGCAGTGACCTTTGAAATAAAGGATCTCGATATCCTGACCAGTAAAGGAGACATTTTAAATGCGCTACGCAGAGAGTACCGAGGTGAAGCATGCGCAGTAGAGGAGAATATGATGAAGTCATTACGGAAGGCATATGGCGATACGCAGTCCGCGGTCATCCAAATGCCAGCACAAAAACCCGACAGATAATAGCTTTGCAGAAAATTAGGATAGGATGGGTAGTCTGCAGAACTCGGGAGATACAGAGAGTGTCACGACCACTTAGATGTTATAAATGTCTATGCTTCAGTCATATAGCCAAGAACTGCACAGCTACAAAGGGATGAAGTAGCTGCTGTTATAAGTGTGGGGAAGAAGGACATGCGGCAAGGGAATATAAAAACGCTCCCAGCTGCATATTCTGCCGTGAATGAAATGCAGAGACGTCACCTTTCAGGACAAAATGATGACTCGAGAAGAAGGTTTTATTCATGCGAAGGTAGCGGGCATACACGTATACAGTTGCCTCGCTAAACGCACCAATTGAACAGTTTGAACGACTGCTAGTGCAAGATGCTGCTGGAAGAAAACCCGTAATCATTGCCGGTGATTTTAACGCATGGGCCGTAGAGTAGGCAGCCAAAGGACAAATCGAAGAGGCCAGGTGCTACTGGAAGCATTCGCTTTCCTAGATTTGGTAATAGTTAACCAGAGCTGCACCAACACCTTCACAAGAGGAGGCTCAGGATCGATAATAGATCTGACGTATGTTAGCAATTGCTTTATTGATTCAGTTCACAAGTGGACCGTGAGTGAGCACTACACCAATAGTGATCACCAGGCCATAATAATGGAGTTAAGCAAAACAGGGCAGAGACCCAGTACAAGTACAAGGACCAATATAATTGGCTGGAAAATGAAGGATTTTGATAAGGAGATGCTATTGTTGGCACTAGAAAAAATGCAAATCTCCGGGACGGCAAACAGTAAAGCTGAGCAGGTTTTGGAAAAAATCACCCGAGCATGTGATGCTGCTATGCCAAGAAGGGTGCCAAACTATAGACGACCACCAGTATACTGGTGGGACAGAGAAGTTGAAAGGGTACGTAGTGAGTGTCACTGGACCAGAAGACGAGAGCAACGAGCAAGAAAGAAGTACTATAAAACTGGAAGAGGCCAGAAAATAGTAGATGCCCGCGGAGAAGAAATGAAGGACCCAAAAAGAAGCCTTAAGAAGAAAATCCGCGAAAACAAGCGACGGTGCCTTAAGGAATTACAGGACGAAGTCCAACATGACCTCTGGGGTCGACCGTACCAAACAGTAATGAAGAAGATCAAAGGAAGCTACTTACCTCCTCTAACATGCCCGGAACTATTACACTGGGTAGTGACCGCACTGTTCCCTAGAGAACTAGAAGAACCATGCGTCATAGAGAGTGGTGAGGATGAAGAGACTATTCTCCCGATTACGACGGATGAACTCTTAGCCGCCTGCAGAAGGGTGGGAAATCATAAAGCCCCAGGACTGGATGGCATTCCAAACATTGTATTTAAGCATGCAATTCACGCTCACCCGGAGGTTTTCGTAGATTTGTACAATTCATGTAGAAGAGAGAGCATTCTCTACAAACTGGAAGAAGCAGTGCCTCGAGCTGCTGCCAAAAGGAAAGAAGCCACCCCAGGAATCCTCATCATACAAGCCGCTCTACATGTTAAATACCTCGGGCAAGATCCTGGAACTTAGAATGGAAGTTAGAATGGACCAGTTTATAGAAAGAAAAAGTGGACTAGCGGACCACCAATACGGCTTCCGGAAGAACTGTTCGACCCTGGACGCAGTTAACCTGGTGATTGCAAGTGCGCAAACGGCGATAGAAGGGAAAAGATGGAAAGGAGGAAAAAAGGAGTACTGCGCCATAGTCCCATTAGATGTCAAAAATGCATTCAATTCAACCAAATGGAGTGAAATACACGAGGCACTCCGGAAGCAAGAGGTCCCTGTATATATAAGAAGGATTATGTCAGACTATCTGAAGGATAGAATCCTATCATATGACACTAAGGATGGGACCAAGACCTATGAAGTTACAGGAGGTGTCCTCTATGGATCAGTGCTTGGGCCGCCGACATAGAACGTCATGTACGATGGGGTGTTAAGACTGCAATTACCAAAAGGAGCGACAGTGGTTGGATTCGTTGACGATATAGCAGTGATCGTAGTAGCGAAAACAATAGAAGAAATAACAGAAGTAGCAGATGAATCAATTCATACAATACACGAATGGCTGACAGAGACTGGTCTGGAATTGGCCAGTCATAAAACTGAAGTTTTGCTTATCTCTAGTCGGAAGAAGTTGGAGAAGATAACGCTGACGGTGGATGGGCACGAGATTGTTTCACAATCGACCATTAAGTACCTAGGCATCACCATAGATGCAAAACTTACATTCAAGCAGCATCTTGAAGCGGTGAACGATAAAGCAGGATAATGTTGGCAGTGCCTTATCTTGTTTGATGCCAAATGTTGGAAGCCCAGCCCAGAGCAAACGGTTTCTCTTTGCCACCGTAATCACATCGATTATGTATGGGGCTCCAATGTGGGCAGATACTATGTTGGTGAAATTCTACGCGCAGAAGCTCTCGACTGTATATAGAAGAAGTGCACTATAGCAGGCATGCCGCCTATTGACCCGTTAGCAATCGAGAGGAAGGACGTATTTGAGGCGAAGAGACGGATTAATGACAACACACAGACGGAAATCTGGGATTCTGCAAGGGAACAGACAATGGCTGAGTGGCAAAAAAGATGGGACGCTAGCGGCAAAAATAGAGGATTGGATGCAAAGAGGACATGGGGAAGATACTACTTCCTCTCACAGTTTCTGACGGGGCACGGATGCTTTCGGACGTACCTAGACAGATTTAAAACAGAAACTCCCCAGCTTGTTTGGACGCAAACGAAGATGCGGAGGATGTCTTCTGTGACTGTTCGCGATTCCAGAGGGAGTGAGAAGAACTCGAGTGTTACCTCTAGACGAGAGTGACACCTGAGTCTATGATGACAGCTATGTTGACGACGGAGGATGGTTGGTACGCAGTAAACAAATACGTAAGGACCATCCTAAAGAAGGTTAGAAATGACGAAGAGAATAGAAGGGAAAAACAAGCTGATGCTGAGGAACGTAGGTAACTGAGTCGAGCCCAGACTCCCCCACCCGATGCAGAGGAACGTAGGTATCGGGGTCAAGGCTGTCCAGAGGATGACCGGACGATGCTGCACGAAGTAGTCGACCGGAAGATGCAGAAAGAAGATGACGACCTATAAACTAGAAGCAGTCGTAAAGCCTTACGCTCCCCGGTGAAGCATTGCTTAAGGGCGGTACCGCGGGGACCAGGGGCACAGAAGACGGAGCTAGGTACCTTTATCAAGGGTCGAAAAGGCAAAGAGGACGTTTCTTGGGACGGTTAGGGGTTTTGTCACCTGGCCGTAACAAGGATGGGTTTAGTCGGTGTGAATCTGACACACGGCTGACATTGGGTACGGGGCTGTCGCGACGACCCGATAAACAAAGTCATGCTATGGTCTTTATAAGATTTTTTCTAATACCTGTTTCTCCAAGAGAGAGAAAAAACGCACACACACACGCATACACACACACACATACTCACACAAAGTCACCCAAAACTCCGCTATACCGCTCCCAAGCCAGGGGTCCCACTACTCAAGAGTGGGAAAGGAGGAGGGGGCGGAGTAACAACCTCGCTTAAAAAACCAAGGTAAATCTGGCCCGGATGCTAGCACCTTGTTAAAGGGCCCCTTTTAAGGGCACAGAAGCAAACAGTGCTGCCACGAAAGTCCTCCGCACCTCAGCACTGTTAAAAATTACCAACACATCAGGTATTTAGGGTGACAAGGATAAACAAAAAAGAAACGTGCTGAAACAAATGAGTACCCAGGCAGGCTTTACTAATCCTGCTGTCGATTCCGATCGGGTACCATCCCCAGTGGTCGAGGCTCGCCTCCTTGGGGATAAATCCCTTGGATCTGGGAGAGGTGAAAGTACGCGGTCTAATAACACCACAACCAGCCCCGTTGTAGGTAACCTGGCACGGGAAAGCAATGGTAATACATGAGGAAATAAACTAAATATGGATAGTGTGGGTAAAACACCAGTACCCCAAACGGGCATAGTTATACAGCCTAATGCCGACGTCGGTTTCGATCGGGTGAAAGCTCCGGTGGGTGACGTTGGTCCCATGGAATTTGGGGAAGAGGGGCCAAACTCACGACACCAGAATGGAGGTACGTAGTCTGGAACTAGTATCTATCTCTCTTATTGTAGGAATGTTTTTCTTTTAAGACCATTTTTTATCATGACTAAAGTATTATCCCTACGTCCATAAAAAAAATACTTGTTAAGTTTATTTTGGCGAAATCAATTTCACTTTTCAATTCTGAACGCAATTTTATTCTTTCTCTTCTAATTTTAATTTTGCAGTTACTAAACTATTTTTTTTGCAATAAGTTCAAATTATCTATTACAGCAGTAGCAATTGAAGCACCTACTCGATGAGATACATCAAAACGAACGCAAGTGGCAGCTAAATTTGGCAAACGTATTCTCATTTATATAGAATTGCCTTTAATTGCACTGCTATCCAATTCGCAAGGTTTATCACATTCATCTTCTTGTATCATCTCATATATCATTAATTGATGTTTCACTAGTATAATGAGTAGAAGAAACATTCTCGTCACAAGAAAATCTATCATCATCCGATTCAATCTAAATAAAAAAATGTAAAAAAAATTTAATGGAATATGTCTCGTGTTTCCAAAATATTTTAAGAAACTTTCGTAATTATTATAAGTATCGTATATTATCCTTTGTTCCTTGTTCTTCAGTTCTTTTGCTTCGGCCTGCAGTAGCCGCTCCCGACGGCGTAGGTATGCCTGCGCCAGTAGTTTCCGGCGCAATTGCTGGACCTCGTCTACCAACATCAACGTGGGGGGGGGGGGGCGCCTGATCGCTTGTCGGGGGCGGATTGGAGGTTTCCGCCATGGTTCGGAGATTCCTGTAACATTCCAGAGAATTTTAGGCTCTGGTCCTCCACAGAGAATAAGCTACCTTCACCACTTAACACCTCGTCAACACTAACTCCATCACCACGGTTCTCCGTTATTCCTATGCCTTTTGGGATTGGGCTGTGTTAGTAGTGGAAAATCGAGGAGGAACATGACGTTTCAGGTCATTCGTATGCACATTCGCCGATTTTCGTCCACCACCTTCCCCTAGATCCAATGCGTAGACTGTGGGAGATTTCTGTTCTAATATCACAAATGGTCCCTCGAATTTGGGGGCTAATTTTGCTGAAAAATGCCCCGTGGCGTTTGATAAGGGATGTGTTTTACGCATTACTAGGTCCTCCACTACGTCATTAGCTACCCTTCTCCCTTTATTATAAATTCTCCTCTGTTTTTCTCTGGCGTCATCTATGAACTTGGATACTAATTCCCTCGGAGCATCTAATTTTTTTAGTCTGTCCTTCCACACCATTAGGTCAGTCGTCAATGTCGATGGGTGCCCCTCTAGTTCCCTCCTCAAACTCTTAACTTGAGTCGGGTGGTGGCCTAGTTGAGGAAAGCATGTCTTTCAGGGGAAGTCGGAGCCAGAATGTCGATAATATAGGAACCTAACCTTATCGCAAAACATATTTTCCGCAATAAATAAATAATAAATCATAAACGGATCAAAAACGTTGTGTTCCGAGGTTTCCGTCATGCTAATAAGAAATATTTGCACTCGAAACTTGCGTTTAATCGTTGATTTTTCACAAACAATGGGAAATATGATACGAGGTGGTGCGATACCCTGGCATGAGGTGTAGATACGAGAATTCAGCAATAGATAAAAATAAGACACTGCACATCACAAACTTTGGTGTTCCGAGGTTGTTATCACAATTATAAACCTACGTACGTCTAAAAAAATACGAATAATTAAATAAAAACGACAAATAATGGGAAATACGACTCGAGATGAAACGACCAGAAGGACGCCATCAGAATAACTGATAGCTGTAGGTGGCAGTAGATGGCACTTAGCTTCACTGCTTTCACCAAAATTAAAATAGTCGAAATTCGAAAAAAATTTACCTTCAACAACCACACAGAAAAAAGTACATTTAGATCTGTGAATAGAGGATTGTAGTAGTTGTCACGTCGGAATCATAGCATACTATAATTCTTTGTGATATTTTACAACTTTCCTAGACGAGGAAGGTTGTTGTTGCTCTTCTTGGCCTAGTGTTTCCACTAATAGCTGGGATGAGCTCTTTCTATACAAATTTTTGAGTTTGAGGAAAGTAGTATTTCTCAAGAAAAATGAAAGAAAACTTTAGACAAAAATAATAACTATTAAATTCTTTTTTTCTTCTGTTGTTTAATATTTTATTATATCTGGGATCCCTGTCTTACAAGCTTATTGGCCTGAACCGGGATCTGCAAATATAATTTAGTTTTTAAACCCTATTGGCTCTAGTCGCGTTTGTTTGTTTGAATATTAAACAGAAAATTCAGCGTACAGGTTTCCCTGAGCATAAATCTCCTGATTAATATTATTAAAGAAGAACTTCGTTCTTTTATTTTAATAACGCAACACTATTTTTTTAGTTAATTTTAAGATCAACCGCACTTGATCTTTACACAAAAACGAGAGAAAAGAGGAAAACTACACTACTCAGTGGCAGTTAATCGTGCTCGCGAATAATAAAAATTATTTTAACTTACTTTTCGTCGGTTTCCTTGTTTGTGGCCTTGCAGTGACTCCAAAAAGAACAATGTGATGATATAAAGGGCTTCTTAGTTTTTTTTTATTTTAAAAATAATTTTTCCCCAAAATAATGTTCACTAATTTATTTTTATTTTATTCTTACTACACACTCGAAAAACAATTGTGAATTCTAAAGTTTAATTCTTTGATAACTAAATTTTAAGAAAAATACTCCGGCTTTTCAAACTTGAAAAGGGATGGTATACAAAAAAAAATAAACACAATATTAAAATTGACAAGTTGCGTGAAAAGTGAAAAATAACGTTGAATGTTGAGTGTTGAAACTCGAAAAATAAAATGTTGTCCCGAGTGCGTCTCCCAAGGCTTTTATAGGCTGTATGTAAGACCCACCCTCATTTTTGGGTCATCCCTTGATTGGTTGAAAATAAGAGGGATTTTCCAATAGAAACCCTGAAGATCTTTGGAGACGACGCACTCGGTGTCTCCTGCATCCCTACTCCAAGCTGAAGGAAAAGAGGGGGCGGCAGAGGGCCTGATGGAGTTTTCCATAACTTAAAAATATATACTTATACAAAAATGTTGTTGTTTTTCAATTTTAAAAATAAAGGTGTTATCTCCCTTTTTATATATTGCTAAATAATTATAACTCTGAGTAGAAAAATTTTATAACCTTTTGGTTTACAGAGCATTTGGCTAATAAGGATTAAATGCTATTTTAACAACGTTTTTGTATAAGATAACGCATTTTACATTAAATGATCAAAAAGTATATAGTTTTATCGAATCTCCCTAAACGCAAGGAAAAATAATTTTTATTTAAAATAGGCAAAAGATATTGAATATTGCATTATGCGAATAATTCTAGTATTGGTATAAATTTTAAATTACTGAAAGGAAGGAGAGATTCGATATTACATAATCATAATTATTAACTAGTAAATATAACTAACTTAGTAATATAATAATATTATTTAAACTGTTGATATTTGTTGTTATATAATAAAGTTCATAGTATCCTACTTAGCAATTAACTATTGTTTTTGTTATTGTTAATATTTTTTTGGAAAATCGTTATTAATTTTCTCTTTCTATTTCATTGAGAGTCTAGGAATTATTCTCAACAAGGAGATGGTTTTTCCTTGTAAACAGGATGTATAAATACAGCAGAATCTAACCGTTCGCTAGGGTAATAAAAACCTTTACCCTGGGTTCGTAAAAGATGTCTCCAAGATACCCCATGTACATGTACTATTTTTTTCTATCTTTGTTGTGTTATAATGAAAACTATATACCATATAAAATGTTTTCTAACGAAATCCACTTGAAATTCTGGGAAAAGATAAACTTTTTGGTTGTCTAGATTTGTATATTTTTCTGTTCATAAAACTCACTGAAGACTACATTTCATTTCATGTCGTCGCAAAAACTATTAGATAGATCACGTTGAAACACACTGTCTTGCTTGCAAATAAATGTAATACTGGCCTCCATTACGCAGACACTGATGTGACGCGTATGCTCTCGTATATCTCGACCACATTATAGTCATCACGATTTTTCCAAAATATATAAAAGCCTAACGCGTATGCTCTCGTATGTCTCGACCACATTACTCTATATAAAATACTCTACAAAGAAATTGCAATTCTAATCGCGAAAGTTAATGTTACATAGTGAAAATACTATGAGCAGTAGCAACGTAATCCTGATATAATACAGTCTATAGGGACCGCGTAAGAGTTCGATGCATTGGCCACGCGGTCCTGGGAGCTATTTTTTATTGTTTGTTTTACAGTTTACTTGGCTATATCGTGGTATAGTAATAATAACAGTAGGTATAGTATCCAATTAGTCTAAAAGGTACATTTTAATTGTTAATTACGAAAATGCCTTACAAATATCTATGTTTATGGTCTGTACTATACTGAACGCTGTGCTGGCGTGGTTTCAGTAGAATATTTTATGTGATAATCTTGCGCTTACACTACTTATAGCAATTTCATAGGACTATATATATATTTGTGCAGTTTTGCAATTGTAATGTAGTTCTGACGTCACACAAAATTAAACAATAAAATAAATGATCTGGAATTATTTTAGCCTTAAAGTTATTCAACTCAAGTTATGCTTCAAGTAGGGGTTCAGCTTATAAATCACTTATGTTTGTACATATTTTACAGGCTACTGATTTCGAAGTCTTCCAGCATCTGAAGGATTGGTCGTGTAGCATAGTTTTGGTGACAATAACAAGCATTTATGTATAATTGAAATTTTTGAAGAAATACTAATGTTAGAAATACTAATGTTAAAGAATATATAAGGTAATAGTGCCCGCAGTCGTATTTTATACTTTCTACGGGCACTACCGTGCCCTTTGATTTTAATTTTCAACTTAAATTATCACACTTCAATTAATTTTTCTGTTTTCTTAGGTAAGAAGTGAAAATATTTTCAATCTAGGACTAATCAGATGATAACCCAGGAAAACTACTTTTATCGAGCCATTGAGGACTGTGTCAAGAAATAGAGATAGGATAACATTTGAATATAGATCAAAATTATCGCGAAATGGACTGCTGTATTGATAACTGTCAACATCAGGAAGAGAACGTTAATTAGTAGAACTTGGTTTCGTGAGTAGTAGAATGATACGACTTTCAATAAAAAGATGTAATTTTATCTTGAAGTACATAAACAATGTTCTATCTAGGCACTCCAGTTCCTGAATATATTAAAATATAATATTTATTAAATTAATGAAAAATCAAAAAATTAATTTTAATAAATTATACGATCATTATGTTTCTAGTAGCAAACTTTTTAGACGAAAATAAAAAATTAGGTTTCCAATCAGTCATACATTAAATCTTGAATTTATAAAAAAATATATTTAGGTTTCTGATGAACCTATTATTGAATTAAATACATGTTTACGAATGATTGTATGCAGTTTATTGGTTGCGTCCAAAATAGAAAATGTTTCTTTCTGATGAAATGTAATTTTAGCCTGACTAGCTTACGTTATTTGCATTGCAATTGTTTTCTCTTACAAATATTTTGAAACATTCCATTACGAGCTTTTTGTAGTGCATGTTTATAGTATAAAGACCGTATTTAGGGTTAAATGCGAGCTGCGCAGTTCGTACAAATAATTATTTAATTACGTAGAAATTAGCCGTCGGCTCGTGAGCCTTATGTTACTAGAGGTATGAATCTAATAATCTAATAATCTAAAGAGGCTGGGGGACGCGCGTGCCTGCCACGGTGGTGGGACTTGCTTGGACACTCTCTCGTATGCGGACGGTAGTATGTCCGCTCTGTACGTTTGCGCGGACGATGTCGAGTCCGCTTTTACTTACGCGCGGACGCTTGTCTGTCCGCTTCTGCTACTGTTGTCCCAGTGTCTCTTACCTTGACAGCGATTGTCCTGCTTAGTCTGGTACTCGGGTTTATTAGGGTTTTTGGTGTATTATTGATTTTTATTATTTTAGAATAATTGAACGCAAGATTTATTTAGATTGTTATGGATTGTTTTATTGGCTTAGAACCGGAGCACTTGATTTCACACACAGTTGTTATGTTACAGGTTTAGATGTTCACTTGACTTAACTAAGATATTGTTAGAATATTATTTTTCTAGATGATTATACTAGGCGACTTACAATTAATATCTTATCGACCGCACGCTGGATGTTAATAAACTCCTTTGTCGGTACGGCGGATGTTGATTGGACTTATAATTACACGAAGTTTCGTGGCAATATTTAATAAAGTTGGTCTACTGCACAGATGAAGGTCTCTTCACTAGCTTTCGCCGGAGATTCACACGGCGGTCCTTCACTATGACTGTACTACCTCCGACTCATGTCTAGTGACGAAGAGTTATACTGTACTTTACTTACAGAGTTTGAGTGGTTTCTAAGCACTCAATAAGCGATGCGAGCAAGAATACAGCACTCGTATTCTATCGCTAGGTCCAGTTGTTAGTAGGAAGAGTTTACGTGAAAAGGCGCTGCGTGGATCGGCTCCGTGATTTTTAATTCCTCGGTGACAATGCAAGCAGTTGGCCTGATTCCACTGAAAAGGCACTACGCGACCAATCAGCATCCGCCACCACGAGGACACGCGCATCCCGGTTTTGCAATCAACCGCGCGCGAGCAGTGCTGACTCGCAGGTCAAGCACCGCTACGATTTTCGGCGATCGATTTTACTATGTCGCAATCGGTCTCGGTAACGTCGTCTGTGCGTGCACATGAATGCTATCGCACAGGCGCCATACATATACGTATTATAAACGTGGGACATTACAATAGTACAAAATACTAAATATATTTAAGCTTGTAATTAATATTAGCTTATAGTAGTGTTTGAACCTATACAAACAAATAGAAAAAGTAAAAATAAAAAAAAACATTGAAAACAAAGATAAATTTTACAAAGAAGTATAGGTTGTAACGGGGTGGGACCTTAGGTGAGCGACGAAAAACACAAAAGGAGCGCCGGGACCGAGGATCGATCCGGCGTCCCCGAGATCTCTAAGCAAGCATGCTATCCTTATAGCCAATGCTGTCTGTGTCGTCGCTCGCTCAACCTGCCTCGAATACCGCGTGGGTACGGGTAGCAACCCGTTATAAGGTATATAGAAGAATATTTAAAATAAAAAAAAAGAATATACGAAAGTGTAAATATCTGCATTGCATGCTGTATTACATTGTTACAACCCTTTTTTCTTATTGTTCGTGCTTTTTTGTAGTACCTGTATATGCATTGTTATATATTTAAGATACAAAACAAAAGGAAAAAACATAAAACAATAATATTAAACATTTGTAATATTATATAATGTTACAAGCTGTAAATATTTTTATTGTATTCTATATTACACATAATTACAATATTTTGTATTTCTTGTGCATGTTTCTTTATATTCTCTGTATCCATTATTATATTTAAGTTATGATAGTAAAAGTAATACAAAAAAATTAATAAAACACAAAAATAGATTTATAAAAAAAGAAAGAAAATAAATTATTTTAAATTCTAAAAATAAGGAAATGTAAAAAAGTGTGTTTTTATTGCATGCTGTTTTGCATGTATATTTGCAAGTATTGCTTATAGTGCATGTTTATTTTTATTGTCCGTATGCATTATTATATAAGTAGTAAAAGAAAAATTTGAAAAGAGAAAAAATTAAAATGGTTACAAAAGGTCAAAATATGAAAAAAAATATATAATATAGGAAACAATATCAACAATAAAAGCATTGTAACGACATAATTGTATCCATGCTTTAGAATCGATTATTTATTAAATTTATTCAAACTTTTGTAACCTGTTTATCAGTTCTGCTTAACAATTATTTTGCTCTTATTTAAAAGATATGATGTACATAATATTTTAATCATATGAAAAAACTGTTGTTAAAACTAAATAATGAGTTATTAAATGTTAATTCTCTATTATCTAAGTATACATTATTATATATTATACACCTTTGTTATTTATATAAATAACAATAAAGGATTTTTTAAAAGAATTAGGACCGTAGTAAACACAAACAAGAATTACGTTGGGACGCCATCTGCCGGCGAATTCTCTTGAACGCAGATAGCACCACCACACGTACATAGATATCACGTGACACGAAAGGTGGAACTCATAACTTGCGATTTCTGGCTCCAACATCCCCTTACGGTGGACTGTATGGCTGTATTGATGGCATGACGTACTTCATAAATATGCTTATCCCAGTGCCTGTGGTTTTCGGCGAACACTGCAACCATTGTCTTGAGAGTTCTGTGGCTCCTTTCCACTGGGTTGGGCGGGTGGTAAGGTGGTGTTTTAACGTGGGTCACTCCATACTCCTTTAAAGTGTCCAGTAGGGTTTTGTTCACGAATTCGGTTCCGTTGTCCGTGAGTAGATAACGAGGAGTCTCGCACCGTTACAACACTAACTCCTCAAAGGCTGGGGTGATTGCCTTTCCATCTGCTTTCCTGAGTGGTTTCAATTCTACTCAACGAGTAAATAAATCCTGGAAAACTAGTAGGTATTTGTTCAGTCCTTTAATTTTTGGGAACTATATCATGTCAGCGGCTACCACTGGTCCCTTTATTTTTCTCGGCTCGTCCTTCGCAGTTACTATTGGTAGTATTCGGCTTCGACTGGGGCCACGATAAATCGCCTTCCGTTGAGTGAGACGTCAGCCAGCTATGGTTTGTGTGGGGTGTTGAAGGCACTTTGTGGCTCTGGGTTGTTTGCGATTCGTTTAAATTAAAACGGGTGATTTTTAAATTAAAAGATACTCTTAGGTTTTTATTGAAGACTTTCTTAATTGCTCCTGACTTGGAATCCATGTATCGAGGAGTTGTCCTAACGAATGAAGATTGCGATCCTGCGTTCGAATCCTGTGAGATGGTTGACATAGCGGCGGCGCTCAACTGTGTGGAGCTACTGATCATCAAGGATAGATAAGAGAAACTTCTCCTTCGTTGTCCCAGCCAATCCATTGTACGGAGAACCGTAATCCGGACCGCAGGATTCTTGCTCTTAATAATCTATCTATTAATAAATCTCTATTACCTTCGCAACTGGCCCCCAAATTGTGAAGTTGCCGCTTCAACTCCTGTGTGTTTGCTTTCGTAATTTTGTCCATTATTATACTTACTTTGGCATCTTGCTTCATTTCCTCCATAATCTGTTGATGATTCTTCATCTCACTGGCAAATACTGATCGCGACACAGCTATAAGCTGAGTCAGGCCACAAAAGAAAAAAAAGAAAGTCGTCAACAATATGGAAGGATGTTGTGATTTGTGTGCCACAAATTATTTATTTCGCACAAATAATCTATACTCACTCAAAATACTCAAAAAAACAATTCCTTTATTAATATTGTTCCCCAATTCGAAAAACCCAACTCCCAGGCGATGTTAACAACCATGGTAAAGCCTTTCTATACCCACTCTATTTTAATTTCAATAACATAAATAAAACGTATTATCCTTGTTTGGTGTTTACAACGAGGCGTACACTCGGTTAACCGCCGGGCTGTAAATATTCTTCCTACTTGGCTAATGCTTCTATTTGTATCATTCTGAGACATGTTCGTACCGGGTGTTATGTAAACGCTACTCGTAGAACTCGGGTTATCCTAGTATCATAAATTCTTGGATGTCCGCAAGATCCTAGTTGTTAACAACAGAATTTTCCTCCCGCCCGTTACAATAGTTAACGCTGAGGTGAAATGGGTGAAAGAGAATTAAATGACCAATCACTAGGCTTGCTCGTCCTACATTGTCCTGGGTATATCTAAAGAGGAAAAAGACAAAAAGAATGAACGTGCAACGAGACATCAGTTTCGTGCAAAATACACACAAGCGGTCACACACATAAGCGAGCGAAAGGCGGACCCACACGTCGACAACACGAGCACAAGCCGAGTGCTCATGGATAGCAACACGTGCTCGGGCAATGTAAACACAGCCGCGAGCGAAACCGACGACGTGCGCAAACAACCTAACACATACCACCGAAAAGAGCACGAAAAGCACCACACGAATACACACACAATACTCGACCCACTCACCACCAGAGGGCGTTGGCGCCAGCGACTGGGGCTATATAAGCCCAGCCACGACAGCACGGCGGCAGTTCGATTAAAGCTCCCGATCCGAGCGTTGCCGTGAGCACACGACATCGCTAGGAGAGCACTAAACACCGCCAATCACCGTCCCACCGTTTCTACCGTTGCTGTTACCACTTTGAGCACACAGGGTAATAGGAGCCAGAAACTGATTGCAGGGACTTGCAGAGTCGTGTGCACACGTCTCTGTCAGACTCTGCACACACACACGCACAGCCCCACCGTTCCGCCGCTCCACTTACCGCTGTGCGCACACAGGGTAAGAGGAACCGCGAGAAACAATCCCAGTATCGGGTTGAGTCGTGCGCACACGTCTCAACCAGATCCTGCGATTTAAGGCACTACACTTCCCCACCGTTCCGCCGTTCCACTTGCCGCTGTGCGCACACAGGGTAAGAGAAACCGCGAAGGGCGATACCAGCATCGGGTTGAGTCATGCGCACACGTCTCAATCGGATCCTGTGGTCTACAACACTGCACACGCACACCCCACCGTTCCGCCGTTTCACTTACCGCTGTGCGCACACAGGGTCAGAGGAGCCGCAAAGGGCGATTCCAGCATCGGGTTGAGTCGTGCGCACACGTCTCAATCGGATCCTGTGGTCTACAACACTGCACACGCACACCCCACCGTTCCGCCGTTTCACTTGCCGCACACAGGGCAAAGGAAACCGCGAGAAACAGCCACTGTACCGGATTGAGTCGTGCGCACACGTCTCAATCAGATCCTGTGGGACTCCTGCCGACACACCAACACCACTCCGACGTTCCTCCGTTCCACCTGCCACTGTGCGCACACAGGGTAGGAGGAAACCGAGAACCGGCACGGAGTCCGCACGACATCGATTACACTCCTGGGTGCTTCACCGGGGGAATAACCGAACCGCCGTGTTCTAGGCCTAGTATGTACAAATATATGTAAGCGAAAGCGTACTTGCAACCGTACCGTATAGACAATAAGCACCGTAAACCGCAACGAATAGATATTAAGCGCCGACTAGATGTTAAGCGCCGCGCCGATTAGCTGTTAAGTACCGCGCCGATTATATGTTAAGTACCGCGCCGATTAGATGTTAAGTACCGCGCCGATAGATAATAAGCACCGTAGTCATACCGCGTAGATGTTAAGCACCGCCTAGACACTAAGAAGTAATTATAAGAGACAAGTCTTTTTAAAGGCGTACTTTTGTTTGGTTGTGTTACAGGTGGCGAATGACAACGCGCCCTACGAAGCTATTAAATATATAAATTGATTAAACTGAACCAAACAGAGTTATTTTTAACCTGTCTTCCCTCTCCGAATCCTGGTCCCGACTGACAAAATCCGGTGCGGGGGAAACGCAACCGTTACAAACATAAGACTTAAATTGGCAACGTGTCATATTATTCTCTCCCCAAAACGCGAGCAACTAATTTTATTTTAAGTATATCCTTCGCGCAAGCAAAACAAATTTTTCTTGACAGCGCTTCTAGGAAAAAAAAAGAAAAATACGATCCAATTCCACTATTGTTAGTAATCCACTTGTCCACGACAGCTTTTAATAATTACCATTCACTTTAACGCCGTAACAGAGTGGCCGAGTCCACGGATATTCGGCAGCGACGAGGCTCGATTCCGAGTTGCTCTTATCGGCCGTCGAGGCGCTGAGAGGACCGGTCACGTGATGGGGAATGGGACGCTAGATATGTGAGACAGAGCGAGAGAGACAGAGCAAGAGCAAGAATGCTACTACAGGATAAACCGCAACGTACAGTGCCGCGTGTATTTACAACTGCGGCTTCCTCTTGGTGTAGTATATCTATGACCAGTCAGCTGATCCTGTGAGTGGTGCTGATGAGTAGGCCATCGCTTCTTCTTCACCAGATTCCTGGACACGGGTGTTCGAGAATACTGTTGCAGCTTACGGTTTGACAAGTGCAAGTGGGAGGTTATGATACCTACGTATCACGTCCATGTGAGTGCTCGCTGTACACATCTATCAGTGTTGAGGTGCAGTGATTGCGTTTGTTCCAGGCTGATCGTGTGCCTGCTGCTTCTTTCTTCTGCCAGGACGTCCTGAGAACAACAGTCTCATTCGATGGTAGCTCTTTGATCTGTAGAAGGTAGAATTCATTTCCATACTTTGACATAGTGACCCAGTACTAATCTCTTTTTCTTTGTAGTAGCTGCTCCAGAAGTCGTGGTAAGTAGCAGCCTGTATCGTTTCACTGTATTCTACCTATTGTTTTTTCTTTCTTCTGACAGGGTACTAATTGCTTTTTGATTTACAGGGAACAAGTTGGGACGGTGACTAGCCTCCCAACGACTTAGCGTCTGCCTGGGCAACCGGATTCAAGAAGAGAAGATTCTGGGAGGGATATGGGTGTAGTTTAGGGTAGCATGTGAAGGGATAGCGTAACTTAGGTAGACGTACTAGTTAGGTAGGCTTTAGTATGTGAGGGGTTAGGTGATGGGGTGGTTCACTCGTACTGGCTGCATAGAACCTTTCTTAAATCAATGCACTCTGTTCGCTTTCTAAGTTTTCTATTTGCATGAGCAGGACTGGTAGTTGCACCATCGGATCCTCTGCTCTGCTATGTAACACACACAAAGTGTGACCGTACAATATATGTACAGGAAAGATGAGCTATCCAAGATATCTGTATCATCAGTAACGTAGTAGACGAGAGAAAACACATTTTCTACAATTTACCATGATTATGGAATTTGTGATAACGTATACACTCATCACCGAGTTTCTCGCTCGGCAATAAGGACTCGGAGACACGCGTCGAGTCAAAATATTTTTTCATCTCCTCGATAGTGTTTACTTTCAGGGGCAGTAGTTAGAAACGAAACATAAACGGCCCTTTTCAGGACCACAAGTACATTCTAAGGTAAGAGTATAAGAGACAGTACAATCTGTGGAGAGAACTGATTCTTCGATTGTCAGCAGCGATGATGAGACCTCGAGTTCCAAAACCTACAAACTCTCTAAGAGCTCGATCTCCACAACATGATGAGGTTCGGAGATAGCTATTTGTGAATAATAAGTCAGAAGAACTACACAATATTCCAAGTAAATCGCATTCACCGATCGTAACGGGTTCTTGAACTAGAGCAGTAGAGTCCCCAACATCCTCTATGTGCTGCTCGCCAATATCATCGAGATTTTCCTTGTTAGAATTATCGTTTTACAATACATCGAGTGACTCATCATATGACAGTTGTTAGAGGGAGAGAGAGAGAGAGATACAGCCCTTTTCAGGGGTTTAAATAATTTTTTATCGTAGAACAGCTACTTTCCCCACTCTTTTTTTATTTTTATACAAGGGACGAGATTATCAGTCTAGGATTCATTCTGTTATCGGCCACTGTCTCTCTCTCTCTCTCTCTCTCTCTCTTTCTCTCTCACACACACAATAAATACAGCTACTCTTGTCTCTCTACTGCAAGTTGTAGAAGTCGTACTGCAGATGATGAATCATAAACTCAATCAATCTGAGCAGCCTCGCGACGAGGGCAGGTGCGGAGAGGCAACGCTCAACTAATCATTCAGTTATTAAATATAAGAGCGACTTTGCGAGATATGGTGAATGAAAGCAATTCACCGAGAAATCCCGCGCGTGCGGCTATTCTACAAATGATGTTCACGTGTGCTTAACTCGATTATTATTTCAAGGAGTTTTCGCGTGTAATTGATTTTTGCATACATATTCTTCTCTCTCTCAATTAGTCCTCTTCAGGACAACCATACAAATATAAACGTAGCTAACTAATGTCAGTTGCTTACCAGTATTCGATCTGTTCACAATATATTATCCCATACGAGAGTGATTACTATAACTTTAATACTCGCTCCGACCTTGATATTTGAAAAAAATAAGTAAAATGGCTAAAGATCAGAATTACTTAGGAACTAAGAAATCCTATAAGACCAAGTAAAGTTCCTACAAATTCTCTCACATCAGATCGAGACAGTTGGATGCAAAGAGAAGAGAGGTAACTATAAGTCCTAGTACTATATTATTTTTATAACTTTCCTAGACAAGCTCTTTTTAGCCCGCTGTTTCCACCAATAGCTGGAATGAGCTCTATTTCTAAGTGATCGTACTTGTTTTTTTAGAGGGAAAAATAAAGAAAATAGAGCAAAGCGAAAGGAAATTATTAGTAGCTAATCAAAATAATCAATATAAATTAAATCGGAATTCCTCTTTTTGCTTTGTTTGTTATTTTATTGTATTTGGGATGCCGGTCTTAGAAGCTCATTGGCCTGAACCATAATCTGCAAATACAATTTAATTTTTAACCGTAGTGATTCTAAACGCTTATGCTTATTTTGAATATTAACCAGAAATTTAACGTTCATTATGATTAATATTATTGAAAGTAATTCTTTTTAATTTCGCAACACTATATTTAAAAAGATTTGTTGATCACCGCACTTGATTCCTACACAACGAAAGAAAAGAAGAAGAGAAGCTATCCTACTCAGTGGTAGAAATAATGCGGTTACCGGGTTATATTCAAATTCGAAATTATTTTTTCTTTTGATGGGTTGTAATCGCTGATCTGCTGCTCCATTCTTAAAGGAATGAGGTTTCTTTGTCGAAATAATTGTCTCACAAAATTATTTAAAAATTTTTAAAAATTTTTTCGCACACAAAAATAAAGTTAAAAGAAAACTTAAAATTTGAAGCGTAAAAGAAAACTGCCAAGCAGCTAAAAGTTATGTCCTTCCTAACTAAATATAGGAACGGTGAGTAAAAAGCAAAAGTGGTAGTGAGTTGTGAAAAGCCAGAATTGAAGTGTAAGTGCAAGTGAGTTCCGAGTGCGTCTTTAAAGGTTTTTAAAGGCTGTGCGCAGGATACAACCTCATTTTTTGGTCATCCTCTGATTGGTGGAAATGAGAGAGATTTTCCAATAGAAACCTTGAAAATTTTCGGAGACGATGCACTTGTTTTCTCCCGCATCCCTACTCTAAGCTGGCGGAAAAGAGGAGGGGGGGGGGGTCGGTAGAGGGCCTAATGAAGTTTTCCGTAGCTTTGATTTTTTTGGGTTTTCAAATATTTCTAAGAATGAATAATTATATATACAAAAATGTTGTTAATATAATATTTTTAGTATGGAGATATTTTCCTCTTTTTTATATGCTGAATATAGATTATAGCAATAGCACAATGTGGAAAAATTTTATAGAACTTTTGTTTAAAGAATCCTTTCGGATAGGAATTAGAATCTATATTAACAACAGTTTTATATAGGAAAATGCATATTGCATTAAGAGTCAAGAAGATATATAATTTTATCGGATCTTTCTAAATGTAAAAATAACTTTTATTGAACGGATGGTTTTTGAAATAGACAAAAAGAAGTATTAAATTTTGCATTATTTGAATGAATTATAATATTGATATTATTTTAAATTATTGAAAAGAAAAGAGAGATTCGATATTACATAAACATAATTATTAAATAATAAATGTAACTAATTTAATTAAATGAAAAAGTAATCTTAGTATCAATATTATTACTATATATATAATAGAATTATTATAATAACTTAATTAATATTCAATTATATGGTTAATATTTTTGACAAGCCGTTAATAAATCAGCTGAATATTATTTGTCGTATACAAGTACAATAGTGCATTTGCAAGAAATATTGGAAGTAAGATCTAATAACAGAAACTATAAAACAATTTACTCTTTTCTATTTCGACTAGTGTTAAGACTGTTCTTAAAAAGGAGATGGTTTTTTTCTTGTAAACAGGATATATATGTATAGCAATATATACTAAACTTTTATTAGGGTAAAGAAAAACTTTTACCCTGGGTTCGTGGAAAATCTCTCCAAGATACCCCATGTGCATGTACTATTTTTTTTCTATCTAGGCAGCTTTATGCTATCTGCATTTTTACGACTTGCAGCTGGTTATTTCAGTCCTAAACTCTAAGAAAATGCGGAAAGAAAATTCAAGTGGGTATACACTCTGCGTGCAGAGTATCTTCGTTTGAAATGTTTATGGGTCTAGTGTGGGACCGTGAATCGATATGAGCGCATTTTCGGAGATTTTTCTATTACCCTCAGAGATATGTACTCTGTCCTTAGTCATCAAAGATACTACGCCGCTTGCTGCTAGATGAGTATGGGTCTGTTTTTGTCAGGAAATGGGCTTGTATTTTGAATGTATAAAAGAAATTGGTTTTGCACCCGCCGATGATGAGCATCTCCGAGAAGCTACGAGATTTTTACCAAGTGTTCGCGGACGACATTCTTAACTACGTAGCGGATTTGCAAGGATACAAGGCTGACGGCCACTTCGTTCACAAGGAGCTAACTGTAGCGGCTCTCATGAACGGTGCACCCCCAGCTGTCTTTTTCTTCTGAGCGTAAGCAAGAGAACAGCTGGCTCGAGAGGCATCTCACGGGAATCCCCTGGTCCTCCGAAAGGTTTGAATACGATAATATCACGAAGATTTTAGATGATTCTCTATCAAGGGCTTCGAGAAGAAGAAGTGACTGGAAGAGTGGTTACTTACGAGCGCTATCAAGGTCATCGATATGGATGTCTTAGGTTGTCCAAGTTTAAGACATTTTCCTAAGAGAGGCGATTGTGAAAATCATCCTCTGCTCTCCGAACCTCTATGCTCTCTGAGAAATCTCAATGCATTGAGATTCTCGTTGCAGGTATATCGCGATATCGTTGGAGAAGACGTTTGCTATTAATGTATGCATGTATTTAAAAGAAAAAAAAATTTCACAAAACAGCCGTTTTTATGAGAAATAATATGCTTCATTTGTAAGAACAAATATATAAATAAAAAACAAACAAATATTCTCAACCCTATAATCCTCGTATCGCCACAGTCTCTCATCAGCTTTCACACAAAAATTATCTAAGCAGCAGTATGGAAGTAGTCGTCATTGTGCAAGGTTTCAAAGGTCCTTGCAATACCTACGTATTCAAGGAATTAGTTGTAATGCCGTTGGTCGACAATATGCAGCCGAAGGTCTACACATTCCAGCCGCCGTATTGCTGGAATCTTCTGAACGAGGAGTGTAAGTGTGAGAATCGTTGGGCTGAGAAGAATTATCTCGGTGTACCGTGGAGTTCTGGTGACATTCCCTATGATATGGTGATGCATGCCTTGAAAAACGCTATCGCTGGAGCTGATCGGGTGTACGTCAAGGGAAGCGATAAGAAGATGTACATTCAGGCAAAGGCAGACATGTTAACGGAGGTGGTGGATATGGAGTCTTTGGGCTGTCCTCCTCTACGTAGATTATCAAGGATCAACAGCGTTTCTTGCGACAATCATTTTGTCAAAATGTGAAGATTCTGAAGGATAACTTAGATGATTATTTCTTCCATCTCGTCGAAAAAAAAAATGTATTAAGCCTTTACAATTGATTTAATAAAGTTAAAAATCTGTAATTTCATGACAAAATATATATAACGTAAAACAAACATTTTGGGGTATTGCTGACATGCGCAGATCGCTTATACTGGGTGTCCGAAACCACCCGTCCACCCCTCAGATAGTGGCGGAAAATGTTTTTTATCAAAATCTGACAACACCCTTATAGGTAAATCTGGTACTCATTAACGATGGGACGAGGAACCAACTTCTGGTTTCATCCGAAACTGTCTTATTCAGACCGAAAGAACCCGGAAGTACATTTTTTTAAATGAAACATACCTATTTTCTTTTCAGATTCGGATTGTCTGTTAAAAAATATAAAACTTTTATTTGAAAATTTTTTTGAAAAAATTCGATTTTTGACCTTTAATTGACCTTTGAAGTCTGAAAACCGAAGGTTCGTATTCATATTGGGAATTCGCACATTTTTCATTTGAAATGGGATGTGTAACACTTACATATCGTATTCTTAGGTTTTTGAGGTCGTTGAATCTAAACCCGAGGTCAGTTTGTCCATATCAGGTCATTTCAAGCTCATTTTGATAAAAAACATTTTCGTCACTATCTGAGGTATAGAGGGCTGGTTTTGAACACCCGGTATATATCATTTGCTAAAATAGTTTGAGACATCGCGAGCAAGCGCGAGTATTCCGGTCATCTTTCATAACTTGGGTGGTTATGACTTTCACCTCTTTATCAGAGAAATTGCCGCATGCTTCGCGGGTCGTATCACCCTCTTGCCGCAGACAAAAGAGCGCTACATCTCCTTCACCAAGTACATGGAGGATAGCGAGGTCAACTTTTTCAACTCGATTCGATCATGGCCTCATCGCTGGATAAGCAAGCGTCTTATTTGACAGTACTGAAGACTGTCGGGGTAGTATTCCAGAAGGATGATGATTACAGCGCCGAGCAAATCATCCTGCTCAAACGTAAGGATGTCTGACCGATAGCAACGTCTCTAACGAGGACTACGAGCATGGGAAAAAGTCTGGGAGGCTTTCCACATCCAAAACCTCGGCGAGTACTCTGACCTTTACTTAAAGACAGATGTGCTGCTCCACGCCGCGATTTTCGAGAACTTTTGAGATAACTGTTTCGAGCCTTATGGTCTGGATGCAACGCACCATTACTACACCACGGCTGGTCTCTCGTGAGATGCGAAGCTCAAATACACGGGCATCGAGCTTGAGCTGCTCACCGACATAAATTGCTACTCTTCATCGAGCGAGGCATCCGCGAAGGAGTCAGCCACTGCTGCAACCGCTTTACACAGGCCAACAACATATACATGGGCGAGGACTATGATTCGACTAAAGAGACCAAGTACTTGATGTACTTTGACATCAATAACCTCTACGGATAATATATATTATTATTATTTATATTTATATACAATAAACAAGAATAATAATTTTTTTTTGTTTTAGGGCCATGACGCAGTCATGATGGAGGATATTGAGAATCAAAACTTCTTCGACGTAGCCGATGACAGTCCTGTTGGTTATATCTTCGAGGTGGATCTAGAATATCCAGAGGAGCTCCATGAATCTCACAAGGATCTTCCTTTATGTCCAGAGCACAGAGCAGCATCCGAGGCGAAGCAGGAGAAGCTAATGACGACGCTTTATTATAAAGGGCGCTATGTCTTCCACTACAAAAGTCTGAAGCAGGATCTCAAGCACAGTCTGCGCATAAAGAAGATACACAGAGCTCTGAGTTTTAATTACAAACCCTCGCTCAAGAATTACATCGACCTCAACAGCGAGATGCGCAAGAGAGCCAAGATTGAGTTTGAAAAGAATATCTTCAAGTTGATGAATAACGCAGTCTACGGCAAGACGAGGATGAGCGGAAGCGTGTAAATGTAAAACTCGTCAATAAGTGGCAAAGTTGCTACGGTGCCGAGGCCCTTATCGCAAAGCCAAACTTCCACAGCTACTCTGTCTTCAACACGAATCTCGTTGCGATACAATTGGCCCGTACTGCGTACGAAGAAGCTGCTCATCACAAAGAATGGCGATATTTTTTATTCTCTTCCTCTCTTTCATATGTATTTTCTTAACAATTAAACTTTATTCATTGAAAATAAATAAAAAATGTGATTTTCACGAAAAAAGACGTATAACACGAGGAATAAATATTCTGTATGAGTGGAGGGGGGGGGTTCAAGCCGCCGCGTCATCACCGCAGAAGAGTGAATGTAAGCCAAGCTGATACTGGGCTAAAATCATTCGCTTAGTAGCAGTAAAAGATGGATCTAGAGAAGCTCAACCTGATCGCCAAAGCCGACAACTTTCTGCCGATGATGAAGATGACGAAGATGAAGGAAGGTTGGTCATAAATAGTTACCAAGGTCAGAATGGTCAGCACCAAGTTTGGGATATGAGCGGTGGCTCATCTGGGTGACACATCTCAAATCTTCCTACCAGAACACTTTGCTATAGCTTTGCAGAAACACGATGCATTTTTCTATCGGTTGGCAGCTCCAACCAATATCCATAAGCGGTTTATCACGAAGAACAACAATAACCTTGAATTTACATTATTATAATATGTATTTTCTTATATGAAATAAAAGAAAAAAATATACATACATTGAAAAAACTGTCGTTTTCATGACAAAAAGAACTTATATACAAGGAATAAAAATATTTACACTGTGACATATTGTGAGAATTGTCAAAGGCCAAACACTTTACAAATACTACATTGCCTCGTTTCTTTAAGATATGTTCAATGAGATAGACATCCGGGTGTGCAGTTTTTGAAAGTTCCTGCTCGTAAAAACCGGCAATGGGCTCATCTCGAAAGTCTTTGAGCTGATAGGTCACTGATTTTGTGCGCCTAACTCGACTAATTGTAAATATCTCAGTCAACCAGTTAGCTGTGTAGCCTTTTTCGAATAAATTTTTAGCTCTGCTTACTCAAACTTTGTCATTGACCTTGAACTTTAACTTAGACTGTCTCATCTTTCATCTCGTAAGCAAATTGTTTCATCACTCGCTCAATATTGGCTGCTGCTACGTCTTTAGGCTTCATGCCGTTAGTCCTATGTTTTTGACTATTGTATACAGTCAACAAATCAATTAATATATCATACCATTTGAAATTACCGCGCAAGCTAAACTGGTTCCACATAGCATTTTTTGAAGCATGAAGGTTTATGGTATAGTTTGGCTCAATTGGAGCAGTGGGATTACATAATCGTTTATTCTCCAAGTCGAATTGGCCATCGGTTGTGAGTTTAAAGCCGACGCCAGAAGGACCTCGATTACCCTCGCTATGCTTCAAATTACGTCCGAACACATCCACACTCGTGATGCAAATGAATGAGAGCGCTAGCAACAGCTTAATATATATATATATAGCTAGCCTCGGTGAGCTCCTCTACAATCGAATGAATCTCATTCGTATGACTAGGATTTCCAGCTGTCATCTCAGCTATGAGAAGACGTAGCCGTTCAATCAGTTCATTGTGATGATCCCAGTAAACGTAATTCATCTTCGTATCTCTCCTGGCGATTTTGTACTGAGGAAGCAGTGTACTACCGGTTCAAGTTCCTTGAAATGTGCAAACGGCATGTCACCATTAACGTTGTGAACTGACCATTGGGATATTCCCAAAGGATTTCCCAAAAGGAAAATCCAAAGGGAAACCGCAACGATCAGCCCTTTGGACAACAAGCTACAGGCACCAGCGCAAATGACACGAGGCCAAACCGACCCGAGCGCCACCGAATGCGCAAAGGCCAGCAAGAGGCCGTACGGCCGCAGCAGCGCCATATAAATACTCCCGCGGGAGTTTCAAACCTCAGTATTAAAATTCAATGTAACACAATCGCTTCGTAGAAACAAATATATTTAAATAAACCTACACAGATTATAAATACATTGTAATAATTATCTCCGCACAGTATTTCGCGAAAGTTTACTAAAATAAATTCTTTATTTAATTCATATAACAGTGTGTCACTTCATTCCAAACATCTGTTGAATTCCTAAATAAAGGTGTTTTCCTGTTTGCACATAACAAACAGGTGGCGACCGTAATTGAAGGGTACAAAAAACCATTCGACAATCTAGCACTAACACGGCAGTGCTCACTATCTAAAGGATTGTCTACTTACATGGCGACCGTGACAGGACGACATAGATATACTTAGTGTCGTACCCACAGTTTCTCTAAATTTTAAAAAGGTTACAAAGAGAATAATATAATCCACAACTTCTTGTTGAGTGAGTGCCACAGACTAAATCCAACCTTGTACGATGGACTCAGGAGAAACCAACCACCAAGAGGATAATTTTAATCTACCCGCAGCAGATGTACTAGGGGTACCTGTCACCGCAAGGGAGGAAAGACAGCGTCGAAGAGCCCAGGTACAAGAAAATCCCAATACACAAGAAGTCAACAACGGAGGACGAGGCAGAGGTGCAAGAAAGAAGATTCCACTCAACCCTCCAGGAAATCCCCTGAATAGTCTGAACACAGTGTCCGAATCAGAGGAGGAAGCTGCCGGGGACAATTACCACCTACCCATCCAGGTCAAATTCCACCAATCTCACAAAACTATCAAAATATGATAATGGAGGAGATGAGAAGGCAGTTTGAACAGATACGGATAGAGATGACTAATAGAGATCAACAAACACAAAGGCAAATTGCACAAATGCAGAATGACATTGTGCAATATGGAAGAAGTCAACGAACGAATCCACAACCCAGTCAAAATTATCCAGAAGATGAAGAAATTCGTGCCCAGCTCACCCAACAAATGCAAAGAGGAGGGAACGAGAACCGAAGAACGTTACGTTTAATAAGAGAGACGTCAAGGATAAATAACCTCAAATTTGAAGGCAATGTTGTCAAGACCAACCCCCCAACCTTACTAAGAAACTTTGAAGAAAGTGCTATCAGTGAAGGATTGAATGAACGAGAGAAAATTGCTGCATTCAAACAAATCATGAGGGGCGAAGCCTATACATGGACAAGCACCGTGGAAGCCTATACATATCATCAGTTACGCCAAGAATTTTTAAACAAATATTGGAACCTACGTGTCCAAAGGATGATAGTGGACTACATTCTTGACGGCAAATATAATCCAAGCAAAGATCCCAGTATGGAGGGTTATTTTCGAAAGTGGGCGAACCTGGCACGTAATCTGGACCAACCAAGAGATGAAATCTGGATTGTTGAACATCTCAAACAACATTTCACTGAGAAAATCCAAGACAAGTTCGAGTTGAGGGAACCTCAGACCATTACTGAAGCAGCCACTCTATTACTGAAGCAAGACAAACCCAGTTTTGGCATCGAGGAATTTTCATACAAACGGAATAATGAGTACAAACCATACAACCATAGAGACCAAGCAGAAACCAATACGAAAACTCCTGAAAAAGGGAAAAATACCCAAGAAAAATTTCAACGGAACAATAGTAAAAATAAAAATTGGGATGCTCAAAGGTCAAGTGCAACACCGAAACCAACACAATTGAGAGCTTTAAAAGAAGAGTCTGAATCAGACATAGCCAGTGAAGCAGACGACTGGTATGATGACTACCAACCGGATGAAAGCGAGGAGGAAAAGGATCCACAGGAAGACGAACCAGAGATATGCACATTATTTGAAGAAAGTTCTAATGATGAGAATGAAAATTATGCCGAGACAAATAAAGTCATTTGTCCAGTGATCAATATCGAACTCTATGGCACCAGGATGTATGCTCTCCTCGATACTGGTGCACAGGTCTCCGCAATTTCACAAGCTGTTTTCCAAGATATAAAAATGAACTCCAAGGAAAAGATTCAAGAACTACCCACACTTAGTATCACAATCAAAGGGGCTCTTGGAGAGAAGACAAAAGTTAAACATCAAGTCTACCTGGACGTCAAAATAGCAGACCAAGTTTTTAGTCATCCACATGTGGTGATTAACAAACTCTCAAATCCTATGATTCTAGGATTTGATTTTATAAAGAAGAACAATATTATTATTCAACCCAAATCAAATAATATTATTATGGGAGATAATATTAGGTGTCCACTAGCAACCCGTGAACGAGGAATATGTTCTCTGGAGACCACACCGAATGCTAAAGAACGTCAGAAGGAAGTCGACCAACTATTTATGGACTTTGCTGATATCTTCAATAAAAAAACAGGAAAGATAGTTGGATACAAGCACCATATTAAAATGCATAACAAAAACCCGTTTCGAGGTTATGTTTACCAGCCCACCCAAGGAGAAGCTGAGGCTTTACGAGCAGAATTGTTAAAGTTGGAGAAACAGAAGATTATTAAACGAGCACCAACTCCATATCTAAACCCGTTAAGAGTAGTAAAAAAGAAGAATGGGGAAATGAGACCATGCCTTGATGGCCGATGGGCTAACAGACAGATGGATGCAGACCACGCAAGACCATTATCAATCGATGAACTTCTATCTAAAATACAACATGCTGAATGGTTTACACAACTGGATATAAATAAAGCTTTCTGGACAATAGAATTGGACGAGGAAAGTCAACAATATACGGGTTTTCTCTTTGAAACACAAACCTATGTTTTCCAACGTCTCCCATTTGGGCTTAAAACTTCTGGTGCATCATTCATAAGAGCACTCAGTCAAGTTCTAGGGCCACGCTTAGAAAATATAGTAATCATCTACCTAGATGATATTCTAATATTTGCAAAAGAATGGTCAGAGATGATGAAGACCACCAGAGAAGTCCTCATGCAGTTAAGAAAGGGAGGATTAACTGTCAATAAAGAGAAATCCAGAATCGGAGTGAAAGAAGTCATTTTCTTGGGCCACGTCATCAGTGAACATAAAATTCGCATGACAGAGGAAACAAAAAATGCTATCCTAAATTTTCCCATACCAAAAGGAAAAAAACAACTGCAAGGTTTTCTCGGTTTAGCTAATTGGGACAGAAAATTTATCCCAGGGCTCGCAGAAAAAACAAGGCCACTAGAAAAACTTCTCAAGAAGGACGTCAAGTTCAAGTGGGAAGAAGAGCAACAAGTCGCAATGGAACATATTAAAAAAAGTTTTGCGGAAGCCCCACAACTGTACCTGATGAAACAAGATTCTCAACTGGGAATAGAGACGGATGCATCCTGTGTGGGTCTAGGAGCCTGTATGTTCCAAAAGATAAACAACAACCAAGAGCAGGTTATCGCATATATCAGTCGAGCCTTGAAGCCAGCAGAGAAGAAATACACTGTCACTGAGCTTGAAGGGCTGGCCGTCACTTGGGCTCTCAAAAAATGGCACATGTGGCTAGCAGACAGACATATAATAGTAAGGACCGACCATAAAGCTCTTACTTTTATACAAACGTGCAAGTTAACAAGTAACAGGATAGCACGTTGGATACTGCATATACAGCAATACGATATCGAGTGGCAACATATAAAAGGAAAAGACAACACACGAGCAGACATCCTTTCAAGAATGATTCCAGGACAGGAGAAAGAAGAAGAACATAACAATCTGCTGCAAATTAGAAAAATTGAGAATTTCGAAAATCAGTGGAAAAAATTAAAATAAAAAATAAAAAAGGACCAACTGAACGACCCATGGATTAAGGAACTGATAAGAAAGAAAAAACCAGAGGATATAATGATCAACCAACAAGGAATAACACGAGTTCTAGTAAATGACAGATACTTAATACCTATTCCAGTGAACATGGCAAGAGAGACGATTCAACTGTGCCATGAGTTGATTTTACATTTCGGAACAGAAAAACTGCACTACACGATACAAGAAAATTTTATCATAAAAAACTCATATCGTTTGTCCAAGGAAGTTGCACAAACTTGTGAATTGTGTCAAACGACAAAACATTATACACAAATTACAGAAGGAAGACAATACTTTAAACTACCAAGGAATCCAAGAGAAATAGTCGCAGTAGACATATATGGACCACTCCCGGCTGCACAATTTGGGACAAAATACATCATTGTGCTCCTAGATGTATTCACAAAGTTTGTAAAGCTAGTGCTAGCAAAGCAGATCACAGCAACTAGCCTTTGTAAAGGTGTGGAAGAACAGTTCATCAAAAAACATGGAGTTCCAAAGGTGTTATTATCTGATCAAGGAAGACAATTTATCAGCAAGCCATGGGAACAACTTGGAGAAAAATACAAGATTGAAATACGAACAACCTCACCATATAACCCACAAGCGAATCCAGTGGAACGAGTAATGAAAGAGATAGGAAGAATTATACGCACCTATTGCAGTAATAAACAAAATACCTGGGATAAAATAATACCTCAAATGGAGACCTGCCTGAATTCAACAAAACATCGAGCAACCCAGACAACTGCAGCTGATATTGAAAAAATAAAAAAATTAATGATTCCATGCAACCTGGGAGCAATATTTAAAGAACAACAAGAACCAGACATGGATGAAATAAGAAAAAATCTGATAAAAGACGCAGAAAAAAGACATAATAAGAAAAACCTACAAAAAAAATACAAAACATACAAAGTGGGAGACAAAGTTATGAAGAAAAAACATAATTTGTCAAATAAAGCTAAAAAATATAGTGGAAAATTGGACAAAATATACGAAGGACCGTATACAATATCAAAAATCCCACAAGAAAATGCATATGAATTGACAAATAATAAAGGAATTATTAAAGGCATATACAATGCCAGGCAAATAAAGCCATATAAGCAGAGGCAATGACCAGAAATGTAAACAAAACCGTTTGGACCTCAAAACATGCCATTAGGCATAGTCCTATTAGGAAGGACGAATATATAAAAGGGCAGAAAGGGGAAATCAAACAGAATAAGAAAAGTCAGCAAAGCAAAGAGATGGAGACAATCAACGCAAAAATTAAATCTATTAGACAAGAGATACTTCAAGAAAAAAGAAAATTATATTCAGCTCTGGTGAAGCAGAAAGAATTAATCATGTGTGAGAGAAGAACAGTGGAAAAGGAAAATCAAATATACCAAAGAGAAATGGACGAAAACGTCAACCCATGGATAAACGATGAAGCTGAGGAAATATCCAAAATAACACAAGTGAGCGTAGACAAAGAAATCGAGGGATTCATCAACAGCATGATGCAGATATCATCAGAAAACGAGAGGGACGAAGCACAAAACACAATCACAACACTGTCACAATCACAATCACAAGACACGCACGTAACACTTGAGTCAGCACTAATAAACACTCAGTACATGGAGCAGTCGACTAGGCCAGAACAGGAGCTGCTGGAAGATCTGGAGGCTAAGCTGAACGCTTGTCAGGAAACATCCACACCAGCAGAACAGAGCCAGAGAATGCAGCAACCAGATATAAACAAAGAACACCAGGTGATGGCTGATATCCAGATTGATGCAACGCAGTATACATCAAACGAAGGTGGGCAACATTCCATCATCATGCAGCCCATTCAAATTACCATCACTGATGAAGAAAACCAGGATTCAGGAGTAGACTCGCCAACGATGAGCACCTACAAAGAAAAAGAATCAATTAATATAGAAATGTTACCCAGATGGCAACGAGATGAAGAAGGAAAAATAATCAAAATATCTGGCAAACAAAAAGCGATGAGTCAAGCCAAGAGGATGAGACGCAGGAAGCAGAGAGCGAAGTTCATCAAAGAAATTAAGATGAAGAATCCAAACTTCAAAGAGAAGGGCCTGACGCTGGAACAACTGGCACTGGTATTGGTGGGTTATCCGTTCGAAGGAACACCAGATGAAGATGAGGACCTCGATGAATAGCTATAAACCACAAGGAAGCATTAGAATAAAATAGTTAAAGAAAAAGCCTATACATACCACGGTCGCCCAGGAGCCCTAAGGATGAGGTTGCCAACGAAAAACATCCACGGCAACTACCTCCATAACCCAGGATACAGCCGAATTTTCCTCGGCAGGCGGGCGTGTAAAATGAACATTGGGATAACACAACACAGACACAAAGCACGACTAACATAACCTGTATATACCGCGGTTGCCCAGGAGCCCTGAGGATGAGGTTGCCGATGAAAAATGTCCACTGCAACTACCTCCATAACCCAGGATACAGCAGAATTTTCCTCGGCAGGCGGGCGTGTGAACTGACCATTGGGATATTCCCAAAGGATTTCCCAAAAGGAAAATCCAAAGGGAAACCGCAACGATCAGCCCTTTGGACAACAAGCTACAGGCACCAGCGCAAATGACACGAGGCCAAACCGACCCGAGCGCCACCGAATGCGCAAAGGCCAGCAAGAGGCCGTACGGCCGCAGCAGCGCCATATAAATACTCCCGCGGGAGTTTCAAACCTCAGTATTAAAATTCAATGTAACACAATCGCTTCGTAGAAACAAATATATTTAAATAAACCTACACAGATTATAAATACATTGTAATAATTATCTCCGCACAGTATTTCGCGAAAGTTTACTAAAATAAATTCTTTATTTAATTCATATAACAGTGTGTCACTTCATTCCAAACATCTGTTGAATTCCTAAATAAAGGTGTTTTCCTGTTTGCACATAACAAACAGGTGGCGACCGTAATTGAAGGGTACAAAAAACCATTCGACAATCTAGCACTAACACGGCAGTGCTCACTATCTAAAGGATTGTCTACTTACAACGTGATCAGCATACAAGTGGCGTAAATTGACGTCATTTTGTCGAAATATTGCCAACAAGTTGACATTGCCTCTCACCAAGTGTTTGGCTACTTGAGCATACGACTGATCGAGATAAAAGCAGTCAAGGCTCTTGTATCTTCCCATACAGAAGATTGCGCGGATATTGCTCTGCTTCTCGCAAGCGACATCGTCAAATATCTTGATTGAATTGAGCAGTGCCTTGTCAGGCGAAACGTCTTCCTCGTGCTCGTTGAAGGCAAAGTACTGTATACCTTTGATCGGCTCCAGCAGCTCCTTCAGAAATTAATATTTTGACTGATTGAGTTACTTGGAGTAGACGTATATATTCTCGAATCTAAGCCCATTCGGGTGCGTTATGAGGGCGAGAAGGCTATTTGTTTTACCGCAGTTTGATGGTCCGCAAATGACTGCACGTAGCAAATTTCCGTGACGTTTTACACGACTCTTTCTGCCTCCACAATAGTGTCAAAATTTACTACCGGGAGTTGGACAACCTGTCCTTGAAATTGATTTTTCAAGATCTTGGCCAAGACTGAGCGTTTTCCTATAAATAGGCCGCTTTTATAGCCGTGCTCATCAGTTATCATTTGACCTTCTTGGTGTATTGATCATATACATTGAAAGTGGTTGTCGTGGTTTGGTGAATAAAGTGCTAAACAAAATTTCAGTTGAACTGCATGTGCCATGCTATCAATACTGCGGACCAGAAACAAAATTAGCTAAACTTCTAGCTGGAGGAGATCAAGGCATCAACCCTCTCGATCAAGTTTGCCGAGAGCACGACATTACCTACTTGCAGAATCGTGAAAACGTAGAGGCTAGACATTTTACCGATAGATTATTGACCGAGAAAGATTGGCAGAGTATCAAAGCGAAAGACGCGAAGATTGGAGAAAAAATTGCTGCTTTCGCCGTATCGAAAACTATGAAAATAAAATCCAAATTAGGAATGGGTATCAGGAGAAGGGGGGGAAGGAGTAGAAAGATGAAGACCACAAGGAGAGGCAATGGACAGAGGATATAGGACACATTCACTTAACGCTAGACAGTCAGCATGGATAGCTCATTCACACAGAGTCTCTCCAGAATTTCACCTGTACTCGAAGCTCAATATTTCCCACCCATAGAAGTCTCACCGCAAAAGAATTACGTTCTCGGTTTGGTTGAACTGCTCACATTCAACTCGATTCCCAATATCGACACAGACAATAACAAATTTTACCTTGGTACGGACGAATCATCTTCCCAACAAGTAGTTACGATATCTCGAGGAATCGAGACATATCTCCGTGAAATTCTAGAGCAAAAAGATGTATCGTTCAGTCGAAAACCCAAGAATAATACGCTTCGCCGCGTCGCCCAATTGACTTTCGTCCACGAGACTCGATTGGTTCACTGCTTGGATTCACCGAGTGAATTTTACCGGCAAATATCAGTCATAGCTCGGATAGTTCTGTAGCTATTCTAAAAGTCAACGCTCTGCGAGTTGAGTACAATATCACATCGGGTGCCTACATAAACGTGCTTCCACACAATTCACGAATTCTTCTCTGCAGTGCCTCCAGGACATAAGATCATCGTTTATTTTCGATTTCAACGATTAACGACAAAGAATTTTTCTTCTACATCTCTAAAACTAACTATAAAGTGCGTGATAAAAACCACAGAGTAATAACCCGCGGCGAGAGGTATGGAAATTTATTCAAAATGCTGTTTAAAGTTTAAGTTCTCGAAAAGTGCAACATTTCTGAGTCGAAAGATAACGGCGCGCTAAAATAAAATACGACCAAAGTATTTAACGATAAAACATTTGAACTTGAGAAAGAAGACTACTTTTTTGCGAGACGTGCGTAATGGACAAGCAAATCCGCAAACCGCACGCATCTTCACAGCACAACAGCTACTTCAAACCGGGGGAGAAAATTCACACTGATGTGTGTGGCCCTGTGAATATTGAATCTCTACGAGGCTCAAAATATTTGTTGTTATTTAAAGATGAGTGCACAAGCTTTAGAAAAGTGTATTTTTTGATACAGTGTAAGTAAAATGCGATTTTACGTACTTTGCAACTTTTTAAAATTGCATTTGCTCTCCTTGTATAACAAAATATCGTACGATACATATGCAAAAATTGATTCTACACTCGTAGGTTTATCGCCCTCGCTTTGCTCGAGCGACAAACCTCTCACTCGTTTAGAATCAACTTTTACCCACTTGTATTGAAATATACTATTCTGAGACACAAGTTAGAAGTGTACAAAAGATTTTCAGAGTTTGAAAGTTTGGGTTTAAACATACTGGATAATCAAATAAAAGTGCTACGATCAGATAATGGCACTGAGTACACCTCCGAATAGTTTCGAAAGCACACGAAAGAAAAAGGTATACTGCACGAGTTCTTGTCACCATTCATCCATGAACAGAATGGCCAGATGTATGTTGATAGGCAGTAATAAAATTTAAAACTCTGGCCTGAAGCTATATCAACACACCCAGCTATCTGTTGAATCGTGTAGGCCGGAACATGAAGATAATCAGCAACAAGATGTTGATATTATTGCTCCCTATCAACAAATTGTTGATGAAGTGGCAGATAATGAGCAAAACGGCGAGCAACAACAAACAGATGAGCGCATTGACACAACCAGCAGCAACAAGATAGGCGATTGCGCAACAGAAAGCAGCTTAATCTGATGAAAAGATATGGAAATCCAGTCGCACATATAGCATATGCTGTACCAATGACTTACCAAGAAGCTATCTCAAGCATAGACGCCGAAAAATGGAGAAAAGCTGTGCGAGAAGAGATTGACGCCCTACAAGAAAATAACACATGGAACATCGTTCCACTACAAAAGGCAAACGTGCAATCGGCTGCAAATGAGTGTTTGCTGTCAAAAAAAATTCGATCGATAATAGCTACAGATATAAAGCGTGACTTGTGGAAAAGGGTTCACTCAGCGAGAGAGCATCGATTATTTTGAGACCTTTGCTATAGTCGTACGATATGAATCCATTAGAGTTCTACTGGCGATTGCAGCAAAGAAAGAGTACGAGATTGCCAAATTTAACGTAAAAACAGGGTTTTTACGCGGAGATCTCCAAGAAGATATTTATCTAAATCAGCCGGAGGGTTTTGTCAACGAGAAGAATGAAGACTGATTGTGCAAGCTGCAGAAGAGTCTGTACGGTTTGAAGCAGTCCCCGCGCTACTAGAATGAGAAACTTGTCGGTTCCTTAACAAATTTCAGTTTCAAAGCCATCGAAAGTGATAAGTGCGTATTTACCGGTATTGTAACGGGTTTCAAAATTTACTTAGCCCTTTATGTAGACCACGGGTTAGTGATCTGTGAAAGCCAGTGCGCGATCGTCGAGGTTCTGCGCTACCTAGAAAGTAATTTTAAAATAACTGTAGATTCAGCAAATGAGTTTGTTGGTAGGCAAATTGAGCGCGATCACGTGAAGTGAACTATAAAAATTGGTCAATCTAGTTATATAGATAAAATGGTAGCTAGATTTGGAATGAGTGACGCAATTTATCGAACGTACCTGCAGAGCCGGGACTCTATTTACAAAAATATGACGGGAGTAAACTTACCGATAAAAAGATAGAATGCATACCGTACCGAGAGGCAGTACGATCGCTTTTGTCTGCCGCGAGATTATGTCGCGCAGATATCGAGTATACCGTCAATTATGCCAGTCATTTCCTTAATTATTTCGACCGAGGAGCATTGGCAAGCTGTAAAAAGAATCTTGCGTTACCTTAAAGGAACTTGCAATTACGGTATTGTTTTCGAAGACAGTAGGAGTTACACTGGTGTAACTGGCTACACTGACGCCGATTATGCCGGATGCTTAAAAACGCGAAAATCGAGAAGCACATTTTATTTTTATTAAACGACGGACCAATTTGCTGGTCTAGCCAGAAGCGGAGCATCGTGTCTCTATCAACAGCGGAAGCTGAGTATATTGCTTCGACACATGGGACAAAAGAAGAACTTTGGTTGCTTAAAGATTTAAAATTTACGTATGATTCAATACCAATACTCGTAGATAATCAATTCATGATAAGATTAGCTAAAAATTCGAAATTTCATAAAAGATCGAAGCACAATGATATGCGTTTTCGTTTTGTATGCGACGTTTGGAACCGGCAAAAAATAAACGTCAAGTATGTAGAGTCGAAGGAACAGTTGGCCGACATTTTCACAAAACTGACATCAAAACAGCAGTTTTGCTATTTGCGCAGTAAATTGAACATTCGATAGATTTCAAATTAAGTGGGAGTGTTGGATTTCTACGTAAAACCTTATAGTTATAGTAATTTGGAAATGTTTACCATTAGTTTATAGCTTTATATTAATTGAGGTAAAAAAAACCGGCAGCTACCGGGATTATTACGTAAGCTTTTTCTCCTGCGTCGCAGATTAAATTTATTAGGGTCTCGAACTGAGACAAACACAGCTATAAAATATCCAAGAAGGGACGTACACTTAGCACGTGTGCGCCCAATGATATCCTGGTGGGCTGCAGGGGGTGCAATAAAGACGATCCGCCCGCTTTCCTTTGCCGCCGCTGCCGCATATATCTAGATATCTTCTTTTATCAGCTGACAAGCACTGAGGACCATTTTTCCGAGGTGAGGTGATGCCATCAGCGGAGGACAGTCGTCAGTTCTGCGCAAACATCGAGTACTAGCAGTTGCAAAGTTTCGCTTAGCTGCAGCAACTGTACTCGAACTTGTATACCTTATATTTTTACTTTATAATAAACATATTTTGGAAGCTCTAAGATTGTATCTAGCAGATGGATATAATATTATAAAAATAAAAAATTTCAAAATTTTGTAAATCTTATAAAATGTGAGTGACAATGGTCATTTTCGATCTCCATTATTTCTGCTTCTCAGATTATTGCAGGCTCGTTCTAAGATTATAATAAGGGAGCAGTGCTCTACTTTTTAACTGGCGCTTAAAAATCGCTATTTAAAGAACTGAAATCTCAAGATATGTAAAAATGTAATAAAATGAATTATGCTCAAAAGATATATGCAACAAAAATATTATAACGAATAACTTTAAAGCAATATATCTATTAATAGTTATGAGGTTCAAACTAATACACAGGTTTAAAGTTATAACGCATTTCTTTATATTCACGTTATAAGAACAAGTTTCATGCGCTATGGAAATAATTTAATTCAAAGGAAGATAAACATTAAAAAAATTATGTCTCTTACAGTACGCACAATGTCCACTGTTCCCGGAGTAATAAACCTTCAGTGTTTTGGACTGTACACACAACTTTATAACAATAACTGCAAATTTTTCACAACTAAAATCAAACCACTGCGAGTAATCCTCAATAATTGAAAGTGTACGCTTAAATTTAAGAGTGACCCTGGAAAAAGGGGAATACGCAAAATGAGAATACAATTGTTCAGTCGCGTGACGTCGACTTGGACCGCGAGTGTGACGTTGCCACGTCTAATATTCAAAGAGCGCGCGCAAGAAACCGCACGTGGAGACAGATAGATTCGGCCTCTAGCCTAGTTGAGAAATGCACAAAAATGCCGTGAAAGATTCCCCTGGTAAACAGATCGAGGACGAGATTGTGCAGATAGGAGTTTGCACTACGCGCATAGCTTTATCATTAAGTATTTTATATGAGAAAAATAAATAATTTTATTAATAATAAGAAATATGACTGCCATGTTATTCGTAATTAGCTTAAGTTTTAACAGCGCGTGTTGCGTGTCCTAACCTAGAAGACGTTTAGACTTTCTGACTTATACGCATGCGTACTACATGAGACAATCACATATATCTTGGCTTCACATAATATAATGTGGCTTGTATTATGTGTTTAAACCCAATGTTAATGCAATAGAATATAGTCATTTATGGTTATAAAATAAATACTGTAGAACAATATGTATTTATAGGTTAAGATTCAATATTATTCCTGTAAAAAGGTTGAGTAGTGGTTGCCCAATCACTTCCGTGTCTAAGATGAACTAGCGAGTCTCTCCACTTCCAGAAACTGCTCAGTGGACATACGATTTTCATCAGATTTTTATCCATGCTACTAGTTATAGCCAAACTATACTTAATACACTACTATTTTATCAAATCTGAAAGTTAAAAATAACTGCATTATCAGTGTTTTATGTTATAAAATGTAATTTTAATCGAAAAATTACTTCTATTTACTCTTTACAAGGTCAATTATTAATGAAAGTGCACTTGTTAACTGGATGGATTGAAGATTAGCAACCTGACCCTACTCTTACGTAATAAATATCGCACTCTTGCTCATAATCCTATAGCTTTGGCGATAAAAATTCATAAAGGTGTTGACATGAAAATCATTTATCAGATAAGATAACAACAACTTAATTTATTCCGCAGCTGTGCATCATCAGTCTCTCTGACCAGGCAAAACCCGTCGCAATCTCCAGTAGTGAGGAAGTGGACCCGCCCGCAAAAACCGGGGATCCCGAAACCGAGGGTCGTTCGCAGCGAGCTCCTCAAAGCTCCTCTACGCGAGGAAGAAGGTGGCTCGCGCTTCTTCCCCTCCGGTGTCTTCGGCCGAGGAGAGGTCCCTTCTCCTGCCCATGGTTGAGGGCGCAATTGATCTGACGATCGTCGACTAAAGCCCCCCGCGCCTCTTAGTAATTTTTGAGTGGACCGATTCCTCTTTGGGATTGGCCGCGTAACAAATACAAACATAAAGATCCTTGGAGTCTCCTTCTTCCCCCCTCAACAATATCTGGGTGGTGTAGCCTTCACCGGATTGGGAGGCCCTCCCTCGTTCAGACTCTTACGTAATAAATATCGCACTCTTGCTCATAATCCTATAGCTTTGGCGATAAAAATTCATAAAGGTGTTGACATGAAAATCATTTATCAGATAAGATAACAACAACTTAATTTATTGATTGAACACCTAAAAACAAACTGGCATATCTAATTTCAGCTCCGTAGACATAATAGTTTTTAATCCTTTGTTGCACGTATTTTTCTATTCAGTGATTTTACTTTAAATCTCTTACTCGGGAGTTTTTGAGGTCGCTGATCATAAATCTAAAGTCAGATTTGTTGAATTTCAATTCAAGATGGCGGTTCCGAAATATTGAAAAATATAGATGTACAAGTTTAAAAATCACGATTCAGAGGTTTTCGAAATCGCTGATTATAATCTGAAGTCAGATTTTTTGAATTTTCAGTAGTGATTTTTAAGCTTTTACATCCAATTTTATCGAAAATTTGGAGCCGCCATCTTGAATCTGTCATCTTAAATTGAAAATTTCAAAATTCTGACTTCACATTTGTTATCAGCGATCCTGAAAATCACTGACTGTAGATGTTTACACTTGTACATCTATTTTTTCAAAATGTTCTGAACCATCATCTTAAATACACCATTTTGAATTGGAAATTTCAAAAATCTGACTTCAGATTTGTCATTAGCCCAAAAACCTCTGAGTACAGATTTTTAATTTGTTACACTGGTTAGACTTGTCAAAAATGAATTTTTTCGAAAAAATGGCGTTTTTATGTTTGTTTTTTTTATATAACAATTATAATAAACAATTATGACTAATAAACCATTTTCCTATATTATCTTACTAATAATTTTGTATGTAAACCAAAAAAACCGGGCATTAATACGATAACAATAGATTAAATAGCGAAAATCTGAAATAAAGTTGGTGGTAAACCACGTTACCATCATGCAACAAAGGGTTTTAAAAAACTTCTGAATACTTGGATTTTTTTGACGTATAAACATCACCTATTCTTTGTAACATTTGACACAGATATGTCTAAATACATTTATCAGTGAGTCCTGGGTTATAAATCAATACATTCCTCATAAAACCTATGAGCAATAAAACCTAGCATCAAAGGAGTAAGTGAAATTTTCAACCTCGTGTGGTTGCAGTACTCAGCTTCGACTCGTAAATAGACTCATCATTCGCTCGTACTAGCTCACTGCGAATCTTACTGCATACTTTACACTTTATCCAACCAAGTCTACTTTACGCCTTTGGAAAATATACTATTATTAAAACATGTAGGCACACTGACAAAAGCTACTCCACGTGTCCCGATTTCTTTTAAGAGAATCATTATAGTTATACAGGGTGTCCCATTTTAATTTACCACCCCCTAAAACTGGTTAATAATTTGCTCTGAGAAAAAAATGTTTCAAATAAAATTTGTTGGTTTCGAAGGGGGGCATCTTTTGGCTATTTTAGCTGCGACCTTGAACATGACCTTCAAGGTCATTTGAAAGTCAAGACCAAATTTTCATATGAAATGTGCATATTTTTATGGCGGATTCGGATTCTACTAAAAAAGAGAAACACTTTTTGTTCGAATTATTTTTTGGAAAAATCCCAAATTTTTGTTGTAAACGGCTTTAAAAAAGTTGAAAAAATCACTAGATATCTCTTATTGCCCCACCCTTTAAAAGAAGTTAAAAATTTGCTCTGAGAAAAAAATGTTTCAAACAAAATTTGTTGGGTTAGAAGGGGGGCTTCTTTTGGCTATTCCAGCTGTGACCTTGAACATGACCTTCAAGGTCATTTGAATAAGATTTATCACAGATTTGGGTTCTACTAAAAAAGTAACACTTTTTGTCTTAACCATTTTTTGATCATCAATAGGTAGCTCTCCCTTTAACTGAAAAGAGAATTTGTCCTAGAAATAAGCTGTTTTAGATGAATGTTACTAGCTTCAAGCAAAGACAGAGGTATCCTTTGGATCACTTAAAGCAAGACCTTCACGTCCAGCCACTTAAGGCAAGACCCCGTCCAGCCACTTAAGGCAAGACCCCGTCAAACCACTTAAGGAAAGACCCTATCCAGCCACTTAAGGCAAGACCTTCACGTCCAGCCACTTAAGGCAAGACCCCGTCCAACCACTTAAGGCAAGACCCTATCCAGCCAAGGCAAGACCCCTTCGTTCAGCTAGTCACGGAAATTTCAACGTCTCAAGTGCTCTATCAATTGCCCATTTTGTTGAATGCACATTTGTATTCTCTGCCAAAAACTTCTTTGGTCATCTATTAATGTTTGTGGGGTGAACGCCCGGATTGCAGCAACAATTCTCTCCATCATATTTTGTGCCGTCGTCGGGGCTTCCGCGTAAACTCTCTGCTTCACGGCCCCCCACAGAAAGAAGTCCAATGGGGTCAAATCTGGCGATCGCGCAGGGAATTCACAGATTGCACTACCAATTCCAATCCAACTATTTGGGTATGTCGCGTTCAGAAATCTCCTGACAAGTAGTCTACGATGAGCGCGAGCACCATCTTGCTGGAACCACATGTCTCGCCTTATTTCTAGCGGAATGTTTTCTAGAAGAGGTGGAATTTCGTTCTCGAGAATATCTAAATAAAGCTCGCCGTTTAAATTACGGTCATAAAATATTGGACCCACAACGTATTCCCCAACTATGCCCGCCCAAACATTAATTGACCACCGTCTTTGTGTACGGTGATCTCGCTGCCAATGTGGATTTTCTTCTGCATAATAATGCGCGTTATGAAGATTAACTCCTCCCATATTGTCGAACTTTGCCTCGTCTGTAAAGAGAGTCCGATCAAAGAAAAATGGATATATGCGAAAAAAGAATCTAAGTCGCCTGGCAGGATCACCAGTGAATGTCAAACATACCCCGAAGATTGCAAACTTGCCCCAGAGAATGTCAAACATACCCCGAAGATTGCAAACTTCCCCATGTGATAAAAAATGAATCAGATTAGCGTTCTAATGAACTTTGGTTCTGTTGATAAATTTTTTGGTAATTTCATTTCTTTGAAAAAGAGAGTATTTTCCATTAAAGTGATGGTTCTTTCTTAAAATGAATTTAAGGTTCGAGGTCAAGGTCATAGCCAAGCTTCAATTGCCGGAATAAAAATCGAGGATTACCGTTAAATAAATTGACTGACCTTCGAATGACCTTGTTGGTTAAGGACAAGTTCATGGCTAAGGTCATACTTGGACTTAAATTTGTAAAAATGTGTACGTTTCTAATTCCTCGGATAAAATGTAAAATTTTTAACTTCTTTTAAAGGGTGGGGCAATAAGAGATATCTAGTGATTTTTTCAACTTTTTTAAATCCTTTTACAACAAAAATTTGGGATTTTTCCAAAAAATGATTCGAACAAAAAGTGTTTCTCTTTTTTAGTAGAATCCGAATCCGCCATAAAAATATGCACATTTCATATGAAAATTTGGTCTTGACTTTCAAATGACCTTGAAGGTCATGTTCAAGGTCGCAGCTAAAATAGCCAAAAGATGCCCCCCTTCGAAACCAACAAATTTTATTTGAAACATTTTTTTCTCAGAGCAAATTATTAACCAGTTTTAGGGGGTGGTAAATTAAAATGGGACACCCTGTATATCGTTGAAAAATCGAAGAAAGGCAAGCGGGAATAAAATATAAAACCAAAAACCATCACACTTGCTAAAAATAGGTTGATCATAAGGTTCTATGTACTTACCAATTAATGCTTGGAAAAATCTACTTTTTAATACTCTAATAAATCTCTCAATTTCAATCAAAAGCTGCTTTTCTGGAGATTTAGTTAATCTTCCATAATAGTCACTGAGAAGTTCTAGCGCCCTGTGAGTCTCTGAAAAATATATTACCATATTTTCAGATCTCTTTGATATTGTATTATTATGTTTTTACTACATTATACTCGCTAAGTACATTAAACGGACTCAATAGTCAATTAATAATTCAAATTTCGCAGAATGAAATAATAGTAAATAAAATTTGATCATAACAAATAATATTATCGTCCGCCTCTGGGGACAATATCTATGTGCCAGACCCCACGGATGTCTGGGGGTACGTTATAGCCCGAGCGGAGAGGGAGACGGCTGTTCATGGCACGTTATAGCCCGAGAGTAGAGGGAGACTCGCGAATCGGTGCCAAGGTTTTGAGTTGCAGTGTTGGACCTGGGATATTGGAGCATTTATATGAGTATTGTTTGTTGTATATTGATAAATGACTAATTGTAAATAATTATGTTGGCTCTTGATTATATGGCGAGACCTCGGATCGTGGATATGAAGAGAAGGCGTACTGCTTATTGTACATTAATGTTAATGTTGTACAATTTATAATAAATAATTTATTGTAAAATAAAGTAAGTGAAAATGAAGAGAAAATGCATGCGTTTTTTTGAGAGTAGCCGGTTTAGTAGAAGATATAATATATTAATATTATGACAAATATTTTAACTTAACTTAATCCGAAGTATTCACGCCGTGATCATAGCGGGCTTTAACATAATTTTTTTTTAGCATGATGGGTATGATATTAATAAAGTCAGCAGATTAGTAAAGGAGAATTTTATTAATATATTTATTCTTTAAGCTTCCTTTCTGGAAGATACATACCACAAATGGGTGCCAGCTCTTCAGTAAAAGAACGAGAATTGAATACCCATCAGGGACGTGAATTTACACGAAATAGATAAGTGTACTTACAATTATGCAATCGATGGTTTTGCTACTTAAGCACGAGCTCGATATGCTTAGCTCTTCGCTTTTGTCGGCACTCGCAAAGTACCACGAAACTTTCACAGCAGAACACGTCGATTTGTTTAGATTTGCGACAAATATAATGTCCGAGATGATTCACGATACGCTACAAAGGCTACTAAAAGATGACGTCTATAATTGAGTACTAACGATGGTTAGGCTATGCGATACGGGAACTGAGTTGCCGAAGCCACACCGATTCGGCAGCATTCAAGCGTCACGTCACGTTGTCGGTAGAGATAGAAAGTCGAGGAGAGCGCGAGAGAGAGAGAGAGAGAATTAGAATTTTAGAATTTAGAATTAGAATTTATTTACAAATCGACTAGGGACTAGGTCCGTTATAGTCGTAGGAATACATAAAAATAGTCGAGTAGTACAACAGGCGTTATAGGCGATCAATGCCCTCATATTTGTAGCAAGCTCGTCACTTATACCGAGAAAGAGCGAGGGGCAGTACTCCAAGTGCGGAAATACCAAAGCCATTACTAGCATTAACTTAGTTTGTCGCGGAAGAAAAAATGCATTTTTTCTAAGACGAGCAAGAGCGGCAAAACATTTTCTTGCAGTGATATTGCATTGTTCTCTCATAGACAGACAGCTATCGAAGGTAATGCCCGATTATTTGAGATTCTCCCCAGGTGGTATGACCTGCGCATCCACAATAATTGGGGACAGATTGAGCTGCTCGATCTGTCGGCAGTAAGCGTTCGAGCCAAGCCATATTGCTTTGGTTTTTTTGCCATTAATACGGAGACCGTTTGCCAAGGCCCATGATGTGATGTTATCAACGGCGTGATTAACGCGAGCAATAATTTCGGCCGCGTCACGCACCTTGCCATGCGCGTAGATACAGAAGTCATCTGCGTAAAGATGGTAACCGCACTCGCCACAGGCATTAGGCATATCGTCTATATACAACGAGAAAAATAGAGGGCCCAGCAGTGAACCTTGGGGAACACCTGAGCCTCTAACAAGCGGCGTAGAGGTAGCACCATCATGAGCAGTGACAACTTGAGTACGTTCAGAGAGAAATGAGCGAACCCAAGCACAAGCCATATCTGAAAAGCCGAAAGAGCGCAACTTTTCCGAGAGCAGAGGGATGTTGACCAAGTCGAAGGCCTGGGTTTGATCGATGGAGACTAGAAGCGTAACCTTGCCCTCGTCAATTGCACAGCGAATATCGTCATTTATCGAGACCAGCGCAAAGTGGGTACTATGTCCCTTGCGAAACCCCGATTGAAACGGGTTAAGCAAATTTTTCCTTGCAATGTATTCATTAATTTGTTTAAGCGCAACAGACTCGAAAATTTTTGATACCGGAGAGGTTAAGCTAATTGGACGAAGATCGCTCGCCGAGTTGGGGTTGCACGTTTTCGGGATCGGCCTAACTGTCGCTCTCCTCCAAATGTCGGGCAAGACCCCAGATTGAAGAGAGGCTTCAAAGATGTTTATTAAAATAGGGGCAATCGCATATGAGCAGTCCTTGAGCATACTTAATTGAATGCCATCAGGCCCGATAGCATTCGATCGCGCTGAACTAAGGGCACCCAGAACATCCTCAACTGAGACGTGTCTAAAGAAGAAGCGATCATCTGGAGATATTCAAGCAGTGGGGCGAAGATCATGTAATGGCTCGGGTGCATTGGAGCCGACATAGAACCTATTAAGTTCGTCAACAGAAACAGGAAGCTGATGAATAATTCTTTCCTTACCGCGCAAACCGAGTTCTCCAACAATATCCCATAATTCTCTACTATTGCGACATTCCCCAATCTTTCTATTATAATAGGCAATCGCAGCTGATTACAATTGAGCCTTAACAAGATTACGAAGACGAGTATAAATCCTCTTATTACGACCACATTTATTAACTCGATATTTACTCCAGGCTTTGTTACGCTCCTTTTTGAGGGAAATTAATTCCGGCGTTAGCCAGGGTGAAGGCTTGTTTTGGGGTACGAACGTACGCATAGGTGCATGCTTGTCGTAAAAACTGAGAATGGTTGCAGTGAGAAGGCGTACACGCTCATTGAGGTCAGGCTGAGAGGTAATAACCGACCAGTCAAAACATCTGAGATCGTCCCAAAGAGCATGGATATCGAAGTTCTTATAATTTCGACGTGTTAAGGATCTCGACTTTGAAGTTAAATTGAAGTCGCTACTAGCCTTTGAAATACATATGTAATCAATGGTCGACTGCGAATGTTCGAGGTGGTGCGTGGGTCCGAAAGGTGCTGAAAGAAGGTCGAGAGTCGGCAGTGATTGTGCGAGAATCTTGCTGTTAGCCGCGTTGGAATGCCATTCTACATTGAGATCTCCCATCAAGATAAGATGGTCAAAGGGCGCGTTGCAATTAAAAATAGCCTCCTCGACGTCATTCCAGTAACCTGCTTTAGGAGGGTTATATACCAATACGCAAAGTAATTTGAGACGTGCTATCGAAATGTGCGCTAACATGTACTCAGCTTTTTTACTGTATACCTCAGGACGCGGTGAGGAGCCCACGATTTTGCACCGAGCTAAAGTATGAACATATAGAGCGATCCCGCCACATGCCTTGCCGAGCCTATCATGCCTAAAAAAGGCAAAGCCAGGGATTTGTTCCCGTGTAGACGAATCCCAAGGTTTAAGAAAAGTCTCACTTATTCCGAAAACTAGTGGCTGGGACTGCGTAATTAAGGATTGAATGTCGTGTCGATGAGCGGAAAGAGAGTGAGCATTGATGTGGCCAAAGATGATATTGCTCCGTTCAGATGGAGATATATTAGCCATAGTTGATACGAGTAGCTTTTCGCTCGATTTTAGTGCAGAGAGTTGAACAATTGGCCCTGTCGAATGCTGAGTGTGTGTCGCTCAAGTTATGTTGCTTACAGTTAGCACAGTGGAGATTTCCCTTATTCTTACATTGACTAGTTTGGTGCCCTTGGGCGCAATTGCCACAGATAGACTTGTTTACGCAGTCAGACGCCTTATGACCGAATTGCAGACAATTGAAGCATTGCAAAATGGAGATATGATCTGCAAAACGGCACAAACCAATACTGACTTTGTCCAGTCGGAAGAGGCATTTGCGACATTCGGAGTCCATTTGCACTACACATGATCTAAATTTCTTCTTACCCGTGGGATAAAGGTAAACGACCTTGAATCTGTCGGGTGAGAGATCAGGTAGATTTTGGCTGACAAGAAAATGCTCGATTTCTTGAGCATTATACTCTACGGGAATACCGTGGATGATTACGCGCGGATCAAGCTTCATATCTCTTTTAGCTATTAGGCCGGCGTCCTTAAGCGCTGAGCAGTCCAGAAGAGGCTCGAGTGACTCTCCGTCAATAGTAATGGAAGGCGTATCACATGAAAGCGTAACACGTTTTACTTTCAGTTTCAATGCAACGGGGTCAACCGCTCTATACAACGCTGCTTTGGTAACTTGCGAATTCGAAAATTTACTCATCTCTCCCTCGCGTGGGGTTACAATCACACGTTTATCTAGGACTATATTAATGGGCTTGCCTTGGTCGAGCTGGATCTTTCGCGTTGCTGTGTTAGAGCCGCGCGACAAGCGTAATATATTAGAATAAGACAGCTGTTGCGATTGCTGCGATGTGTTTACATTCGACGCGGTGTTATTGTCAAGAGCTTCGCATGTTTTTCGCATTCGCTCGCAGGTGTCCTCGAGGACACGCTTACATTCATGTGTAGAACTATCCATACCGATTTTATAGAAATATGCGTTGGAAACTGCAATATACGCGTCGCAAAGAGCATTAAGCGCTGAACGGAAACCATTTTTGCGTTCAGTACGCTCAGTTCCTAGTTAATATAATAGTACGTCACGATTAAATGTTATTACCTTGTTAAGCTTAAGTACTTCGTCTGCTGATAGGAGCACAGAATTTTTCTGGTTGCTCAAACGCACGATTTCACCATCGCTGAGTGGCACAAACGGTTGGTAGGGATCTGCCAGAGGTTGATGTTCGTTTAGACCACCCGGATCCTCGGTGTCAGCCCGAGCCCGCTTGGCAGAGTTCCCAACAGACATGGCTTATCGGTGATCGGAAGGTAGTTCCTGCTTCACGCAAAAGATGCCACTATCGTCGGTTCGCAGAAAACACAATGTCGATCCTGATGTTCTCCAGATTTGAGGTTAGAAAAGTTGCCGGCCAGAAAACGATGAAAAAGAGTTCTTACATGCTCCAGCCCTTTGTGATTATTATCCCAGTCGAAAAAGGCAAAAAAGCGCTTGCCAAAGACTGCAACAAAATACGCCCGAAGGCACAACTATAGAATAGAACGTGTGGTATACCTACCGGAGAGAGAGAGAGAGAGAGAGAGAGAGAGAGAGAGAGAGAGAGGGAGAGAGGGAGAGAGGAGAGAGGAGAGAGGGAGAGAGGGAGAGAGGGAGAGAGGAGAGAGGGAGAG